>CM035406.1:127697907-128252907 GCA_020310875.1 Ceratopteris richardii
TTTAAGCTACGATTAGAAACGGTTAGAATTGCTGATTTTTGAACTAAGACTTTACTTAGCTACATCGACTCAAAGAAAACTTGGGATAGCTATACTCAAAGAAAGTAGAAGAGAGAGAGAGAGAGAGAGAGAGAGAGAGAGAGAGAAACTATGGGTCTTTTCTTTGAGCTCCCTTTGGCATCTTAGCATTCTTGGAGCCTACACAATTCGGATTTAGGCGTGCTTTCACTTACAAATATTATTCGTAAGGGTAGAACAGAGACTCATTCCTTGATCGTTTGAGGTATTCCAATACTCTTTTTGTTTTACTACAATGGTGTGGTACTTTGGGAGACTTCACATGTTGAGAAACACTACAACATATTAGGGGCATACCGACGTTGTGCATATCGACAGTCATGCCTCAACGTCGGTATGTTCACAAAGTTATGTTGGATTACAAGGACTAGGGATGCATGCAAGTAGCATGAGGAAGAAGAAGAAATATGGAGCACAACAGTGAGTGTATTACTAAGTGAATTTACAAAAGATTATTAGGCTATTAGGGCTATAAAAATATATATACAAGCCATGATTAAAAACCTCCTAAAGAGTGATAAAAAATGCCTGATGGTTCTAACTATTTTCACACACATCACTAGCAAATTATACCAACAAATCAAAATATACCCAAAATTTGCTTCTTGCTCAACCATGATATGCATGATGTACCAAGTGTGAAGAAAACAAAAACACTTGGACACATGAGTATCATAACACCCAACCCAATATGACTCACAAAAATCATATAAATCTAGCAATAATAATCCCACCTTGAAATAAAACAACCCAAATTGACATGTACCAAAATATTAGCTCAATGCTTGATAATGCTTAATAATGCTTGATAATGTACCAAGATCCACACTCAATGCTTGATAATGCTTAACTCCTAGGCTATGTATAAATCTACTTATCTCAGAGACAACAAACTAAATGTTATATAGAGTGATGCATACACAAATTAGGCATCCAACAAGTCGTTCATAGAAACCAACATCGAATGCATCTCCAGCATCATGAAGACTCAATGGCAAACCTATTTCCATGGGAGTGGAAATAGGTTTCCACTCTTCAAGGCTCCAAAATTCCATTAAAAATTTCAATGTATTTATTGCAGCATAAGGTGATGCATTGCATGGACTGAATGCCCAAATATTCATGCACATGCTCCAACTCGAAAGTTTCAAAAGAGGCATGAAACGCAACATTAAATATGAAATATGAATCTCATTAGCACGAGTGAACTAATTATCATATACATAAACAACAATTATAAGAAGTATATTATCTACATATTTTACATACAAGATGCTTTTAGTTAGAATATTATAAAGTCCATGTGTGAACAAGTAGGCATGTGTCTTCTCATACCAAGCATGTGGTGCTTGCTTCAATCCATATTGTTTAACATGCAAACTTTGTTTTCATGTCCTTCCTATAGATAACCATGGGGCTGAGGTACATATACTTTTTCATCAAAATTAACATTTATAAATGTAGTTTTTAATATCCAACTGATGCACATTCCAACCATTTATGAGAGGCAAGTGTGAAGATTCTTTGAGCGATTGTCATGCGACACATAGCGTCAAAGGGATTCCAATACTCTTTTTGTTTTGCTACAATCGTGTGGTAATTTGGGAGACTTCACATGTTGAGAAACACTCCAACATATGAGGGGCATACGGACGGTGTGCATACCGAGAGTCATGCCTCAACGTCGGTATGATCGTTGAAAATGCTTGAAAAATCACAGAGGCAATACCGACGGTCATTTAATCATCAATATACTCATCGAAAATCAATAGTTAGTGTGCGTCGAAAATCTGTGGTGCCGATATAAGCGCCGGTATGAGCGTCGGTATAGGTGTTGGTAATTTGCTGGAAGTTAGCGATGCTTATACCGGTGCTTATGCCGACGCTCATACCGATGCATCGTTTTAACCGGACCTGAGAGAAGACATTCGACATTTTCTCGCGTTTTGAACCAAAGTCTGCTACTGTCAAGTTTGCATGCGCAAACTACATTCTGAGCATATTGTGTACACACATTACTCTCTTCCTCTATCTCTCTCTCTCTTTCTCTACACACACCTCTCGATTTCTTTAGATCTGAAATTTTGGTAAGTATCGTACATACCATAGCACCCTTTCCCTTTCTTTGTGTTTTACCTTTTTTATTTATATATATAATTATCTTATTTTATATATATATATTTATTTATGTATTCAGATTTTTTCCTTACGTAATCCTATTTTTATATATTTAATTATATATATTTAATTAAATTACTTAAAACACTAATTCATTTTATATTTATTTATGTATATAATTATCTTATTTTATATATATTTATTTATATATTCAGATTTTTTCCTTACGTAATCCTATTTTTATATATTTAATTATATATATTTAATTAAATTATTTAAAACACAACACTAATTCTTTTTATATTTATATATGTATATAATTATCTTATTTTATATATATATTTGTTTATATATTCAGATTATTTCCTTATGTAATCCTATTTTTATATATTTAATTATATATATTTAATTAAATTATTTAAAACACTTATTCTTTGTATATTTATTTATGTATATAATTATCTTATTTTATATATATATTTATTTATATATTCAGATTTTTTCCTTATGTGATCCTAATTTTATATATTTAATTATATATATTTAATTAAAACCCTAATCTCAAAGATCTATACCTAAAATATGTATATTTTTGTATGCATGTGTATCTACATGTATATATGTATTATATGTGTATGTGTATGTGTATGTATGTTATGTAGGTGTTAAAACCCTAAAACCCTAATCTTAAAGATTTAGACCTAAAATATGTATATTTTTGTATGCATGTGTATCTACATGTATGTATGTATTATATGTATATGTGTGTTTGTGTATATATGTTATGTAGGTACTAAAACCCTAAAACCCTAATAAAAAAGGCTTGAAATACTAAAACCTAAATACCTAAACACTTATAAAAATCTAAACCCCTAATCCTAAAACCCTAATCATATTTTATATATATATATTTATTTATATATTCATATTTTTTTCTTATTTTTCTATATATTTTTTCTTAATATAAATATAATTGAGTTATATGTATGCCTAAGCCCTAAAACCCTAATCTTAAAGATCTAGACCTAAAATATGTATATTTTTGTATGCATGTGTATCTACATGTATATATATGTATTATATGTGTATGTGTATGTGTGTATATATGTTATGTAGGTGCTAAAATCCTAAAACCCTAATCTTAAAGATTTAAACCTTAAATATGTATATTTTTGTATGCATGTGTATCTACATGTATTTATGTATTATATGTATATGTGTGTTTGTGTATATATGTTATGTAGGTATTAAAACCCTAAAACCCTAATTAGAAAGACTTAGACTTAAATCTGAAATACTAAAACCTAAATACTTAAACACCTATAAAAATCTAAACCCCTAATCCTAAAACCCTAATCATATTATATATATATATATATATATTTATTTATATATTCATATTTTATTTCTTATTTTTCTCTATATTTTTTCTTAGTATAAATATAATTGAGTTATATGTATGCCTAAACCCTAAAACCCTTATCTTCAATATCTAGACCTAAAATATGTATATTTTTGTATACATGTGTATATACATGTATATATATACTATATGTGTATGTGTATGTATGTGTAAATAGCCTAAAAACCCTAATCCTATTTTTATATATTTGATGTAAAAAAAACTTCAAAATAAAAAAATTATATATTTAATTATATATAGTTAATTAAAACACTAGCTTATGTGCGTGTATATATGTGCATGTGTGTATGTATGTGTGTGTGTGAATGTATGCATGTGTGTATATGTGTATGTGTGTCTATGTATGCATGTGTGAGTATATGAGTATGTATGTACATATGTGTGTGTATGTATGCATGTGTGTACATGTGTGTGTGTGTGTGTATGTATACATGCATGTGTGTATATGTGTGTATGTATGCATGTGTGTATATATGTGTGTGTATGTATGCATGTGTACATGTGTGTGTATATGTATGCATGTGTGTACATATGTGTGTATGTGTATGTGTGTGTATGTATGCATGCATGTGTGTGTATGTGTATGTGTGTATATGTATGCATGCATGTGTGTATGTATGTGTGTATACATTTGTGTATATGTGTGTGTGTATGTATGTGTGTGTGTATGTATGCATGCGTGTATGTATGCATGTGTGTATGTATGCATGTGTGTATGTATGTATGCATGTGTGTATGTATGTATGCATGCATGTGTGTATATATGTGTGTGTGTGTATGTATTTGTGTATATGTGTGTGTATGTGTATGTATGCATGTGTATATATGTGTGTATGTATGTGTGTATGCATGTGTGTGTATATATGCATGTGTGTAAATTTGCATGTGTGTGTATGCATGCATGTGTGTATATGTGTGTGTATGTAATCATGCATGTGTGTATAGGTGTGTGTATGTAAGCATGCATGTGTGTACATGTATGTGTGTATGTATGCATGTGTAAATGTGTAAATGTGTGTGTGTATGTATGCTCTATTTTCCTATCTCTATCTTGATCTTTTTTTTCATTATTCTTTATCTTTCACTCTCTCTCTCACTCTCTCTCTCTCTCTTTCTCTTTCTCTCTCTCTCTCTCACTCTCTCTCTCTCTCTCTCTCTCTCTCTCTCTCTCCTCTCTTTCTCTCTCTCTCCTTCTCTCTCTATCAATAGAGAATAAAACAATCACTTACAAGTATGTCCCTCTTTTGGATCGTTGTCGTCAAAGCGTAATGTATGTCGCCTATCGTCCAATTTCAAACAATCAATGCCAAAGCACTTCTGCAAAATCAAAGAAAAGAGAAATTATAAAACCTAAAACATAGAGAAACACAAATGCTAACACTACGCACAGCACTTACCAAGATGTGAGATCTAAGCCGAGAGAGAGTGTGTGTGTAGAGAGAGAGATCTATGTGTGTGTGTGTGTGTGCACAAGACAATGCAGGTTGCAATTCGGTTCGCGCGTGCAAGTTCGACAGAAGACCAAGAGTACTCAAATACGCGCAAAAATGTGAAGTTTTGCTCTCGGGTTCGCGGTATGTTTAAAACTCGGCCTCGGTATATGTGTCGGTATGGGCGTCGGTATGCGCGTCGATAACTTCGAGTAAATTACCGACGATTATACCTACGCATATACCGACACATATACCGAGGATTACGGGCCACATCGACGATCCGTTTAAAACAGTCATACCGACGGTCATTTGACCATCGGTATCTCTAAGTGACATTTTCCAACGCCCATACCGACGCCAAGTGTGACCGTGGGTATATGCAGCGTCGGTATGCCCCTCATATGTTGTAGTGTGTTTTGTTTTTGATTGACATAGAGTGAGATAGAGAGAGAGAGAGGGAGCGAGAGAGAGAGAGAGAGAGATATGAAAGAAAGAGAGAGATCTAGATAAACATAAAGAGAGAGAGAGAGTGAAAGAGAGAGAGTGAAAAAAAGAGAGAGATAGAGAGATATGAAATAGAAAGAGAATGAGATAGAGAGAGAGATGCATACATACATACACACCCATATGCATACACATACTCACATACATATTACATACACACATGCATATTACATACACACTTGCATATACATACACATACATATTACATACTCACATGCATATGCATACACACATATACATACATACATGCATATTACATACACACACACATATGCATACTCATACTCACATACATACATGTACACACACATATACATACATACATCTACACACACACATGCATATGCATACATACATACACACACATTTTCATGTACATACACACATACACACACATACATACATACATGTATATTTATACATACAAATACATACATTTGCATAAATACATGTACACACACATATACATACACACATGCTCCAATAGCGTAGCCATAGGAAATGCTCTTGAATGAATGACTCTCCTCCCAACCATATGCCTCTATATATAGCTCTATCTAAGGGACTGCCTGCATGGGCAGGTGGATACTAACCATCCAAGTGTGAGCCATGTAACTACATGTGCACCAAGTGCCCCAGTTAGCCAAAGTTAACTCAAGTGGATGCTTGTGGAAGGTTCTAGAGTTCTTTGGGAAAAACACTCTCCCCATGTACCCCATGGGAGTTGAGCCCAAGACCTCCTCCTTCACACCCTTGAGTCTTAACCACTAGGCTAACTGGATTACTGGGTTACAAGAGTAAATGATCTATCAGTAAGTCTAGACTCGAGATCTTTGGCCACACATACGGATGACCAAACGAAGTCCGATTTCAGATTTGTCTGAACCAATCGGATCCTTAGATCACAACTTACTTTATTAAATTCTTCCCCCCTTGGAAAATATTTTCCTCCTCAAAAATTAGAGCTATACATACTATAGGCAACCCCCGAGCCTCATGTTCTAAAACTTGAAGAACATGCATTTATTCAATCAGGTTATTTACTTAGAACTTGAAAGTAAAAAAAATATCATATTCTAGGCCTTCAAGAACATGATCGGTTTATCCACTTAAAACTTGAAAGTAGAAAACCTTCTTTATTTGGGACCAACTTAAAACTTGAAAGTTGGAAAACGTCGTTGGATTATGGAAACTTTTTCCCATGTTGAGTTTTCTTCAATTCCATCCTTCCATTTTACTAAGCACTCTTTGTACAAGTGACTTCTTGTACATTTATCTCAAGTGTGAAGTATCCTTTCAGGTTCATGAGGAACTGTTTCACTTACTAGAATAGGAAGTATAACCTGTTGTCCAACTATATTATCTAAATCTGTCAGACTCTTCTTAAGACAACTAGCATTTGGATGAATTCAACTATCATCTAGAAGTTGCAATTCATAAGCCCACTGACCAACTTCCTTGGTGATTGGAAAAGGACCGCAATATCTAGGCAACAACTTGGTGCATTGACGAGTCTCGAACTTTTCGGATCTTTCAGGAATACGAAGATAAACTTGATCGCCTACCTGAAAAGTAATATCTCTTCGCTTCGGATCAGCATAAGCCTTTGCATGATCTTGAGCTTTCTTTAAGTTTTCTTTAACCAATTTAAGCTTAAAGTTCATGTCTTGAAGGAATTCTTGAGCTGCTTGAACTCGTTCATTTTGAAGTCCCACTGCATATGGAGACCTAGGTTGGAACCCATACATCAACATGAATGGACTAAGTTCAGTTGATGAATTCTTGGCACTATTATAGGCAAACTCAGCTAAAGGAAGTTAGTCTTTCCAATCAATGTGTTTGGAAGTAACATAAGCTCTGAGTATGACTTCCAAGATTTGATTGACTTTCTCTATCTGTCCATCCATCTAGGGATGTTCAAGTATACTTAAACTTAGTTTAGTTTCAAGTCTACTAAAGACTGCTCGCCAAAAATGACTTGTAAATCAAGCATCTCTATCAAAAACTGTCTACTGGAAGACCATAGAGCCTATAAAGTTGATTTAGAAATATTATTGCAAGTTCTGGAGTCTTATAAGTAGTCTTGACTAGAATAAACTGAGCAAGTTTAGTAAATCGATCAACTACAACCTAGACTAAATCAATACCTTTCTGAGTGTGGGGTAATCCAAAAATTAAATCCATGGAAATACCTTCCCTCTTTCCTTTGGGAATTTCCAAAGGATGCAACAATCCTCTGACTTTAAGTCGTTCAAATTTATTGACTTGACATTTATGGCACTTGGATACATAGTTTTGCACATCTCGATATAAACTAAGCCAGTAAAAATGTCGTTTCACTAATTCATAGGCATTCGAAAAGTACTTGATTTCATATCTCCGGCATAGTTGGGACACAAACCTTACCTTTATAAAGCACATATTCATCTTGGAGAGAATAGTGTTTAAACTTTCTCTTAGAAGTGCTTGCTTCATTTTGATGAACTTGTTCAGCTGTTTTCCATGCTTGACTGTAGCTTGCATCTTCTTTGCAGCTTCCTTTCAAAGTTGAAATAAATTCACTTTGAATTTGTACAAAACTTAGGTTGTTCAACATAGGCATCGGACTTAAGGCGTCTTCCACTACATTGAACTTCCCTTTTCTGTACCTTAGTTCATAATCCAACTCTTGCAACTGTTCAGCCGATCTTGCTTTTCTACCTCTCAGATCTGGTTGGTTTGCAAACCACTTGATGCTCTCTTGATCAGAGACTATGGTTAACTTTGATCCATACAGGTAATGGTGACATTTCTTTAGAGCATTTATAATAGCTAATATCTCTCGCTCATAGGTAGAGTAGTTTTGTTGAGCAGGACTTAGCTTTCTACTCTCGAAAGCTATTGGTCGACCATCTTGGCTTAGTAGTGCTCCTACCATAGATGAACTTGCATCTATTTCTAATTGGAAAGGCTTGTTCGGATCTACGATTTGTAGAACCGGGGCCAAAGCTAAAGCAAGTTTAAGTTCTTGAAAACTCTTTGATTGTTCCTCTTTCCAATTTATCTGTTGATGCTTCCCTTTGAGTTGATCCGTCAAAGGTACTACAATCTTGGCATATCTAGCCACAAACTTCCGATAATATCCTGCCAATCCGAGAAAACTTCATAATTCTCAAATTATCTTGGGCTCAGGCCATTGAAGAATCGCTTGGACCCTTTTAGGGTCAACTTTGATTCCTTCTGCGGAAATAATATGGCCTAGATACTTTACTTATGGGATAAAGAATTCACATTTTGACTCTTTACCGTAAAGTTTATTATAGCAAAGAAGTTGAAAACTTTTTCCAAGTGCTCTAAGTGACTTTCATGATCTTTACTGTAGATCAAAATATCATCGAGAAAATGTACAACAAATTTTCCCAAGTATGGCTTAAGCACTTGATTCATTAAAGTCATAAATGTTGTGGGTGCATTTGTCAACCCGAACCGCATCACCAAAAACTCGTAGTAACCATACTTTGTTCGGAAGGCTATCTTGGGAATATCATCATCTTTGATTCTAACCTGATGATGATCTTGGCGTAAATCAATCTTAGAAAAGACTTTAGCTCCCTTTAAGCTATCAAAAAGATCTTCGACTAGCAGAATGGGATACTTGTTCTTTATAGTAAGATTGTTTAACACCCTATAATCTACACACAGCCTCATAGTTCTGTCTTTCGTTTTTACTAAAAGGATGGGTGCTGCCCAAGGAGACTAGATTGGGCGGATAAATCCTTTATCCAAATAGTCTTGAATCTGATTCTCAACTTCTTGATTCTGGACATAGGGGAGGCGATATGGGTTTTGAAATTTTGGCTTGGTTCTCGGAAACAGATCTATATTGTGATCGATGTTTCCACGAGATGTGGCAAGCCATAGGGAAGTTTCTTAGGGAACACATCTTTAAATTCCTTCATTAATTTATTAAATTTAACATACACTTCACAAGGAATAAAAGACGAGACATAAGAAACTTGATTTATATTATCAGAACCTATTACATTAGTGCAAAGGACAAGAAAAGCTTGAGTCCTGGCTTCAATACCTACAAGTTTCTTTAAGTTCAGTATATGAAATCAAAGGGATACTTGGAACATCATGCACGCCCTTCGTTTTATACACTACACTGTCGCACTGGAATCCCAAAGTGTTAGTAAAATAACACCTGGTCAATGAAGGTCCTAGACTCCATAGCCACTCTCTCCCTAATACCCGATCTACCAGGTCCATGTTCATTATTTGGAAGTCTAAAGTATCTTTAAATCCTTGGATTTCTAGTTCCAAATTAGATATCATTGTGTCTCGAACACGGGTGTCTTGAGCGTGCATCATGGAAACAATGTATTTATGAGGAGATGGTTTTTGAGGAAGAGCTAGTTTTTTTACTAACACATAATTAATAAAATTATGCATAGCAGAGTCATCCACCATTATCCGGATGGTGTGCCCTTTGACTGATCCATACAGCTTGACCAAATCATATGGACCAAACTCTTGAGGTTGCCACATGTTTTTGGAGATCTAACATTTATGGGTACTATCGCAGTGCATTATCTGAACCTTCTTTGCACTTGAATTTGTATCCAAGTCCAAAGTTTGAATTAGATGTGTTTGTTGCTTACCCTTTCCCTTACTTTCTCTTCCAACTGGACAGACACGACTACGATGTCTTGACTTGAGACACTGAAAGCACAAATTATCCTTTTGTGCTTTAAGATGATCTTCTGGAGAAAGTACGCGTTTAAAATACGAGGTTTTTTAGACACCCTTTCATTCGATCTTGCCCCTTTGCCCTTGCGCTTAAAGTTATTCTTCTGGGAATAACTATTTTCTTGCGGGACATATAGACGTGAGTTATCATCATAAATCTGGGCAACCTTAATCGCCTGTTCCAAGGATTTAGGTGCATGTCTTTTGACTTCATTTCGAATTTGCTGATTAAGTCCTCTGACAAAACCGTGAAGATGATGAAAGTCATCTAAGTTTTCTAATTTCAGAATAACATCTCGGTATTCTGAAATATAAAGCGATAACGGTCTATCTTTCTATTGAATTTTACCCCATGCCTTCGAGTTGTGTTCCTCCTCATTCTCGGGGAGAAACTCTTTCTTGAAGAGGCGAGAAAATTCAACCCAGGTAGTAGGTTTCTTGTGAGTCTCAGAAAGACTCATCCATCAAGTATAAGCCTTGGGTCCTAGTGATAAGCTTGCTTCTACTACTCTCACATGATCGGGGGTATGTTTGAGTTCGTGGACATCATTCCACTTCTCCAAGAAGGTCAAAACTGCATCTTTATTCCTATCCTTATCCTCTCTAGAGAAGTAAGGAGGATGGATCTCCTTCCCTAAGGAAATATCCACTCGACGATTATGACTTCCTGACATCCCTACCGAAGTAGCAAACAAGGGTATAGAAGATAGCAAACTAAGACGGCTCATACTTCGCCTTAGGGAAATCATGTTTGTATGGGGATAGGATAATCCGTTATCCTTTTCCATCCTAACAGACATTGATGCAGTTGCAATTGTATCTGTGTGAATACCCAAAGTAGCCTTACTGATATCCCTAGGCATCTAAAGTAAGTTCAGAATAGCCTTAAGGTGATCTTGGATTCCATCAATAGATTGACGGAGTTCTACAACCTCATCCGGTATATTGGACAACAGTCGAAGTCTTTGCTGAACTAGCAACGTCCTACCTTCCATATCTTTCCCCTCATTTAAGGTAGTGTTTGTTCCCCTTTCCTCGTAGAATCCTCAATGTCTAATGCTACAATCGTTGATTCTATTTTTGATGCATCAGACGCATGACTAGTATTTGAAACCATAGGTGCACATGAATGCAATGCGCGTGAAACTACTGGTGGTCTAGTCATGAATGAGGATGTTACTAGCATAGCAATGGAAACATACATTGATGCACTAGTAGTACTCGTAAGTGAGACGTGGGTAGAAGCCCCCTCCATCACACATAGAGTGCTATTAAACCTACTAGCTTAGCATTCCTAATGCAAGTGGTGCGTGCAACAAAATCAAAAGAGCTATGCAAGAATATCACAAGAAATCACCCCTGATGATTTGGTCCGTCGAGGTCGACTTGATTCTAGCTTAGAGTGCTAGAATAATGAAAAAGTTAGGCCTCCGGATCTTTACTCCGCAGGTCCACTTCCTTTAATCTTTGCTCGAAGCTTTAGCTTTCTTTGAATTTGATCGCCAGAGATATGTAGTCAGAAGTTTTGGTTGGGAAAATCAGCAAGCTCAAGAAAAAACAATAATCCAAGTAAACTTGGCTCGGGATTAGCAGAGCAAAGATACACCAAAAGACAAATATTTAGAACTAAATTGCAGAGATCTTTGTCACCAAAAGCCTCTATTGTAGTGCATAAGATGCTTTGTTCTGCTCCATGAGGTTCAGAGATCGAAACCGGAATGACACCCCTTTTAAATGATCAATGCTTTTGCTTATGCTCAATGCTCGATGAGCTTCTGTAGTTGTAACATTCTTTGTAGAGTCAGCAAGGACGTAACGGGAGTGCTATCTTGGCTAAGAGAAGGCACCCTCAAATTGAGGTCACGAGTTTGAATCCGGTTTGTTGTCTTCACTTTTGATCTTGTTTAAGAAGCTTTCAGCAGCATCGTGTAAGATTGTGATAAAGAGCGCAGAGGTTTAGACAACCAACTGGTATCGCCTTCTTGGATAAGGGAGAGGCACAAGTCCCAATAGTTCACGGGTTCAATTCCCCTCTGCAATCACCCCAAGAAGGGCTAACTTTTTGCTAATCTTCTCCTTAAGCTAAAGTTATGGCCGCCATGACAAATTCAAAAAGGTGCTTCAGCACACCAATGCAATAGCGTAGCCATATGAAATGCTCTTTAATGAATGGCTCTCCTCCCAACCATATGCCTCTATATATAGCTCTCTCCAAGGGACTGCCTGCATGGGCAGGTGGATACTAATCATCCAAGTGTCAGCCATATAACTACATGTGCGCCAAGTGTCTCAGTTAGCCAGAGTTAAGCCAAGAGGATGCTTCTAGAAGGTTCTGGAATTATTTGGGCAAAACACTCTCCCCATGTACCCCATAGGGGTTGAACGCAAGACCTCCTCCTTCACACCCTTGAGTCTTAACCACTAGGCTAAGTGGAATACTTGGTTACAAGAGTAAATGACCTATCAGTAAGTCTAGACTCGAGATCTTTGGCCACACATACGGATGACCAAACGGAGTCCCATTTTAGATCTGTCTAAACCAATCGGATCCTTAGATCACAGAATTACTTTATTATACATGCATATGCATATATACACACACATGTTCATGTACACATGCATATACATACACACATACATATTACATACACAGTCATATACATATTAGATATGCACATGCATATTCATACATACATGTGCACACATTTGCATACATACATGTACACACACATGTATACATACACACATGCATATGCATACATACATACACACACATTTGCATGTACCCATGCATATACAAACACACATACATATTACATACACGCTCATATACATATTACATGCACACATGCATATGCATACATACATACACACACATTTGCATAAATACATGTACACACACATCTATACATACACATGCATATGCATACATACATACACACACATTTTCATGTACACATGCATATACATACACACTCATATACATATTACAAACGCACATGCATATTCATATCTACATACATACACACACATTTGCATACATACATGTACACACACACATGTATACATACACGGATGCAAATGCATACATACATACACACACATTTTCATGTACACATGCATATACATACACACATACATATTACATACACACTCATATACATATTACTTACACACATACATATGCATACATACATACACACACATTTGCATACATACACGTACACACACATGTATACATACACACGTGAATATGCATACATACATACACACACATTTGCATGTACAATGCATATACATATACACATACATATTACATACACACTCATATACATATTACATACATACATGCATATGCATACATATGTACACACACATTTTCATAACTACATGTACACACACATGTATACATACACACATGCATATGCATACATACATACACACACATTTGCATGTACACATGCATATACATACACACATACATATTATATACATACTTTGGGAGACTTCACACGTTGAGAAAGTAATGTTGGATTTCAAGGACTAGGGAAGCATGCAAGTAGCATGAGGAAGAAGAAGAAATATGGAGCACAAGAATGAGTGTATAACTAATTGAATTTACAAAAGATTATTAGGCTATTAGAGCTATAAAAATATATATAAAAGCCATGATTAAAAACCTCCTAAAGAAGGATAAAAATTCCTTGATGGTTATAACTATTTTCATACACATCACTACCAAAATATACCAACAAATCCCCCCCAAAAGTGATGTGGTAAATGAGGGCTTGACACTCACGTATAAGGAAGTGTCAACCAATGTGGACTAGGGCCAATCCACAAAAGGGAGTAAGCCCAAAGCTTTGCAAAAAGCTTTGAACTTTTCATGAGGTAAAACCTTTGTAAAATGTCTCCAATGTTATTCTAAGTGGGTTCATATGCCAAATTGATCTCTTGAGCAGAGAGTCACTTCTTGACATAATGATAGTGGACCTCAATGTGCTTATGGTGAGCATGGATTTTCATACCTCAAAGCTGCCAGTGCACTCTGATTGTAAGTGAATATGGTGGTGGCTGATTTTTTACCAACATCAAAGCCATCCATAAGGCATCCAAGCCATGCACATTCAGTAATGGCTATGAAAGTTTCCCTATATTCAACCTCTTAACTAGTTATGGTCAAAATTAGCTTCTTGCTCAACCAGGATATGCATGATCTACCAAGTATGAAGATCATAACATCCAACCCAAAATGATTCACAAAAATCATATAGATCTAGCAATACTAGTCCCCCCTTGAAATAAAACAACCCAAATTGACATGTACCAAAATATTAGCAAAAGATACACACATGAATGCTTGATAATGCTTAACTCCTCGGCTATGTATAAATCTACTTATCTAAGAGACTACAAACTAAATGTTATATAGAGTGATGCATAAACAAATTAGGCATCCAACAATTTATTCATAGAAACAATGGCAAACCTATTTCCATGGGAGTGGAAATAGGTTTCAACTCCTCAAGACTACAAAATTGCAATAAAATTTTCAATGCATTTAGTGCAGCACAAGGTGATGCGTTGCATGGACTGAATGCCCAAATAGTGAAGCACATGGTCCAACTCGAAACTTTTGAAAGAGGCATGAAGCTCAACATTAAATATGAAATATGAATCTCATTAGCACTAGTGAACAAATTAATATATACATAAGCAACAACGATAAGAAGTATATTATCTAAATTTTTTACATACAAGATCCTTTTAGTTAGAGTATTATAAAATGCAAATGTGAACAAGTAGGCATGTGTCTTCTCATACCAAGCATGTGGTGGTTGCTTTGATCCATATTGTTTAACGGGCAAACTTTGTTTTCATGAGAAACACTACAACATTTGAGGGGCATACCGATGTATAAGGAAGTGTCAACCAATGTGGACTAGGGTCAATCCACAAAAGAGAGTAAGCATGGAATTCATACCTCAAAAATGCCAATGCACTTTGATTGTCAGTGAATATGGTGGTCACTGATTTTTGACCAGCATCCAAGCCATCCATAAGGCATCCAAGCCATGCACACTCAATAATAGCTATGAAAGTTGCCCTATATGCAATATCACAACTAGATATGGTCAAAATTTGCTTCTTGCTCAACCAAGATATGCATGATCTACCAATTATGAAGAAAAAAACACATTTGGACACATGCATATCATAACATCCAACCCAATATGAATCATAAAAATCATATAAATCTTGCAATACTAATCTCCCCCTTGAAACAAAACCAACATTGAATGCATCGAAAGCATCATGAAGAATCAATGGAAAACCTATTTCCATGGGAGTGGAAATAGGTTTCCACTCTTCAAGGCTACAAAATGCAATAAGTTTTCAGTGTATTTAGTGCAGCACAAGGTGCTGCATTGCATGGATTGAACGGCCAAATATTGATGCACATGATCCAACCCGAAAATTTCAAAAGAGGCATGAAAATCAACATTAACTATGAAATATGAATCTCATTAGCACTAGTGAACAAATTATCATATACATAAGCAACAATGATAAGAAGTGTGCTATCTAAATATTTTACATACAAGATGCTTTTAGTTAGAGTATTATAAAATCCATGTGTGAACAAGTAGGCATGTGTCTTCTCATACCAAGCATGTGGTGCTTGCTTCGATCCAGATTGTTTAACCTGCAAACATTGTTTTTATGTCGTCCCTATAGAAAACCATGGGGTGGAGGTACATATACTTCTTCATGCAAATTAAAATTTATAAATGTAGTTTTTAATATCCAATTGATGCACATTCCAACCATTTATGAGATGCAAATGCAAAGATTCTTTGAACGATTGTCATGCAACACATAGGGCAAAGGGCTCATTGAAATCAATGCCCTTCTCTTGAGCATAAACTTTATTTAAAAGCCTAGCTTTATAGGGATCAATGCTACCATCAAGCTTGGTTTTGAACTTATAGACCCATTTAGTGCAAATGGTCTTTTAAATATGGATCAAATCACATAGATTCTGAGTACCATTCTTCCTAATAGCATCATATTTTGATTCCATATCAATGTCCAATTTCTTGAATTATGTGCTTCATCACAAAGACTAGAAACAACCATTGTGTAGAAATTTGGTGCAAAAAAGAGAAGTTTGAGATCTTGAGAGTGTATTATATGCAAAAGGTGCCACTTCGTTGCTTTCTCTCAAAGTCTGCACTAACCATTTTAGCATAGTGTTAGCATGTGTAATGTTAGCTCTCTTATAAATAAGTGTATTATGTATATCATCATCAAAAGAGAATGATTTGTATGATCATTGGAAACCTACATAGGCTAAGAAATCACCTCGCTCAAAGATACTCTCAATAATAAGCAAAGGCAATAAAGTGTCATACACATATTTTGAGCTAACTAATGTCTCCTATGTATATGAAACAATGGGTTGAATTGCATCCTCTAAAAATATGACACCTGGACTAATCAAAATCATTTTATCAAGTAGGTCATACAAATGATAACCCTTAGTTTTAGAACAGTATGCAAAAAAGAACACATTTCAAAACCTTATCATACAATGTTGCACATCTTTTCACAAGCACCAATGCCTATGCCAAAAACCGAAAATCTATACATAAGAAACATATGTCTTACCACCATGTCAAGCCCTATAAGGAGTGATAGACTGCAATTCTTTAGTGGAACACCTATATAGTAAATATTCTACAGAGATAATAGTCTCAAGCTAGAAATAGTCTCAAGCTAGAAATAGTCTCAAGCTAAAAGCTATGTGGTAAAGCCCAAATTTTGAGCATAAACCTCATCGTTTTCATTAGAAAATGGACCATAACTACAATGAGTGCTAAACACCCATTCTTCGTTCTCGACAAGATTATCAGATTCAATTTTAGGAGTAGTGACTTGTACAAAAGTTGTTGCAAGCTCTTTCTTCTTTGCCTCGTTCCGAGCTAGTTTATAACAAATATTAATGACATGATCATTTCCCTTATAGTACTTGCAAACCTACTTCTATCTTGCTCTTTTGACGTTGTCACATTAGCAAGTTTTTCCTTACTAGTCGAGGACGTTGATTTACATATGCCCTTTTGACTAGCTAAGAAAGTTTTATTTGCACTACGCATAATTGACATGTTTTGTCTAGATCGATCTTCTTGTAGAAAATTATAGAATAAGCCTTGAAACATTAGGGAATCTGGATTGCCATTGATCATGAAACAAGTTTTAGAAGCAAGACTTTGATAAGAATCTCAAAGACCATTAAGAGAAATCTATAGAGATTAACTACTTGGTAGACTTCATGTGAAACAATCAACTAGTCTTTCAAACCTTTGATCATTGTTAGAAACAATTCCAATGAATCTCATTGATTCATAAACGTACTCACCAAATTTCTTCAAAGGTAAGAAAGAGAAGCCTCATTTCTTGCCTTGTATAGTGTTGAAGATTATCTCAAGAACCTTTGGCTTGCTTGCATAAGTGAGTGTGAGGGATAATGGCACAATTGATAGAAAACGATATCAATGAATGTGCACAATCATCATCTTAAACCTTTTCAATTTAGTTCCATCCAAAGATTTAGTTAGAATAACTGCACATTGCAAGTTTGTTGATACATAGGACAATTGTATGTCCTTGCTAAGTAGCTTCTCTCTCACATAATGATAATGCACTTCAAGCTTAGTCCTTGCATGATATACATGATTCACAACCAAATGTAATGAGATAGTATTATCTCCAAAGATCATTGGAGTATATGCATGTAGTCCCAAGTCTGAGTAGAGTAGCTTTAACCACATTGCCTCTTGTAATGCATTTGCTAGACCCCTATATCCAACTTCAGTTGAGAACAATGAAACAGTTGGTTGTTTCTTTGATCACCATGAAATTAACTTAGACCCTGCAAAAGATAAGTAGCTAGAGGTGCTCCTCCTATCATCTTTTTGAGCCAGGCCAATCTGCATCAAAGTATAGCCTGCTATCCAAGTCAGATGTAAATGGATAAAATAGCCCTTCATTTATGGTATCCTTCAAGTACTTTAAGATCCTTTTGGTAGCTTCCAGGTGAGGTTTCATTGGTGTATGCATGAGTTGACGCAATTTACTCACCCCATAGCATATATCCACTCTTGTTATAGTTGCATAATTGGGACTCCCAACAAGACTTTCATAACCTATAATGTCTTCAAGTAGGTCTCCTTCATGAGCATTGAGTTTGTGATTCGATTCCATGGGTGTGCCTGTAGTTTTTGCATTTTCCATCTTGAACTTAACTAGCATATCGTGGATGTACTTTCTTTGAGTAATGAAAACACCAGAATCTGTATAAACAATCTCTAAACCAAGAAAATATGTAAGCAATTCAAGATCATTGATCTTGAACTCCTACTTCATCTAGATTTTGATCTTGTTGATGCCATTGGCATCATTTCCTATAATTATAATGTGATCCGCATAAACACATAGATAAATAACCTCTGAATTAGTCTTCTTAATTAATAATGAAGAATCTTCCTTGCTTGCAACAAAACCTTGGTCCTGCAAGTATGTGACCAGCCTACGGTTCCAAGCTCTAGGAGCTTTAAACCATATAGTGACTTCCTTAATTTACATACAGAATGAGGTTTGTCTTTCTCTTCATATCTTGGTGGTTGAGCCATGTAGACCTCTTGAGGAATCCACCCACTAAGGAATGCATTGTTAACATCTAATTGGTACAAGTTCCAATTCTTTGAAGCAAAAATACTTACTAAACCCTATGGAGAAGGAGACAATGATCTCGGAAAACATGAAGAGCAGGAACCTAACTAAGCTAAAGGACATGGTGGCAATGACCCCAACTATTTCCATTCACCTCCGGATGTGCATGCAACACTTCGCATTCCCTACCGAAGAAAGATTTACAATGCCACCCAAGAAGATTTGGTTTATTTTATACTTGGCAGATACCCTGAATTTGACAATCAATATGCCACATTGGATCATGACCAGATCCATCTTGCACATCAACCTTGGTACAAGAAATAGAAACTAGTGCTCTATGGATGTTGTGAACTTACTAGAATTGTATATCGATGCTTGCCATATGATGTGCCAATTCAAAGGGCACTCATTTGGACTAGGGTGCAGGACTTTGAGGGAAGAGTGTCAGCCACAGGGCCCCCATCAAAGAAAATGAGAGGAGCTATTCAGATGCCATGTGCACAAGCTCGGGGTGCTACCCTAACACCAGACATGACTCCGCCACCCCAAAGGCAAGTGCAACCCTTCACCATCAGATTACCAAGGCACAGTGTAGAAGGGCATAATCTGATCTTCCCACAGATCCCCACAAATTTAGAATTTCCTCATGGCTTCACGTTGCAGGATTTAACTGATGAGGAAGTAACCAGGATAATGAATGCAACTAACTTGGAAATCGAAACAGAGCAACTAAGTGGACAACAAACAATCACGGCCCGGCTTGACCAAACTCAACCTGTGGTAGTCGAAGTAGAGGAAGAGGAGGAAGAGAATGAAGAAGAGGAACAAGATGAGGAGCAAGAAGGACCGTCTGATGAAGAGGAGCATGAATATGAACTACACATTATACCGGAACTAGAGGGGGCCCCAACATACACAAAGTAATTAAAAAGATTATATGATAATATGAACCTGGTTCAGGAACAACATAGACTACCCTTGGCAGTAGGGAAGGCCTTAATGAACCAGATACTTGAAGAAGAAGGTGTGGATGATCAATTCAGAGCTTCCGTGGACATGATCACTGATGCATCGGTGGTGCCAGAGACTATGCAGACCGCCCTCGCACACTCTCAGAGATTTGAGCAAAGGCACAGGAGACGCCCTCAAACATTAGGGAAGCAGATACACATTATAGTATCAGAACCACATGGCACCACCTCTACAACTATCGGCAAGGCACACTCCATTCAACGCACTGAAGAACCCCATGCATCAAGTGCACCCCCATCACTGCCCCTACCACCCTCCCCTCCAACTCCACCTCCCTCACCTCATACCACCACTGTCACCACTACTATCACTGCCATGATCTCCACTACTCTTAGTGAAGCACACGATGAGGATCAACACTCACAACTCTCACAACTTGACACCTCTACCACTGTAACTATCACCACGGACTATGGAGCTCTAACTATGGTCACTAAAAATCCAATTCCTCCTGTCACACTTCTGGGTGGCCCACATACACAACTAAACACACCATTGTACACCTTCACTACCATCACCACACCTACCATTCCCATGTATATGGTAACTCCCACAACTACATCTATGCACAACCACATGGACATATCATCCACATCTGCACCTCTCCCTCCCCTGATATTCCCATAATCTCCATTCCCGCACCACCCACTTCACCATTCTCAAGCACAATATCCACCATCCCTTTCCCTTTTCCCTACCCCCCTACATTCCAAACCTTCCCAGCATCTACCCGTGTAAATAATGTATTCAACACTTTGTATCAATGTTTTTTTAGTTACAATAGAATTACTAGCATTTAGATGCTCAACATATGAACTTGTTCAGAGTTCATGAGACACTACAAGAACGACTCACAAACATGGAGAAGGACAAGTGGCTACTACAACAGAATTATGATACCTTGGAGAGACAATATGAGGAATTAGTGGCCAATCCCCTCGAACTAGATTCGCAGGCACAACAACACCTTGAGGAAATGCTATGCGTCCAACAAGCAGAAAATCTCAAAATTCGTCGTGACCTCGCATTGCTAAGGAAAGACATGTCAGCATCACTAAAAGAAAATAAAAGACTACAAAGAGAGAATGAAGAAAATCTAGAAGCGAAGATGGAAGGATCACCAAAAGAGATCAACCTAGAGCACTTCAAAGCCATCCCATCAGCCAACATGGAGATCATATTGGACACCCATGGTGACCTCTTAGAGGCATATGATGCCTTAAAAAACAAGCATGATGACCTATGGAAGCAATTGGCCAATCAAGGAGAGCAATCGAAAGAACCAACCCCTACAAATGTCACATTTGAAGAGGTGATAGAATTGAAAGCACAACTAATAGCTTTGCAAAATAAGCTTCTCCAATTTGAACGTGAACCTTCTCCCCTGCTGGAGCCAGAGCCAGAAGAACTAGTTCCAGTTGAAGTAAAGGAGACGTTTGAGGACCCATATGAACATATGCCTGCACCTGGAGGCAAACAAACACAGGTAGGAATGGATACATTTGAGATTGAAGCTCCAGAATGGCTGCAAAGGTTAGAAAAGGTAGGCCCAACTCATGATGGCAGAGTAGAAGTACAAATACAGTCCGTGTCTCATCTGGAAGAAGTCATCATCAAATCAGAATACTTCAAGAACCTATCTCATCATCCATGGATTGGTGTTTTTTATGATTTTTATGTACCATTTTGCATGTTATTAGCAGATTATAATGCGAAGATCAAACACCGCACCACAAAAGAGCCAACCTGAGCAACCCAATTTGCCCCAGACAACATTCCTGAGAGTGCTGCATAGGGCAATATCTTTCAAACTACATGGAGAATAAGATAACTAGAAACCTATCCCAAAATGGTGCGCACATGGAATAACATGCCCTTGTACATTAAGTAAAACCCTTGGTATTGTCCTATTTTTTGAAGAAGATCATGGACTGAGTTCACTCAAATAGTGAAGAACGTCAAAGGATGTGACAAATGGCTCAACTATGTCTAACTGGCACTACCAAATGGCCCACCAATAGTAGCATATATAATTTCAACCATTCAACATTGGGGCATTAGGTTGAAAAATGTACCAGACGTCATGGCATAGATGTGCCTCAAAATATTCGAACTCATGGTTGTCTCATTTCGGACCTTCAAAAATGTTAAAGAACCTCACCTTTTGGCCCTAGGTTTCAATGAAGGCAACCTTGACCTCGTCTATGATATGAGCACAACACCATCAGTCAATATTGTATACGTGTGGCACGCTTGCATCAAATATCTCCTAGCATGCTTCAAACAAACGTTTGAAGAAATGTTTATCACAGGGTTCTAGGAGTATCACTCAGAAATATTCATACCCATACCCTCTCATCTGCTACACTTATTTGATGTGGAGCAGACCCTACACTCAGACAAGCTACGCATGTCACATCTAGAGGTACCAAGGCCAGTCGATTGGGATGCCTTACTCACAGATTTAGCCAAATGACTGAGGCTAGAAGAGCATCACTTGGCCACCGATGTCCTCGAATACTACGTCAAACGTTTAGCTCGTCAAGGGTTTGTCAGAGACGATAGATGTGAGAGGGCGGGGGTGTTGGTAGCAGTGAGGGCATCTCAAGACAAGGGAGCCGACATAAGGAATCAAATCAAAGAGAAGGGCCAAGTAGGAAAAGCATTCGAAGAAGATCTAGCAAATAAGCCATCCAATTTTTCCAACCTAATCCCTTTTCAACAGTGATTGTCATCACTACATGAACCTTGTAAATACCGTTTTTGGTAGATTCCAATCCATTTTGTTCAGGTCAAGGAGTCCTCGAGCTTGAGGAGTATTAGAAGTAATTATGTACCAATTTTCATAATTTTTAGAGCTCATTCGAGCCTCCGAAATAGTCTAAGAACCTAATTTTTAACTAGGGTGGACACTAGGTCTAGACAAGGCCACTAGCTAGTCAAAAACTATAAAAGGAGCTAGAGAGCTCATTTTTGGGGAGAACAAATTGTAATTTGAACTAAAAGAGCTCTTATAATTGTGTTTTGATTTTAATCAAAGCTTCCATTGTCTCACTCTTTGTTCTTACCTGTGTGTATGTCTGTGCATGCTTATGTTCTTCTACATCACCACTTGAGCACATCACTTGCTCGAGTTCCTCATACCATCCTCATGTCTTCCCGGATTGACATTAAATTAGGTGCTACTCACCATTGAGCTACATCGTTATTCTAGTGTTCTCTACTAGAATCAAGTCCACTTCAGAGCATAAATCAATCACGTACGTTTTCTTGTGAATTTTTTGCATCGTACTTTTGATTTTATCACACACATCACTTACGTTAGGGAATCTTAGTAAGTTTGTTAACAGATTGTGTGCGATGGAGGGGAATTCATGCCACACTATGTTGACAAGTAGTACTAGCACTTCGATGTATGTTTTAGTTTCCTTTTTCGCAGCATCTTGATGACTAGTCCACCCGTAGTATCACGTGTATTGCATACATCTGTAGGAACGATTTCAATTCCTAGTCATGTGATTGATGCATCAAAAATAGTTATGATGGGATTAAATTTAGATGTTGAGGGAACCACGTTGCGAGGGGACATCAACACCACCTTAAATGAGAGGAATGATTTTGAAGGTAGGTTGTTGAAGTAGAGCAGGGCCTTGGATGTTTGTCCAATGTCCTAGTAGAAGTTAGAGAACTTTGTCAATCTTTTGACAAACTTCAAGGTCACCTTAAGGCTATTTTGGACTTACTCTAGAAGCCTAAGGATGTAGGTAGGATTACTTTTGGTAGCCATATGGATACGATTTCAACTTCATCGATGTCTGTTTTGCTAGAGACGAATCCGGATATAGCCATTTCCCAAGTAAAATTATTTCCCCTAATTGGTAGCTTGAGTAGTCTTAGTTTGATGACTCCTACTGCTCCACTATTTACTAATACTTTGGGGCAAGTGGAAGGTCAAAGCCGTCCATTAGATCTTTCCTTTGGAAAGGATCTATGTCCTCCTTACTTCTCGAGTGAAGATAAGGATAGGCATAAAGATGCTACTTTGACGTTTTTAGAGAAGTGGCATGATGTCCACCAACTTAAGAACACCCTTGAGCATGTGCGAGTGGTAGAGGTATGTTTATCGCTAGGCCCTAAGGCTTATACGTGTTGGATGAGTCTCTTTGAGACTCATCAAAGACCTTCAATCTAGGTCGAGTTCACCTAGAATGATAAGAAAATGGGGTTGGTTGAAAGTTTCCATGATGAGTCTAAGTTTAGGAGAAAGCTTAGAGAATCCTAATGACAAACCTAGACATAGTCGTTAGCTTGGATCTAAGAAATCTTACATCCAAGTAGGATGATAAGAGTTTTCTTAGATACTTGAGCACTTCTCATGAATTCTCTTATTTGATTTTATCCCAAGCGATGATCAAAATTGGAATAAAGCTATATGGAACTTAGACTAGCTGAACTTTTAAAGTTCACAAGATAGTTTTTTCTACTCCAAAAGTAGCATCCCCAGTAAGGATGCAAAGTGCAAAGAGAAAACTATGAAACTTTTGTGATTTCTCATTTGATTCCATTCCAAGGACTCATGGAAATCAAAGGTTGAACCTTAGCATCAATTGAACTTTGACATTCAATAGGATGATGTTAGGTTCCATGATGATTTCTCTTAAAGATAGAAAAAATAAATGCTTCAATACCTTGTTGAAACAGATCGTTAAGAAGTTAAAGTCTTGGGTCATCAAGTTTTTGACTCATAGCAAGTTTATATCTTAGAAGTTTGAATTAGTTAATATAGAGTTTTAGTTCTTTCCTTTTGCTTTCAAAATCTTTTGGAATTGACTTAGATATCGTATTTGATTCCTTTCGCGAATTTTACTTGGTCAAGGTATAGTAAGGTTGACCCAAAGTAGATGAAAAAACTTTCTCCTACAGTTTACATAGGACTTTCATTCCTATTAGGACAAAGTAGTTCTCAAGTTGGGCCAAGAAATCAAGTAACTGTTAGTTGGGAGTTAACTATTGTACAAACATCCAAGTCAGATCTTTGGGCCAATCAAACTTTAGTTTTTCCAAATCAAATTCAAATGAAACAAGAGTTCTCAAAGTCTTGATTGGGATACAAATCCCATCCTAGTTACTAAATTCCATGCACCATTCATGCCTAGAAATGGACTAGTAATTGGAATCCATCCATTTCACATGTTTGTACCTAGATCGCACATCGAGACATAGTGAAGTGGCTAGGGATGTTTTTAGATCCACCCTTATTATTCATTCACTACTTTGAACTTTGACCAGTTTATCAAAGCGCAAAGCCATATGGTGTTTTGAATCATTTGGGTAGGGATCCCACCACAGAGATGAGACATGTTCTTCTAGTTTTAGAACATGAACATGTTCTTCCGGTTTAAGAACATGAGGCTTGGGGGTTCCCTATAGGTACTATATATAGCTTTATTTTCAAGGACAAAAATCTTTGCCAAGGGTGGAAGAATGTAATAAAATAAGTTTATGATCTAAGGGTCCAACCGGTTCATACACATCTAAATTTGGTCACTCATGTGCATGACCAAAGATCTCGAGACTAGACTTAAGCATAAGTCCATGTGCTCTCTTAAACAAGTGATCCAATGAGCCTAGTGGTTAAGTCTCAAGGTTGTGAAGGAGGAGGTCTTGGGTTCGAACCCCATGGGGAGCATGGGGAGAGATTTTTTCCCAAGGAGCTCTAGAGCCTTCTAACTCAAGTTAAGGTGAGTTAACTTGAGTCTAGTGACACTTAACGCGAGTGACGAGTACAACCACCAGTAGTGGACTCTAGTGGAAGTTACTAAAGTAGTGTTCGAGATCACTCTAACCAATACTAGACTCTAGTAGAAGATATGAAAGGAGTGGAGGAGATTGCACATGCACTTGTGGACTCTAGTTACATTTCTCTTCCTCGTTGATTCGAGCAGCTATGTACGTAGGAATAAGGTTGGGAGGAGATTCATCTCTCTAGCATGTGGTGGTCATAATTCTTAGTTTCTTACACTTTTCCTCATCTATTGCAATTTACATATCCATAATTGAGTATCCTCATGCACCCATGAGGGGTCTCATCACTACAACATATGAGGGGCATACCGACGCTTCATATATCGACGGTCAAGTGACCGTCGGTATGACCGTTTTAAACGGATCGTCAGTGTGGCCCGCAACCACCGGTATGTGCATCCGTATATGCATCGGTACAGGCATCGGTATGAGCGTCGGTATAAGCATCGGTAATTTACTGGGAACTACCGACGCATATACCGGCAGCAAGTTTTAAACATACCGCGAACCCGAGAGCAAAACTTCACATTTTTGCGCGTGTTTGAATACTGTTGGTCTTTTGTCAAACTTGGGCGCGCGAACCGAATTGTGACCTCCATTGTCTTGTGCACACACACACACACAGATCTCTCTCTCTACACACACACACTCTCTCTTGGCTTAGATCTCACATCTTAGTAAGTGCTGCGCATATTGTTAGCATTTGTGTTTCTCTATGCTTTATGTTTTATAATTTCTCTTTTCTTCGATTTTGCAGAAGTTCTTTGGCGTCGATTGTTTGGAATTGGATGATAGACAACATACATTATGCTTTGACGACAACGATCCAAAAGAGGGGCATACTTGTAAGTGATTGTTTTATTCTCTATTGATAGAGAGAGAAGGAGAGAGAGAAAGAGAGAGAGAGAGAGAGAGAGAGAGAGAGAGAGAGAGAGAGAGACAGAGAGACAGACAGAGAGAGAGAGAGAGAGAAAGAGAGAGAAGAGAGAGAGAGTGAGAGATAAAGAATAATGAAAGAAAGGAAGATAGAGATAGGAAAATAGAGCATACATACACACACACATACACACACATTTACACACATGCATACATACACACATACATGTACACACATGCATACATACACACATACATGTACACAGATGCATGCTTACATACACACACCTATACACACATGCATGCTTACATAAACACACACATATACACACATGCATGCATACACACACATATAAATTTACACACATGCATATATACACACACATGCATACACACATACATACACACACATATATACACATATGCATACATACACGTACACACACACATATACACACATACATGTACACACATGCATACATACACACATACATGTACACACATGCATGCTTACATACACACACCTATTCACACATGCATGCTTACATACACACACCTATACACACATGCATGCTTACATACACACACACATATACACACATGCATGCATACACACACATATAAATTTACACACATGCATACATACACACACATGCATACATACACACACATGCATACACACATACATACACACACATATATACACATATGCATACATACACATACACACACACATATACACACATACATACACACACACAAATATACACACATACACATACATGCATGCATACATACACACACATATACACACATGCATGCATACACACATATACACATATACACACATGCATACATACACACACATGCATACACACATACATACACACACATATATACACATATGCATACATACACATACACACACACATATACACACATGCATATATACACACATATACACACATGCATGTATACATACACACACATACACATACACACACATGTATACACATGCATACACATACACACACATGCATGCATACATACACACGTACACACACATGCACACACATGCATGTCTACATACACACACATACACATACACACACATGTATACACATGCATACATACACACACACACATGTACACATGCATACATACACACACATATATACACACATGCATACATACACACATATAATCCTATTTTTATTTTGAAGTTTTTTTTTACATCAAATATATAAAAATAGGATTAGGGTTTTTACGCTATTTACACATACATATACAATATATATATATATATATATATATATATATATATATATATATATATATATATATATATATATATATATATATATATATATATATATATATATATATATATATATATATATATATATATATATATATACATGTATATATACATGTATACAGAAATATACATATTTTAGGTCTAGATATTTAAGATTAGGGTTTTAGGGTTTAGGCATACATATCACTCAATTATATTTATATTAAGAAAAAATATACAGAAAAATAAGAAAAAAAATCTGAATATATATAAAAAATATGATTAGGGTTTTAGGATTAGGGGTTTAGATTTTGATAGGTGTTTAAGTATTTAGGTTTTAGTATTTCATATTTAAGTCTAAGTCTTTTTTATTAGGGTTTTAGGGTTTTAATATGTAGATAATATATATACACAAACACACATATACATATAATACATACGTACATGTAGATACACATGCATACAAAAATATACATATTTTAGATTTAAATCTTTAAGATTAGGGTTTTAGGGTTTTAACACCTACATAACATATATGCACACACATACATATGCACATATAATACATATATACATGTATATACACATGTATACAAAAATATACATATTTTAGGTCTAGATCTTTAAGATTAAGGTTTTAGGGTTTACACATACATATCACTCAATTATATTTATATTAAGAAAAAATATAGTACTGTCACTGAATTGTTCAGGTAAGTGGAGAACAAATTGGCTTTCATTGTTGTGTCACAATAACTTCATTTACTAATATCATTTTAATTGCTTATTGCAGGCTTCTTAAAGATCAATTTTTGCCAGAGGGCAATGACATGCCTCCAACACGTGGAGATGCGAAAAAACTTTTATAGTCCATTGGAATAGATTATACTAAAATTCATGCTTGTCCGAATGATTGCATTCTCTTTTGGAATGAGTATGAGCATCTCCACGTATCCAAAGTGTGGAGCAAATAGATTTACAGAAGACGTTGTAGGCGAAGCAATCCGCGCAAAGGTTCTTTGCCACTTTCCTATCATTCCGTGAATTAAGAACATGTTTAGATGCAAATCTAGAGCTGAGTTAATGTCATGGAAACAACTGTGGGATTCAGAAAATCCAGTTGCTGGCATGAAACGGTTGTCCATTTTTCATGAACTCCCTTATTGGAGTGAACTGGTGATCAATCATTTGGTAGACCTGATGCATATTTTTAAGAATGTGGGAGAGATTCTTTGGAAAACTTTGATCGGAAAGAAAGAAAGAAAAGCACAAAGGGAGGACTTAGAAGAGCGAGGTCGTATGCGAGAGTTGTGGGCAATTACTAAGTCCAACGGAACAGTATCGTTACCAAGAGCTCCTTGGGTGCTTCGCAGGATGGAAGAGCAACAAGTGAAGAAAACAATTTCAGAGTTTCGTACACCTATTGGATGCATGAGGTGTCTAAAGACTACTTTCACATGAAATGATGATCTTGCAGGACTCAAGTCTCATGATTGGCACAAGTTTTTACAGTTTGTGCTCCCTATAGCCCTAAAAGATTGTCTTTCAGAGGATGTATGAAAAACCATTTATAAAATTAGTTCTTTAGTATGGTGGATATCTTCTAAAGAGATAAATAGAGATAGCATAGAGAGTGCAAAACTCAATGCTATCGAGACTGTTTGTATGGTAGAGAAATACTTTCCCACAAGTATTCTCACTATTCAACTTCATTTACTGGTTCATGTGGTAGATGAAGTTGCAATAGCAGGAACTATCCATAGTCGATGGATGTTCTTCTTAGAGCACTTTATGAAGACATTAAAAGGGTTTGTTCGACAGAGAGCATGTCCAGAGGGTAGCATGGCAGAGGGATGGCTTGTACAAGAATCTCTTGTATTCATAACTGAGTTTCTACGTATATCGGATCCCGAAATGCCTCGCTTTTGGAGCGATGATGAAGATGTTCGTCTCGTAGACGATGAATCACAACGTAAAGGATTGCAAAGAAAAATGGATGCAGCTTTTAGAGAGAAGGCAATGAAGTTTTGCATAGTTAACTCTGAGCCTATGCAAAAGTGGTTAGAAAAGTATGAACTTGCCAAGGAAACTAACGCAAAGGAAAGAGCTCAGTTTCAAAGAAATTGTTCCACTTGATTTTTGCCTCTTCCAGAAAATCTTTGACCTCTCCCACCTTTTCCAACGAGCAGATGGCTAGATACAGCGGTTTCACAAGCAAAGGTAGCACGTGAAGATATCTCTGAAGAAGAAGAAGAACTCACAAAAGGATGTGACTGGGAGTATATTAAATACGGTGCACTATGGTCTCATGGGCGACACTTTCGAATCACACGAATCGATCAAAATAGGTCTACTTTTGATAGTGGAGTGATGGTGAATTTTTTGCAAAAAAGTAGAGCGAGTGCAAGAGATGATAATGCTCTAGAAGGCGAGTTAGATTATTGTGGTGTGATTCAAGACATCTTGAAACTATCTTTCAGAAAGTTTGATTACTTTTTTTTTTATGTGAAATGGTTCAAAGTAGTCACCTCTGGAAGAAACGCAACAGTGAGATGGGATAAGAGCGGTTTGCTTCAAATCGACTCCACAAGATTATGGACAGATGAAAGGGATACATTTGTACTTCCCGAACACTGTGAGCAAGTTGTTTTTATACCAGATTCAAAAGACCCGGAGTGGCTATTTGTTTTACAAGTAGCTCCACATAGTAGAAAATTTTTTGAAAACATAGATGTAGAAGAGAGTCCATCTCTAGTGGACTCAGAGATTCATTCGATAGTCGAGGAGGAAGAGATCATTGTTTGAGAAGAAGAGGTCATTGAAGAAGAGTTCATTGTTCGAGAAGACAAAGCAATAGAAGATGATCAGGAGGAAACCAGCATAGCAAGCGATTTAGAAGCCATCCATATAGAGATAGATATTCTGGGTGCCTCGAATCTTCAAGAGGATGCTAGAATAGAGGACTTTTGAATAAAACACTTGTATGTACTAATTTTTGTTTTTTTTTGTTTATTCTCTATATTACTTTTCTTATGGCATGCTAATTATTTCAGTTCTTTTATTATAGAGCACGATCGGAGACAGTCCTCCAGTCACTCCACATTCCATGACAGAGGAGTAGTTTTTGGAGTTCATCTCTCAGGTTCCTCCTCCATATATGGCCGCTGCATCACAGTATTGGATCGCTCGTGGTAGCACTCCTCCCGGCCTCACTCTTGGCGGCCTTACTCCTGCCAGCCTCACTCTCGCCGGTGTCACTCCCGTCGGTGTCACTCCTGTCGGTGTCACTCCTACGGGTGGTGCTACTCCCGTAGGAGATATGTCTCCTAGCTTTGTGACTCTACCATGACCATCTTTGCAGCCATCTCCTACTGGGTCTACTAGTAGACATGTGCGTTCCACACCTCAGTGCGATACAGGTTCTAGCCCGTCTCGTAGATCGAGGTCACGCTCTAGAGCAGGAGGTTCTAGGAGTGGATCTACAGGTAGGTCTAGAGGCGGAGGACGCGGTTGTTGTGGAGGCAGTGTGACGGACGTTGTGTGGCCCGCTTCTACTCCTATGACAAGTACCTCAGATGTAGGTATGCCACGCAGTACACTACATGGAACACCACGTACACCTTGGGGTGCTCATGACCATGATGACTCCAAGGTGTATAGTATCCGAGATGGAGCTCCGATGATGGATGCGGCTAGCAAAGCAATGCGTGCACGCATACGAGAGCTTTGCTCCATCCAGTTTGGACACTCCATCATGTTGAAATGGAGTGACCAGGATAAAGATCGGAAGAATTATATCACACACATGATTTACCAGGAGTTCCAACTAGCTGATGGACAGTCGATTGTCAGATCAGAGTGGATTCTGCACACTGCATGTGAGGTCATGTCCCATCAACGATCTGAGGCACGTGATGCATTCAGAGAAGGCTTACGAAAGCCTTTATGGTTAGATGCTAAGGAGTGGGACATGATTCGTGACGAGCAGCAGTAGAGTCCTGATCGATATCGCCAGCAGCGAAATGCCGCAGCCACACGTTTAGATACGATTGGACCATCACATTTGGGTAGCGGCGGATATAACACGATGCGTCATGAGTTTGTAAGTACCATTTCATTTATTGAATTTATTTGTGTTAAATTTCTCATCTATGTTTCTCTAATCTTTTTATATTTGTTTCAGGAGCTGGCAATGGGTCGTCCTCCAACACGAACGGAGGAGTCTTACGGATATAGTCATGGATTGACTGCACTATTGGAGGACTTGGAGGGACGCGGTGCGATAGTTTCATGGGAGCATTTTCGATGAGGTAATTAATTTATAAACTTGGTTTTTACTTGCTGTTTGTAATTTTCATGCGAATTTATCTCATTCCATTAATGTTCTTTGTTGCAGGACTGTTGATATGGAACGCTTTTTGCATGTGTATGGCAGTGGAAGACCAATATTTTGTATTTGATTTTCATATGGCAATACATTGCTTTGCCACATTTTGTAAAAGCGTCATATATGAAAGTGGTTTGCCACACTCTTGTTACATGCTTCATTATTGAAATATATAACTTCTTTTGTACATGTTTCATAGCTCATTCTGATTATCTCTTTTGTGTCCAATAATACTTTGTTTCATGAAATCATATTTCGGTTGTCATTAGAGTACACATCACATGTACTCGGTTTTTTTGGGCAGAGTGTATTGTCTTTTGTTAAGCAACATCATGTTAATGTTGTTGTAGCAAAAGACAAAACACTCTGCCCAAAAAAAATTTTGCAGGTATGGTCGTCGGTATACGCGACTGTACTCCCAATAGTGTCATCAAAATAACCGTCGATACACCCAGCAGACGACGATATAGGCGACGGTACCTCCAGGAGAAGCCTCGATATGTACATCGGTATTACCGACGCATATACCGACACATATACTGGCACATATACCGACGCATATACCGGCACATATACCGGCGCATATACCGACTCTTTGGTACTGACACGCAAACCGACCTTTACACCGGTGTCGCGGTAAATTAAGCTGCATTCATTTTCCTCGGTGAAAACCTCAGTATACCATCGATCTGTTGTAGTGCATCCTATGGAATGCACTACTTCTATCTCTTCTGGCATCTCATGGATAGTATTTAATAGCAAGGGTAGTACATCTCTATGTGAATAATCTTTGAGATTGACTTTGGTATTCACCCCTAGATGTTGTGAGTAAAAGGAATAGGTTCCCCAATCTTGCACTATTTGTAACTCTCTCATAAAATGTCTACCCAAAATCATCTCATAGACATTACTTTTTTTCAAATTCACAAATGGAAAATGTGTGCTCAAACTCTACATCATAACTGGTGAGATTGATGCCTTCTAGAAATCCTAGTGGCTTCTCTATATGTCCATCTTGCATTTATAGCTTCATTCGTGTGCTCCTTGGTAGGACTGATTCTCTGTTTCTGATCATTACTATGGGAGCTCTCATCTGAATAGACCTTGATTCCCAAGGGATTTTGAAATGAGGTGATTCCTATAAGTAATTGCATTTGAAGTCTAATCATTCACTTGATTGCACTCTGCTTGCTCTCCATAGATAGAGGGAACTTTTTAAAAGAATATATCATTAAGATATCTACTTCTTGACTTGGAGGAGGATTCTCTTGCTTCTTAATGCATTTCTCCTCTTGTATTTCCCTTAAGAACTATTAGGAGTACTGGTTCATAAAAGAAGGTAATTCATCATCCATAGAGTGATGAAGAAGCTTCTTGGGGACATAAGATCTTTCTCTTACTTCCACTATCTTGACCCTCTAGTGTTGCTAAATTCTAAGGTTTATCCACCAATTTCTCTAATCTATCCAATAGACCTTTGAAGTGCAAACGTGGTTTTAGTGAGTTTGTCTAATTGAAAAGATGGCTTGTCTCAAACATAAGCTGAGCTAATTCTACTGTTTTGCATAAGTTTGGTTTTTTCAAGATCTAAGTCCATTGGGGCATAACAATTATCGAACTCAGCTACATTTTCCCTTCTTGAAGTCAAACATGGTAGATCTTGAACATCATGTCCAGACCCTCTCGTGTAGGATATGGGAAAATTGATCCTACTCAGGGTTGAGGTGGAATGGACGGTGAGGTATGAATGGGTGGGTTGGGTGGTAGGTGTATTTGAGATGGATTCTGCTATGAGAATTCTAAAATTTTTGTTTTTGTTTCCTTTAGGCTCTCTTCTAGTTCACTCAACTCTCTAACCCATTGTCTTCTCATCCTTTCATGACTATTCTTCCAAGATCTCATTCTCTTCTTTCCAGTATCTTATGACTCACTAAGGTTTGATTTCTTTTCATGCTCTATGTCCAAGGTTTTTTGTAAAGCTTTTGCTCAAGTGACTACCTATATAAGGGAGATATTATCAAGTGAAAGGAGATCAAGAAGAGAGCCCTCACACACTATCACATACAAATAGAGGAGCACGCACAAAAAGAGGAGCACACATACATTGAGGCAAGGAAGAATGATCTTCTTCTTTTTCTTCTTCTTCTTCTATTACATAAAGAGAATGTACAAGAATTGCCTTATACAATAATACAACTGCTTCAATATATAAAGAACAATACATAAGGAAAATCCTAATGTCCATGAATGAGTGAGATGGCAATAAAATTAATGTGCCATCTCTCTTTGTAGATAAATCTAGTAAAGCTCATTAAAATATACCTAACATATATGGGCATGACCACAGAAAAAGTGATATGTGTCACCTTGATATTCACATGTTGAGCTTGATATCTTAACACTCCCCCTCAAGCTCAATGTCATTTCCTATAATCCAAGCTTCTTTTGAAACTTCTTCAGCTTCTCTGCTCCAAGTGCTTTAGTGAAAATATCTAATGGCATAGAAATTGGCTTATAATCAACCATACCATACTTTCGCAACATACTCAAGGCATATTGCCTTTGCAACATCCATATACCTGTTTTTGTATGTATAAAATCAATGCCCAAAAAATAGCATAGCATACCAAGATGTTTCATGTCAAATTCTTGCATATGAGTTTCTTCACCTCTTTAATGTTTTCTTTGTTATTACCACTACAATTCATCAACATAAATAGTCACAATAGTGATGCCATGATCACCCTTCCTTGCATATAATGAGTGATCTGATTCACACATAAAAAATCCAATAGTGGTTAGATAATTTGTAATCCTTCGATGCCAATCATGAGGGGCTTGTTTAATCTTATAGAAAGCCTTTTGCAATCTTCAAACATATTTTGGGTGCTCTGAATCCTCATATACTTGTAGATGATCCATGTATATTTCTTCCTACAACCTCACGTAAGAAAGCATTCATCACATCCACCTGATGAAAAATCCATTGTTTCACTATAGCCAATGTAATAAGTGCTCTAACAGTAGCCACTTTAGCTAGAGGGCTCAATGTTTCTTCATAATCAATGCCATATGTCTATGCATATCCTTTTGCTACCAATCATGCTTTATACTTGCTTATGCTACTGTTAACATTGTGCTTCACCTTTTGAACCCACTTGCAACCTATGGGTTACTTTCCTTGTGCAAATGGAACCAACTTCCATGTTTCATTTCCCTAAAGTGCAACCATCTCGTCATTCATAGATTTCTCCCAATGTACATTTTCAAATTGCATCTTCAAAATAAGAAGGTTCAATATCTTGCATTACCTTGTTCATGTAAGCACAATGACAAGACATGTAGCCATCATATGTTAATTGCTGCACTCAATTATGCATCCTTCCAGAGCTACTTGGTCTCATATCACTTCTCCTTTTAGTATCATCTACATATGCCTTTCTTAATCTTCGAGTCATCATAGAGGGTAATTCAAGTTCTTGGTCAAGGTTCTTTTCTAAACCGCTTGATTCTCCATCAATGTCTTCAAAACCTCTACATGTTTTATTAGTAACAGAAATACTTTCTTTACCTTTCTTGGACGACCTCAATGAGTATGTAGGATTGAAATTCCCATGCAATCTTCCATTCCATGGGTTTGAGTTCGAACTACTGCTTGGGGACACAACTGATCCACTTAGATCTTGAGATTTACACTTGCGTTTTCAATGTTTCCTTTGTGATTTGAGTCAAGATTAAGTCTCTTTATGACATCTACATAGAAGCATGAAATTTCATCAAACAAAACATCTGTGCTTACCTTCACCTGTCATGTAAGTTGAGTTTAGCATTTATATCCCTTTTGCTCAAGGGAGTACCCAATGAAGATACATTTTTCTGTTTTTGGATCAAGCTTCATCCTCAACTCATATGGAACATGTACATATGAATAAATACAAATACCTTCATATGTGATAAATTTGACTTTTTACTTGTAAACTTCCCTTCACGTGTAACTTGATATACACCAACATTCGGAGTTCTATTCATGATGTATAAAATAGTGCACAACGTTTGCCCAATAATAACGAGGCAAATTTTTCTCTGCCATCAAGGCTCTTGCTTTTTTTGCAATATGTTTATTTTTTAGTTCAACAATGCCATTCTGTTGTGGTGTGTACCTGCATGAAAATTTTAATTGAATTCCATGACTTTTTGGAAAGCTATTGAACTCATTTGACATGTATTCACATCCTCCATTAGATCTTACTATCTAAATATACTTCCCTATATACTTTCCACCATAGCCTTAAAATTCTAAAAGTGAGTAAACACCTCACTCTTTTCTTTCATGAAGTATACCTATACTTTTCGTGTATGGTGATCAATGAAAGTGACATAAAACCTATGTCTCCCATATATATGGTCTTTGCAGAGCCCCAAACATCTATATGTATTAGTTATAGCACATTCTCACTAACATGCTTGTCATGCGGAAATGATGCCCTTGATTGTTTACCAAATTGACATGATGCACATACCTTCTACATCTCTACAACCTTGAAATTTGGTAGTCCATTAAGCTCCTTTGATTGCATCAACTTCAACCTTTAAAAATAAGCATGTCCAATTTGCTTGTGCAAAATATCTATACTAGCAATAAAACTAGCACCTTTTCCAAAAATGGTTGCATTCATTTTAGGAATTTTCACATTCAAGGTGAACATCCTATCAACTTTGTTCTCTTTGGCAACCAACCTTCAATTCTGTTTGTACTAGCACATTGGTTATTATAGAATCTTTCCTAAAGACACAATTCTAAATAGGGATTAATGAAATCAGTTCAATAAGGAAAGATTGATAATATGTTATTGTTTGTGTTCAATTGAAAGGCCAAATGGTCACTGGAAACTTTTTTATATGTTCTTAAGTAAAAAATGCAGTGGTGTGGTCAACCATAGACTCTAAGTTTGATTGCATTTGTATGACCTAAAAAACTTGTGTTTATGGTCTATGTATTGTGTGTTTTCTGTGTAATTCTATGACCCTTGTGCAGAGTACTATGTGCGGCACCAGAGTTCGGGTTTCTACAACAATGGTATCACCATGAAGCTCTCGAGAAGGAGATTCTACCTTCATGCATTGCCATAGAAACTTTCACTGGTATCGGAGCATTTTGATGCAAAAGCTTTGTTCCTTTTGTGCGAGCAAAGCAAGCACCTACCCACCCACCCAAGGCTTTTGACTAAATCAGTGAACAAGGCATAGACCTTGGAATACCTTGGAATACCTTGTCATCTGAGTCATCAAAGTCACTCACCATCCACTGTGCACGAGGGAGGACCTGAATGATCAACAAAATTGAGCATACAAAATGGGTATCTCCCATTTTTGTTGTTCCCAAGAATAATGGCCAATTGCATGTGTGTAATAATGACCAATTGCATGTGTGTATTAACTCAAAGAATTATTTGAGATAGTTATGTGCTTACTATCACTAAATTTCTATTGGAATGTGAAGAAATCAAGGAAATTTATAGCTTCCTTGATGGATTTTCAGGTTACAATCAAGTAGCCATAGCCCAAAAAGATCAACGCAAGACACCATTTTCCACTGAATGGGGAATCTTTGCATTTTGTGTGATGCCATTTGATCTCATCAATTCACTTGCTACATTCCAAATGCACATGTGTCATGTATTTAAGGAATTCTTGAGGAAGAACTTGGAAGTGTGTATGGATGATTTGTGTGCTCATTCCCACATAAGAAAAAAATCAAATCCTAGAGCTCAGGTAGAACAAAAACAAATGCAAAAAATAGCAAGTATGCTTGAACCCATAAAAATGTGTTTTCATGATCAAGCAAGGCAACATATTGGGTTCCCACATAAGAAAAACTCAAATCCTAGAGCTCACGTAGATCTTTTGACAATGCAAAAAATATCAAGTATGCTTGAACCATTAAAAATGTTTTCCATGGTCAAGCAAGGCAAAATATTGGGTCATATTATGTCAGAAAATGGCATATCAACGGATGAAGATAAGATGAGAGTGATAGCAAAGCTACCAAGACCTAGGATGATCAAGGAAGAACGAGCTTTCATGGGTCATTGTGGATATTATTGATGTTTTATACACATGTATGGTATTATTGTGAAGCCTATGTATAGCCTTTAGACTAACTTTAAGTGGAATAAAGAGTGTGAGAAGTCATTCATAGATATGAAATGAGGTGCTACTTTATTTGGTGAACAAACTCGCAACATAGGTAGGATAGTAAGATGGTTTTTCCTACTAAAAGAATATGATTTTGAGGTAGTTGTTAGGAAAGGTAAGACCAACCTTAGGGTAGATCACTTTTCATGGTTGATGTCAGGAGAATCACCACAAGGACTATCCGATAAACTTCTTGATGCATAGTTGTTCAGCGTAGAAGTAGTCCCAAATTGGGCTAAACAAAAAGTGTCTATTCTTACATTTGGTTTCGAGAGTCCAACATTTCAGATAAAATATGAGAATTTTATAAATTCAAAAAAATATAATGTATTTTTTGGAAGTATTTTCAAGCAAACGGATAAAGGCATCTTAGGTTGTTGTGTGGAGGAGAAAGAGCATGATAAATGGTTGCAAGTAGCACATGAAGGTGCACTAGGGCAACATCATGCAAAGCACAAAACCCTTAAAACATTGTAGGGATTAAGAGTGTATTGGCCAACAATGGAAGCAGATGTCTATAGGTTGCTCAAGGATTTTCCTTGTATTAGTAGATCTCCTTTAGAACATGCAAGACTATATCAAGTGTCTCTAATATGTGATTGGAGCAGTATTTTGGTTGACTTTCTAAGGAAGAAAGCATTACCACAAGAGATGATGTTAGCACACAAAATGAAATCTAGAACAACAAGCTCAAGAGTATATTCTCATTGGTGATAATCTATCTAAATAGGGAAGAGACAAATTCTTGAGATTATGTATACGTGAAAGTGAGTATGTGAAAATCTTAGATACTACACACCAAGGTGTCATAGGAGGACACTTTGGATCTGATCAAGTGATCAAGGCAATTTTGTTTTCATGTCTTTGGTGGCCTACCCATCATATGGATGCACATACGTATGTGAAGAGGTGTGATGCATGTCAAAGAGCTCAATATCCAATACACAAAGATGAGATGCCGATAACCCCATATTTGAATGAAACACATTCTCCAAGTGGGGTATAGACTTAGTAGGTCCTATCAACCGCCTACCAAGAGTTCACATGCTAAATATATAATAGTAGCAATAGATTATTCACCGAATGGGTAGAAGTGAAAGCTACTATGAAGAACAATGCACGAACAAAAGCAAAATTTTTGTTTGAAAACGTATTCAAGACATGCTCATTGCTTATAGAATTACTGAGGGATCATGGAACTCAGTTCTTGAATGAGGTGATAGAATACCTGTTACAAGATTTTATAGTAATCCAAAAAATTTTAGTACTCTATCACCCATGAGAAAATGGACAAGTGAAGAGTACAAACAAGATCCTATGTAATGTATTGACCAAACTCATCAATAATAAATTATTAGATTGGGATAAATAGCTACACCACACTATTTGGGCATATAGAGTGGCCTATAAATGGTACTCAATGCCACTCTCTTTTAGAGGGTATTTGACCAAAATGTTGTGCTTCCATTAGATTTCTGATACCCACCCTCAAGGCTGCACAAGATTGTCAATGGATAGGCCACGAGCTAACATCCACGATCTTAGACCTAGAATGCTTAGGAGAGACTAGACTTAGGGCACCAATAGGAATCTATGTAGCCAAGAACAGACATAAGGCTTACTTTGATACAGATGTAAAAGATACATTATTGAACGTAGGTGATTTAGTATTGTTATACACATTGAACTAGCATGCTCAAAAACTAGACAAGTGAGGTTATGGCCCTATGATCATCAATAGGATATGGACTAATGGTGTTATGCAATTAGCCACTTTAGAAGGAGATTTGTCACTAAATTATATAAGTGGTTTTAAAATCAAGCTCGATCAAGAGTCCTTGACGAAGGAAATGCTGAAAAGACTCAATGTGGCCAATTGTAAAAACTTTATGCCATAATGTAGAGATTAACTTTTGAAATTTGTAATGCATTCTTCTTTCTTGTGTATCTTCTTCATTGTGAGCTTTTATGTGTGTTTGAGGCATGGAACCTATGCTTGGAGGTGTTTTCTATCGCTTTCCCATATTTTTTCATTGATATCATGTGTGTGAAGCATAAGGAGTAGTTAGGTGTAACTAGGTTATTCTTGAAACTTAGTTTTTCAAGCATAATTTGAAGTAGATTAGTCCAGTCAAGTTGAAAGTATATTCATTTGATGTGTCTTATTGAGAGATTTGAAAAGAACCCTCTATTAACCATATTTGGGTGTTGAAGTTAGGAGAAGTCATCATTTTTGTGTTTGTTGATACACCAATTATTGTGACACACCAATGTGTAGAAGGTATCATGTGAGGTGAGGACCCACTTGTACATGCATTACTTGATCTAGTCCAACAACTATCATCACTAGAGCACATGTTTCAATGTTTTGTTGATAAGTTCATAATCTTGATTTGATAATTTAATTTGTGTGTATCTAACCACCAGTATGTGCACTTGTTGGAAGTGTGAGGGCTAGCTAGTCCCACTTGCCATGAGTGCATAGGACCTTGTGGGTCTAACACACATTTTTGGTGTTTTTGCTGAGTAAGAGGGCCTATGTTAAGGTTCCTACATGATGGCTAGAGTGCCATTGTGAAGATAGTGAACGTGAAGAAAGAATTCAATATCATGGAAAGTCATTGATCACTTGCGCTTGTTTTCTCATACACTATCATCATGTAAGCACAATTATCATATCCTGAGTCTGAGTATTTTGTGTCATCAATATCTCAAGTATCATGTGTTTCATATCAAATGTTGTGTATTGTGTATCCTGAATTGGAGTGTCATGTACCATTTGGTCTTGTCTAATGTGTTCTATCCAAGTATCGTATCATGGGGTTCAAGTGTCATGTATCATCAGGGAGCTTAATTATCCTTTGTCATGAGTTTTTTGAGATTAATCACCTTTGATTGAGAACTAATACTAAGAGATTTTCTTGTTCAAACTAACCATTTTGATCCAAAACCAAACATTTAAAACACTCCAAAGAATCTCTCCCACATTCTTAAAAATATGCATCGGGTCCACCAAATGATTGATCAACAATTCACTCCAATAAGGGAGTTCATGAAAGATGGACAACCGTTTTATGCCAGCAACTGGATTTTCTGAATCCCACAGTTGTTTCCAATCGCTAGCTTTCATTTGGTGTTGCGCTTGTCGACCAATTTGTCCTTCACGTAAAACATGTCCATCTGGCAAATATCTATGATGTCCTTCATAGATAGTTTTACATAGTGCTTTGGAATAGCGTGCTTCGAGTCATGGTCCGCATAAAGGACAAGCATGGTAACCCGAAATCGATAAACCTGAACATTCACCATAACCAGGCCAATCATGCACTGTCCATATAAGTATGCCTTGCACTCGCACGTCTCGTCTTCTTATAGGTTGAGACATGTCACGCATAGTAATCCCATCCCATAAAATGTGCATTTCTTCCACAAGTGGTGCAAGATATATTATACTTACCTGGTACAATAAGAGCTAATAATAAATGAACTTTCTTTGTGGCCAACCATGGTGGGATATTATAATTGACCAAACACACAGACCATGTGCTCCATGAAGAACAGCGTAATCCAAATGGATTCACTCCATCCATAGCTAGGCCTAGACGTATGGACCGAGGCTCACTAGCAAACTCTGGCCACTTACTATCTATGTGCTTCCAAGCATCAGAGTCAGCAGGCACTCGCATTACATTATCTATAGACCTGCTCTTTGTATGCTATGACATTAACTCCGCTATAGATTTGCATCTAAACATGTTCTTAATTCGTGGAATGATAGGAAAGTGGTGAAGAACCTTTGCGGGGATTGCTTCGCCTACAACGTCTTCTCTAAATCTATTTGCTCCACACTTTCGACATACGTAGAGATGCTCATACTCATTCCGAAAGAGAATGCAATCATTTGGACAAGCATGAATTTCAGTATAATCCATTCCAATGGACTGTAAAAGTTTTTTCGCATCTTTACGTGTTGGAGGCATGTCATTGCCCTCTGGCAAAAATTTATCTTTAAGAAGCCTGCAATAAGCAATTAAAACGATATTACTAAATAAAGTTATTGTGATACAACAATGAAAGCGAATTTGTTCTCCACTTACCTGAACAATTCAGTGACACTACTATCTGACCATCCATAAATGGATTGCAGATTGAGCATCCCAAGTGACGCACGTAGTACAGATATCTTTGCTCCATTGTAAAGTGGTAAACGAGCTAGTCTTTGCATGTTTTCATATTCTTCATCGACTTCTGATCGTGGAATTTCTGTTGTGTCCATGAAACTCTCGACACCTTCTCCACCATCATGATCTTCATCCATCTCATAAAATGCTTCAAGCATCTCTTCCATATGTTCATTCTGTGTAATATTATTAGCACTTGCTTGTACGTCTAAGTCCTTTGTTGCTCTCTTTTGTCCATGAGAGGTTACCGGTGCAATGTTGTTTGGGTCCATCTCCTCACCTGGGGGACCATGCGAATGATAACGTAGGTTTTCCAGTTGACCAATATCAAAGGATCCATACTCTCTAACATGTGCAGTACAAATCCGTCGTTTCCGATAAATTTGATATTTGCACTGTGTGCAAGGACATGCCATTCTCTCTTTAGGATCCAAAGAAGCCATCTGCTACAATATGGACATTTTAGAACATTTGTTTTTTTATTAAACCTAAAAATCATACTCTTAAAGACTTAAACCCTAATCTATATAGCTATCCTATTTTATCTATATATTCAGATTTTTTCTTAATTGATCCTATTTTATATATATATTTATTTATTTATTCAAATTTTTTTCCTCTTAATTGAGTTATATGTATGCCTAAACCCTAAAACCCTAATTTTAAAGATCTAGACCTAAATTATGTATATTTCTATACACATGTGTATATACATGTATATATGTATTATATGTGTACTCCAGAGTGTGTATATATGTTATGTAGGTGTTAAAACCCTAAAACCCTAATCAAAATGACCTAGACCTAAAACATGCATATATATGTATGCATGTGTATATATATGTGTATATGTATATATATGTGAATATAGATAGGTGTATAAGTATGTGTGTATGTGTATGTGTATATATATTAACTCTATTTAAGATGATTAAAATTAAACCTATTTTTATATATTTAATCATATATATTTCATTTTTTAATTAATACACTCGTTCTTATCATATTTTATTATCTATATAATTATCCTACTTTAAATATATATATATATATATATATATATATTATTTATATATTTAGATTTTTTTCTTAATTAATCCTACTTTTATATATTTTATTATATATATTTAGATAAATTATTTAAAACACTAGTTCTTTTTATATTTATTTATATATATAATTATCTTATTATATATATATATTTATTTATTTATTTATATATTCAGATTTTTTCCTTACGTAATCCTATTTTTATATATTTAATTATATATATTTAATTAAATTACTTAAAACACTAATTTGTTTTATATTTATTTATGTATATAATTATCTTATTTTATATATATTTATTTATATATTTAGATTTTTTCCTTACATAATCCTATTTTAATATATTTAATTATATATATTTAATTAAATTATTTAAAACACTAATTCTTTTTATATTTATATATGTATATAATTATCTTATTTTATATATATATTTGTTTATATATTCAGATTATTTCCTTACGTAATCCTATTTTTATATATTTAATTATATATATTTAATTAAATTATTTAAAACACTAATTCTTTGTATATTTATTTATGTATATAATTATCTTATTATATATATATATATATTTATTTATATATTCAGATTTTTTCCTTATGTGATCCTAATTTTATATATTTAATTATATATATTTAATTAAAACCTTAATCTCAAAGATCTAGACCTAAAATATGTATATTTTTGTATGCATGTGTATCTACATGTATATATGTATTATATGTGTATGTGTATGTGTATGTGTGTATATATGTTATGTAGGTGTTAAAACCCTAAAACCCTAATCTTAAAGATTTAGACCTAAAATATGTATATTTTTGTATGCATGTGTATCTACATGTATTTATGTATTATATGTATATGTGTGTTTGTGTATATATGTTATGTAGGTACTAAAACCCTAAAACCCTAATAAAAAAGACTTGAAATACTAAAACCTAAATACCTAAACACTTATAAAAATCTAAACCCCTAATCCTAAAACCCTAATCATATTTTTTATATATATTTATTTATATATTCAGATTTTTTTTCTTATTTTTCTATATATTTTTTCTTAATATAAATATAATTGAGTTATATGTATCCCTAAACCCTAAAACCCTAATTTTAAAGATCTAGACCTAAAATATGTATATTTTTGTATGCATGTGTATGTACATGTATATATATGTATTATATGTGTATGTGTATGTGTGTATATATGTTATGTAGGTGCTAAAACCCTAAAACCCTAATCTTAAAGATTTAAACCTTAAATATGTATATTTTTGTATGCATGTGTATCTACATGTATTTATGTATTATATGTATATGTGTGTTTGTGTATATATGTTATGTAGGTATTAGAACCCTAAAACCCTAATTAGAAAGACTTAGACTTAAATTTGAAATACTAAAACCTTGTTAAAAGTCAAGCTTCAAGCTAAAAATTCGTGGGGAATCTTTTATGGACATGTGGAGCAATCAAAGGAAGCCAAAAGCCACGAGATTCCATCAAGAAAAGTCACTCAACCACTCCCCAAGTCATCTCAACTAATTCCTCCAAGTTAGGAGGCTGATTTGGAAAGGTAGTTCCTAGATTTTAGGGGCACACCTCTCACTATAAAAGGAGCATGTATCCCGACTTCTTTTGGGCCATCTTCTTGGAGTTTTAGCTCATGTAAAGTGAGCACTAAGTGCTGGAGTTGTGATAAGCAAGCCCCTTGCTTAAGCAACCCCCTTGCTTGCTTGTTTGTTTTCTTTTAGTAGGCATATCTATGTGTGTGCGCAGGCAGTGTTGCAACTCTCTACCCCTGAGTTGTTAGCATTGGTTCTCCCTCATATGGTATCCATTTGATGTAATTCTTGTCTCATTGGATAGCTATAAGAGTCTATTTTATGCTTACAAATTCTCTGGAGCATTCTCTGAGTAAGCTGGGAGCAACATTCATTTTAGTGAAGTTGTGTGATTGATATCTCTCTCTTTGTGTAGGCTCTGTTGGAAATATTTTGCTCTCTGTTGTAAGGGCTGGTTCTCCTTCTCTATGTATCCATTTGCTATGATTTTGGTGTCATTGGGTAGCTATCAGAGTCCTCTAAAGTTGACTTAAGTTTGAGATTCATTCTCTGTATAATCTCTGAGAAAAGTTTGCTGGAGTGAAGTGAGGTCTCTGCTTGACTAGCAGTTGTGAGCATTCAACTAGCTCATGTTGTAGACATTGTTTCTCTTTGTGTAAGCATCCATTTCAAGTGAAATTTGTTTTGTTGGAAATCCCTTGGTGTCTACTACAAGTCTACAAAAGCTCACTGGAGTTCTCTGCATAAGCTCTGAGTAAGAGCATTTTTGGTGTGCAGAGGTCAAAGAAGGATACCTGTGGAGGTCATTCGTGCTTCATCGTTGCTTAGGGGTTGAGATACTTCCCCCATCAGTGGTATCAGAGCATTTGGGCATCTTGGAGGTATCACATACAAGCAAGAAGACCTCTTGGAGTTGGTGGTTGAAGAGTTGCATCAACAAAAGCTTCTTGGAGGTAGCTCACATCAAGGGGGAGCTATTCTACTCAAATTTGCAAGAGCACAAGGTGTCCATCTAAGGAAAGCTTTGGATTGAGGTAACCTCAGAGCCTCATTTTCATTTTACACACATTGGAGCATTAGCCAAGGGCTAGTTCAAGTATCAAAGACTAGATATGGGAGACTTCAACACTCAAATTGAAAAGCTAGACAAAGGTAACTATCAACCATGGAGATTTAGGGTCTCCAACTATCTTATGGGCAAGGGCCTTTGGGGGTTGATTAGTGGAAGTGAACCAAGACCTAGGTTGGATGAGAATCCAACCAATGACCAGAGAAGGGCCTTTAGGGAATGGAATGAAAGAGATAAGAGGGTTATCTTTATTCTTTCCCAACACATTAGCAATAGCATGATCGGCCATATCCAAGACCTGGATTCAAGCATGAAGGTATGGGAGACACTTGAAAGGCTTTATTCAACAAGCACCAAAGCAAGGAAGATCCAACTCAAGAATGAGCTCAACAACCTTAGGAAGAGCTCAGGGAGTAGCATAAATGACTACATACTTAAGGTCAAGGAGTTATCAGATGCATTGGGATCCATTGGAAGCCACGTAGACGATGACGATCTTGTGGCTTATACTCTCAATGGTTTGAGAGATGATGAGAAGTGGAAACCCTTTACCACTTCAGTTTATGTAAGGGATAATCTTCCCGATTTTGAGCAATTGGTTGCTCTCATGGTCACCGAAGAAATGAACATAGGTGGAAGTTCAACTAAAAGCAAAGATGCACAAGTTTTCTATGCAGGTAATCAAAGGGGCAAAGGAAGACAAGGACAAGGAAGGGGCAAAGGAAGGTTTGGAGGAAGGCAAGGCCACTCAAGAAATCAAGGACATGACCAAGGCACCTCATCACAAAGAGGGAGAGGAAGATCAAGAGGAAGAGGAGGACGACATCAACAAAACAGGAATCAAGATGGCGAAGGATGTTACATATGTGGCAAGTTTGGCCACTATGCTAGAGATTGCTACCAAGGAGGAAACCAAAGGAACTATAATCAAGGTTCTTCATACAAAGGCCAAGGTAATTATGCTTCTACAAGTTCAGAAAATGACAATCTCTTGATGATGCACATGAATGGGAATTCAAGCAAAGTAGATAACACTTGGTATATTGATAGTGGATGTAGCAACCATATGAGTTGCAATGCTTCTTGGTTTACTAATCTACATGCTCCCAAAGGTAAAGGACATGTAGAAACAGGTGATGATACAGCCCATGAGATCTCCCATGTTGGAGATGTAGCTTTGGATGACAAGGAGGAAGGAAGATGTCTCAAGGATGTCTTGCATGTACCTACCATCACAAAGAAATTGGTGTCCGTTGGGCAAATGGTTGAAAGAGGCTATCAAGTAAGGTTCAACAAAGGTGGATGCTTTGTGGAGAACCCTAAGCAAGGTTACAAGGTCATAGCAAGAGGAAAGAAGCAAGGGAGACTCTTCACTTTGGAGGTAAATTCTCATTCTACTCAACATGTCTACTTCACATATGGAAACAAGAGGATTTCGGAGTTGGACTTGTGGCACAAGAGGATAGGTCACATCAACATACAAAGAATGAAGGAAATGCAATTCAAGAGGCTGGTTGAAGGTCTTCCCAACTTCCAAGGACAAGGTATGAAGCATTTATGTGAATCTTGTCAACTAGGGAAGCAAGCGAGACTTCCATTCAAGAAGAGTGGCTACATAAGCCAACATCCATTGGAGTTGATACATACAGATGTGTGGGGGCCAACGAAAGAGCAATCCATTGGAGGTAACAAGTACTTTGTCACTTTTATAGATGATTGCACAAGGATGGTTTGGGTTTATTTCATAAAAAAACAAATCATATGTGTTTACATGTTTCAAAGCATTCAAGGCAATGGTAGAGAAGGAAACAGGTACATATATCAAGAAGCTAAGGTCCGATGGAGGGGGAGAATATTTCTCAAATGAGTTTTCTGATTTTTTAATGGATCAAGGCATCAAGAGGCAAGTAACATGCAGGTACACACCCCAACAAAATGGAGTAGCAGAGAGAAAGAATAGATACATTGCCGAGATCGCTAGAGCAATGCTTAATGAGATGAATGTACCTAACATGTTTTGGAGTGATGCAGCAAATACCGCCATGTATCTAATGAATAGGGCTCCTACCTCAGGGATCCATGGCTTGACACCATATCAATCCTATTATGGTAAGAAACCTGATCTTTCCCACTTGAAGATATTTGGATGTACTTGTTATGTACATGTGCCAAGTGAATTGAGGCACAAGCTACAACCAAATGCATAAAAGTGTGTGTTTCTAGGATATTCAAATGATCATAAAGGTTACAGGTGCTTCAACCCAAATACAAAGGACTTGAGGATATCAAGGGATGTAGCATTTGATGAGCTACTCCCTTGGTATAAGAAGTATGATTGTATGCAGGACTATGAAGAAGAAAAGCATGGACATGATGAAGAACAAATCGACCTAGAGCTAAGCGGCCCAAGGTGTTCCATCAATGAAGATAGTTCAAGCATGAACTCACCATGGAGGGGGAGATCTTCATCAAGCTATGAAGCACAATCAATCAACAAAGGCAAAGCAACATTGGTGGAGTTGGATGAAGAAGGTAATGAAGTTGAAGATGATGAAGGACACATGATGGAGAAAGAAGCCACGTCAAAGAAAGAGATCAAGTTCCCAAGGCAAAGGAGGTTTATTCCTCCAAAAGGTGAAGAAAGGAAGTCTTCTAGAGTTAAGTATCCAACTCAAAGGTTTACTTATGATTCATACATGGCAACACATTATGCATATATCAACAAAGTAGTAGAAGATCATGAGCCCGATTGCTATGAAGATGCAAGCAGGTACACCGAATGGAAAGAGGCAATGCAAGAAGAGATCGACGCACTTGAGGAAAATCAAACATGGACTCTAGTGCCCAAGAAGGAGAACATGAAGGTAATAGGTAATAAGTGGGTGTATAAAGTAAAGAGGAATTCAGATGGATCTATTTCTAGGTTCAAAGCAAGATTGGTGGCCAAGGGTTTTGCACAAACCTATGGAGTGGACTTTGAAGAGACATTCAGCCCCGTGGCAAAGATGAGCACCATTAGGACACTCATTGCAATGGCTGCTAGCAAAGGATGGAATCTCTTCCAATTGGATATCAAGAATGCCTTTCTCAATGGAGACTTGGAAGAAGAGGTATACATGGAGCAACCACTAGGTTTTGTTCATAAAGAGTTTCCACATCATGTTTGTAGGTTGAAGAAGGCACTTTATGGCCTAAAGCAAGCTCCAAGGGCTTGGAACCAAAGATTGGTGGACTATTTGATCAAATGTGGTTACAATCAATGCAAGGCGGATCCATCTCTCTTCATCAAACAAAGAGGAGAACTTGTGGTCTACATGTGTGTGTATGTAGATGATCTTATCATTACAGGTAATGATACAAAGGGCATTGAGGAGATCAAGGCAAAGCTTGGAAAGGAGTTTAGGATCTCTGATCTTGGAGATCTTAGGTATTTTCTTGGCATTGAAGTTGTATACAAAGAAGAAGGTATTATGCTCATACAAAGGAAGTATATTCTAGACCTACTTGAGAGGTTTGGGATGCTACATTGCAAGCTTATTTCAAATCCCATGGAAGTTAATGTAAAGCTAAGCTCCATTGATGGAGAGCCATTAGAGGATGTAACTTTGTATCGATCTATTGTAGGCTCTTTCAATTATGCCACAATAACCAGGCCTGACATAGCATATGGAGTTGGAGTGTTATCACAATTTATGCATAGTCCAAGGACTACACACTTGCAAGCTGCAAGAAGAATGTTGCGATATCTCAAAGCCACTATAAATGAAGGATTGTTCTACTCATTTGATGATGATATGCAGGTCAAAGCTTATTCCGATGCCAATTGGGCCGGTTCGAAGGAAGATAGAAGGAGTACAAGTGGTTACCTAGTCATGCTAGGTAGCAAGATCATCTCATGGATTTCAAAGAAGCAACCCACGGTGGCATTATCTTCCACCGAGGCTGAGTATAGAGCTTTGGCTCAAGTCACATGTGAGCTAATGTGGATTAAGAAGTTATTTATGGAGCTTAATTTGCAGGTTGACACATATCCAATTTTTTGTGACAGCATGAGTAGCATTCATCTAGCATCGAACCCTGTCTATCATGCTAGAACCAAGCATATTGAAGTGCACTATCACTTCATAAGGGAAAAGGTGATATCCAAGGAAGTTTCAGTACATCATATTGGTACTAAGGACCAAGTTGCGGACATGTTTACAAAGGCTTTGGATGGGATGAAGATTTCAAAATTCAAGCAATGCATCAACATGAAGGAGCTTGGATGAGGATGAAGAATTGAAGCTTGAGGGGGAGTGTTAAAAGTCAAGCTTCAAGCTAAAAATTCGTGGGGAATCTTTTATGGACATGTGGAGCAATCAAAGGAAGCCAAAAGCCACGAGATTCCATCAAGAAAAGTCACTCAACCACTCGCCAAGTCATCTCAACTAATTCCTCCAAGTTAGGAGGCTGATTTGGAAAGGTAGTTCCTAGATTTTAGGGGCACACCTCTCACTATAAAAGGAGCATGTATCCCGACTTCTTTTGGGCCATCTTCTTGGAGTTTTAGCTCATGTAAAGTGAGCACTAAGTGCTGGAGTTGTGATAAGCAAGCCCCTTGCTTAAGCAACCCCCTTGCTTGCTTGTTTGTTTTCTTTTAGTAGGCATATCTATGTGTGTGCGCAGGCAGTGTTGCAACTCTCTACCCCTGAGTTGTTAGCATTGGTTCTCCCTCATATGGTATCCATTTGATGTAATTCTTGTCTCATTGGATAGCTATAAGAGTCTATTTTATGCTTACCAATTCTCTGGAGCATTCTCTGAGTAAGCTGGGAGCAACATTCATTTTAGTGAAGTTGTGTGATTGATATCTCTCTCTTTGTGTAGGCTCTGTTGGAAATATTTTGCTCTCTGTTGTAAGGGCTGGTTCTCCTTCTCTATGTATCCATTTGCTATGATTTTGGTGTCATTGGGTAGCTATTAGAGTCCTCTAAAGTTGACTTAAGTTTGAGATTCATTCTCTGTATAATCTCTGAGAAAAATTTTCTAGAGTGAAGTGAGGTCTCTGATTGACTAGCAGTTGTGAGCATTCAACTAGCTCATGTTGTAGACATTGTTTCTCTTTGTGTAAGCATCCATTTCAAGTGAAATTTGTTTTGTTTGAAAGTCCTTGGTGTCTACTACAGGTCTACAAAAGCGCATTGGAGTTCTCTGCATAAGCTCTGAGTAAGAGCATTTTTGGTGTGCAGAGGTCAAAGAAGGATACCTGTGGAGGTCATTCGCGCTTCATCGTTGCTTAGGGGTTGAGATACTTCCCCCATCAAACCTAAATACTTAAACACGTATAAAAATCTAAACCCCTAATCCTAAAATCCTAATCATATTATATATATATATATTTATTTATTTATATATTCATATTTTTTTCTTCTTTTTCTCTATATTTTTTCTTAATATAAATATAATTGAGTTATATGTATGCCTAAACCCTAAAACCCTTATCTTCAATATCTAGACCTAAAATATGTATATTTCTGTATACATGTGTATATACATGTATATATATTATATGTGTATGTGTATGTATGTGTAAATAACCTAAAAACCCTAATCCTATTTTTATATATTTGATGTAAAAAAAAACTTCAAAATAAAAAAATTATATATTTAATTATATATAGTTAATTAAAACACTAGCTTATGTGTGTGTATATATGTGCATGTGTGTATGTATGTGTGCGTGTGAATGTATGCATGTGTGTATATGTGTATGTGTGTCTATGTATGCATGTGTGAGTATATGAGTATGTATGTACATATGTGTGTGTATGTATGCATGTGTGTACATGTGTGTGTGTGTATGTATACATGCATGTGTGTATATGTGTGTATGTATGCATGTGTGTATATATGTGTGTGTATGTATGCATGTGTACATGTGTGTGTATATGTATGCATGTGTGTACATGTTTGTGTATGTGTATGTGTGTGTATGTATGCATGCATGTGTGTGTATGTGTATTTGTGTATATGTATGCGTGCATGTGTGTATGTATGTGTGTATACATTTGTGTATATGTGTGTGTGTATGCATGTGTGTGTGTGTATGTATGCATGTGTGTATGTATGCATGTGTGTATGTATGCATGTGTGTATGTATGTATGCATGCATGTGTGTATATATGTGTGTGTGTATGTATTTGTGTATATGTGTGTGTATGTGTATGTATGCATGTGTATATATGTGTGTGTATGTATGTGTGTATGCATGTGTGTGTATATATGCATGTGTGTAAATTTGTATGTGTGTGTATGCATGCATGTGTGTATATGTGTGTGTATGTAAGCATGCATGTGTGTATAGGTGTGTGTATGTAAGCATGCATGTGTGTACATGTATGTGTGTATGTATGCATGTGTAAATGTGTAAATGTGTAAATGTGTGTGTGTGTATGTATGCTCTATTTTCCTATCTCTATCTTGATCTTTTCTTTCATTATTCTTTATCTCTCACTCTCTCTCTCTCACTCTCTCTCTCACTCTTTCTCTCTCTCTCTCTCTCTCTCTCTCTCTCTCTCTCCTCTCTTTCTCTCTCTCTCTCCTTCTCTCTCTATCAATAGAGAATAAAACAATCACTTACAAGTATGTCCCTCTTTTGGATCGTTGTCGTCAAAGCGTAATGTATGTCGCCTATCGTCCAATTCCAAACAATCAATGCCAAAGAACTTCTGCAAAATCAAAGAAAGGAGAAATTATAAAACCTAAAACATAGAGAAACACAAATGCTAACACTACGTGCAGCACTTACCAAGATGTGAGATCTAAGCCAAGAGAGAGTGTGTGTGTAGAGAGAGAGATATGTGTGTGCGTGTGCACAAGACAATGCAAGTCGCAATTTGGTTCGTGCGTGCAAGTTCGACAGAAGACCAAGAGTACTCAAACACGCGCAAAAATGTGAAGTTTTGCTCTCGGGTTCGCGGTATGTTTAAAACTCGGCCTCGGTATATGCGTCGGTATGGGTGTCGGTATGCGCGTCGATAACTTCGAGTAAATTACCGACGCTTATACCGACGCTTATACCGACGCATATACCGACACATATACCGAGGATTACGGGCCACATTGACGATCCGTTTAAAACGGTCACGGACGGTCACTTGACCATCGGTATCTCTAAGTGACATTTTCCAACGCCCATACGGACGCCGAGCGTGACCGTCGGTATATGCAGCGTCGGTATGCCCCTCATATGTTGTAGTGTGTTTTGTTTTCGATTGACATAGAGTGAGATAGAGAGGGAGAGAGAGAGAGAGAGAGAGAGATATATATATATATGAAAGAAAGAGAGAGATCTAGATAAACATAAAGAGAGAGAGAGAGAGAGTGAAAGAGAGAGAGAGATGAAAGAGAGAGAGTGAAAAAAAGAGAGAGATAGAGAGATATGAAATAGAAAGAGAATGAGATAGAGAGAGAGATGCATACATACATACACACCCATGCATACACATACTCACATACATATTACATACACACATGCATATTACATACACACTTGCATATACATACACATACATATTACATACTCACATGCATACGCATACACACATATACATACATACATGCATATTACATACACACACACATATGCATACTCATACTCACATACATACATGTACACACACATATACATACATACATCTACACACACACATGCATATGCATACATACATACACACACATTTTTCATGTACATACACACACATACATACATACATGTATATTTATACATACAAATACATACATTTGCATAAATACATGTACACACACATGTATACATACACACATGCTGCAACAGCGTAGCCATAGGAAATGCTCTTGAATGAATGACTCTCCTCCCAACCATATGCCTCTATATAAAGCTCTATCTAAGGGACTGCCTGCATGGGCAGGTGGATACTAACCATCCAAGTGTGAGCCATGTAACTACATGTGCACCAAGTGTCCCAGTTAGCCAAAGTTAACTCAAGTGGATGCTTGTGGAAGGTTCTAGAGTTCTTTGGGAAAAACACTCTCCCCATGTACCCCATGGGGGTTGAGCCCAAGACCTCCTCCTTCACACCCTTGAGTCTTAACCACTAGGCTAACTGGATTACTGGGTTACAAGAGTAAATGATCTATCAGTAAGTCTAGACTCGAGATCTTTGGCCACACATACGGATGACCAAACGAAGTCCGATTTCAGATTTGTCTGAACCAATTGGATCCTTAGATCACAACTTACTTTATTAAATTCTTCCCCCCTTGGAAAATATTTTCCTCCTCAAAAATTAGAGCTATACATACTATAGGCAACCCCCGAGCCTCATGCTCTAAAACTTGAAGAACATGCATTTATTCAATCAGGTTATTTACTTAGAACTTGAAAGTAAAAAACATTATCATATTCTAGACCTTGAAGAACATGATCGGTTTATCCACTTAAAACTTGAAAGTAGAAAACCTTCTTTATTTGGGACCAACTTAAAACTTGAAAGTTGGAAAACGTCATTGGATTGTGGAAACTTTTTCCCATGTTAAGTTTTCTTCAATTCCATCCTTCCATTTTACTAAGCACTCTTCATACAAGTGACTTCTTGTACATTTATCTCAAGTGTGAAGTATCCTTTCAGGTTCATGAGGAACTGTTTCACTTACTAGAATAGGAAGTATAACCTGTTGTCCAACTATATTATCTAAATCTATCAGACTCTTCTTAAGACAACTAGCATGGAACACTGGATGAATTCAACTATCATCTAGAAGTTGCAATTCATAAGCCCACAGACCAACTTCCTTGGTGATTGGAAAAGGACCGCAATATCTAGGCGACAACTTGGTGCATTGATGAGTCTTGAAATTTTCCGATCTTTCAGGAATACGAAGATAAACTTGATCGCCTACCTGAAAAGTAATATCTCTTCGCTTCGGATCAGCATAAGCCTTTGCATGATCTTGAGCTTTCTTTAAGTTTTCTTTAACCAATTTAAGCTTAAAGTTCATGTCTTGAAGGAATTCTTGAGTTGCTTGAACTCGTTCATTTTGAAGTCCCACTGCATATGGAGACCTAGGCTGGAACCCATACATCAACATGAATGGACTAAATTCAGTTGATGAATTCTTGGCACTATTATAGGCAAACTCAGCTAAAGGAAGTTAGTCTTTCCAATCAATCTGTTTGGAAGTAACATAAGCTCTGAGTATGTCTTCCAAGATTTGATTGACTTTCTCTATCTGTCCATCCGTCTAGGGATGTTCAAGTATACTTAAACTTAGTTTAGTTTCAAGTCTACTAAAGACTGCTCGCCAAAAATGACTTGTAAATCAAGCATCTCTATCAAAAACTGTCTACTGGAAGACCTTAGAGCCTATAAAGTTGATTTAGAAATATTATTGCAAGTTCTGGAGTCTTATAAGTATTCTTGACTAGAATAAACTGAGCAAGTTTAGTAAATCGATCAACTACAACCTATACTGAATCAATACCTTTCTGAGTGTGGGGTAATCCAAAAATTAAATCCATGGAAATACCTTCCCTCTTTCCTTTGGGAATTTCCAAAGGATGCAACAATCCTCTGACTTTAAGTCGTTCAAATTTATTGACTTGACATTTATGGCACTTGGATACATAGTTTTGCACATCTCGATATAAACTAAGCCAGTAAAAATGTCGGTTCACTAATTCATATGCATTCGAAAAGTACTTGATTTCATATCTCCTGCATAGTTGGGACACAAACCTTACCTTTATAAAGCACATATTCATCTTGGAGAGAATAGTGTTTAAACTTTCTCTTAGAAGTACTTGCTTCATTCTGATGAACTTGTTCAGCTGTTTTCCATGCTTGATTGTAGCTTGCATCTTCTTTGCAGCTTCCTTTCAAAGTTGAAATAAATTCACTTTGAATTTGTACAAAACTTAGGTTGTTCAACATAGGCATCCGACTTAAGGCGTCTTCCACTACATTGAACTTCCCTTTTCTGTACCTTAGTTCATAATCCAACTCTTGCAACTGTCAGCCGATCTTGCTTTTCTACCTCTCAGATCTGGTTGGTTTGCAAACCACTTGATGCTCTCTTGATCAAAGACTATGGTTAACTTTGATCCATACAGGTAATGGTGACATTTCTTCAGAGCATTTATAATAGCTAATATCTCTCGCTCATAGGTAGAGTAGTTTTGCTGAGCAAGACTTAGCTTTCTACTCTCGAAAGCTATTGGTCGACCATCTTGGCTTAGTAGTGCTCCTACCATAGATGAACTTGCATCTATTTCTAATTGGAAAGGCTTGTTCGGATCTACAATTTGTAGAACCGGGGCCAAAGCTAAAGCAAGTTTAAGTTCTTGAAAACTCTTTGATTGTTCCTCTTTCCAATTTATATGTTGATGCTTCCCTTTGAGTTGATCCGTCAAAGGTACTACAATCTTGGCATATCTAGCCACAAACTTCTGATAATATCCTGCCAATCCGAGAAAACTTCATAATTCTCAAATTATCTTGGGCTCAGGCCATTGAAGAATCGCTTGGACCTTTTTAGGGTCAACTTTGATTCCTTCCACGGAAATAATATGGCCTAGATACTTTACTTATGGGATAAAGAATTCACATTTTGACTCTTTACCGTAAAGTTTATTATAGCAAAGAAGTTGAAAACTTTTTCCAAGTGCTCTAAGTGACTTTCATGATCTTTACTGTAGATCAAAATATCATCGAGAAAATGTACAACAAATTTTCCCAAGTATGGCTTAAGCACTTGATTCATTAAATTCATAAATGTTGTGGGTGCATTTGTCAACCCGAACCGCATCACCAAAAACTCGTAGTGACCATACTTTGTTCGAAAGGCTATCTTGGGAATATCATCATCTTTGATTCTAACCTGATGATGACCTTGGCGTAAATCAATCTTAGAAAAGACTTTAGCTCCCTTTAAGCTATCAAAAAGATCTTCGACTAGCGGAATGGGATACTTGTTCTTTATAGTAAGATTGTTTAACACCCTATAATCTACACACAGCCTCATAGTTCCGTCTTTCGTTTTTACTAAAAGGATGGGTGCTGCCCAAGGAGACTGGATTGGGCGGATAAATCCTTTATCCAAATAGTCTTGAATCTGATTCTCAACTTCCTGATTCTGGACATAGGGGAGGCGATATGGGTTTTGAAATTTTGGCTTGGTTCTCGGAAACAGATCTATATTGTGATCGATGTTTCCACGAGATGTGGCAAGCCATAGGGAAGTTTCTTAGGGAACACCTTTAAATTCCTTCATTAATTTATTAAATTTAACATACACTTCACAAGGAATAAAAGACGAGACATAAGAAACTTGATTTATATTATCAGAACCTATTACATTAGTGCAAAGGACAAGAAAAGCTTGAGTCCTGGCTTCAATACCTACACGTTTCTTTAAGTTCAGTATATGAAATCAAAGGGATACTTGGAACATCATGCACGCCCTTCGTTTTATACACTACACTGTCGCACTGGAATCCCAAAGTGTTAGTAAAATAACACCTGGTCAATGAAGGTCCTAGACTCCATAGCCACTCTCTCCCTAATACCCGATCTACCAGGTCCATGTTCATTATTTGGAAGTCTAAAGTATCTTTAAATCCTTGGATTTCTAGTTCCAAATTAGATATCATTGTGTCTCGAACACGGGTGTCTTGAGCGTGCATCATGGAAACAATGTATTTATGAGGAGATGGTTTTTGAGGAAGAGCTAGTTTTTTTACTAACACATAATTAATAAAATTATGCATAGCAGAGTCATCCACCATTATCCGGATGGTATGCCCTTTGACTGATCCATACAGCTTGACCAAATCATATGGACCAAACTCTTGAGGTTGCCACATGTTTTTGGAGATCTGATATTTATGGGTACTATCGCAGTGCATTATCTGAACCTTATTTGCACTTGAATTTGTATCCAAGTCCAAAGTTTGAATTAGATGTGTTTGTTGCTTACCCTTTCCCTTACTTTCTCTTCCAACTCGACAGACACGACTACGATGTCTTGACTTGAGACACTTAAAGCACAAATTATCATTTTGTGCTTTAAGATGATCTTTTGGAGAAAGTACGCGTCTAAAATACGAGGTTTTTTAGACACCCTTTCATTCGATCTTGCCCCTTTGCCCTTGCGCTTAAAGTTATTCTTCTGGGAATAACTATTTTCTTGCGGGACATATAGACGTGAGTTATCATCATAAATCTGGGCAACCTTAATCGCCTGTTCCAAGGATTTAGGTGCATGTCTTTTGACTTCATTTCGAATTTGCTGATTAAGTCCTCTGGCAAAACCGCGAAGATGATGAAAGTCATCTAAGTTTTCTAATTTCAGAATAACATCTCGGTATTCTGAAATATAAAGCGATAACGGTCTATCTTTCTATTGAATTTTATCCCATGCCTTCGAGTTGTGTTCCTCCTCATTCTCAGGGAGAAACTCTTTCTTGAAGAGGCGAGAAAATTCAACCCAGGTAGTAGGTTTCTTGTGAGTCTCAGAAAGACTCATCCATCAAGTATAAGCCTTGGGTCCTAGTGATAAGCTTGCTTCTACTACTCTCACATGATCGGGGGTATGTTTGAGTTCCTGGACATCATTCCACTTCTCCAAGAAGGTCAAAACCGCATCTTTATTCCTATCCTTATCCTCTCTAGAGAAGTAAGGAGGATGGATCTCCTTCCCTAAGGAAATATCCACTCGGCGATTATGACTTCCTGACATCCCTACCGAAGTAGCAAACAAGGGAGTAGAAGATAGCAAACTAAGACGGCTCATACTTCGCCTTAGGGAAATCATGTTTGTATGGGGATAGGATAATCCGTTATCCTTTTCCATCCTAACTGACATTGATGAAGTTGCAATTGTATCTGTGTGAATACCCAAAGTAGCCTTACTGATATCCCTAAGCATCTAAAGTAAGTTCAGAATAGCCTTAAGGTGATCTTGGATTCCATAAATAGATTGACGGAGTTCTGCAACCTCATCCGGTATATTGGACAACAGTCGAAGTCTTTGCTGAACTAGCAACGTCCTACCTTCCATATCTTTCCCCTCATTTAAGGTAGTGTTTGTTCCCCTTTCCTCGTAGAATCCTCAATGTCTAATGCTACAATCGTTGATTCTATTTTTGATGCATCAGACGCATGACTAGTATTTGAAACCATAGTTGCAGATGAATGCAATGTGCGTGAAACTACTGGTGGTCTAGTCATGAATGAGGATGTTACTAGCATAGGAATGGAAACATACATTGATGCACTAGTAGTACTCGTAAGTGAGACGTGGGTAGAAGTCCCCTCCATCACACATAGAGTGCTATTAAACTTACTAGCTTAGCATTCCTAATGCAAGTGGTGCGTGCAACAAAATCAAAAGAGCTATGCAAGAATATCACAAGAAATCACCCCTGATGATTTGGTCCGTCGAGGTCGACTTGATTCTAGCTTAGAGTGCTAGAATAATGAAAAAGTTAGGCCTCCGGATCTTTACTCCGTAGGTCCACTTCCTTTAATCTTTGCTCGAATCTTTAGCTTTCTTTGAGTTTGATCGCCAGAGATATGTAGTCAGTTTTGGTTGGGAAAATCAGCAAGCTCAAGAAAAAACAATAATCCAAGTAAACTTGGCTCGGGATTAGCAAAGCAAAGATACACCAAAAGACAAATATTTAGAACTAAATTGCAGAGATCTTTGTCACCAAAAGCCTCTATTGTAGTGCATAAGATGCTTAAGTCTGCTCCATGAGGTTCAGAGATCGAAACCAGAACGACACCCCTTTTAAATGATCAATGCTTTTGCTTATGCTCAATGCTCGATGAGTTTGTGTAGCTGTAAGACACTCTTTGTAGACTCAGCAAGGATGTGACGGGAGTGCTATCTTGGCTAAGAGAAGGCACCCTCAGATTGAGGTCACGAGTTCGAATCCGGTTTGTTGTCTTCTCTTTTGATCTTGTTTAAGAAGCTTTCAGTAGCATCGCGTAAGATATTGATATTGATAAAGAGCGTAGAGATTTGGACAACCAACTGGTATCGCCTTCTTGGATAAGGGAGAGGCACAATTCCCAACAGTTCACGGGTTCAATTCCCCTTGCAATCACCCAAAGAAGGGCTAACTTTTTGCTAATCTTCTCCTTAAGCTAAAGTTATGGCCGCCATGACAAATTCCAAAAGGTGCTTCAGCACGCCAATGCAATAGCGTAGCCATTTGAAATGCTCTTGAATGAATGACTCTCCTCCCAACCATATGCCTCTATATATAGCTCTCTCCAAGGGAGCAAAACACTCTCCTCATGTACCCCATGGGGGTTGAACACAAGACCTCCTCCTTCACACCCTTGAGTTTTAACCACTAGGCTAAGTGGATTACTTGGTTACAAGAGTAAATGACCTATTAATAAGTCTAGACTCAAGATCTTTGGCCACACATACGGATGACCAAACGGAGTCCCATTTCAGATCTGTCTAAACCAATCGGATCCTTAGATCACAGAATTACTTTATTATACATGCATATGCATATATACACACACATGTTCATGTACACATGCATATACATACACACATACATATTACATACACACTCATATACATATTAGATATGCACATGCATATTCATACATACATGTGCACATATTTGCATACATACATGTACACACACATGTATACATACACACATGCATATGCATACATACATACACACACATTTGCATGTACCCATGCACATACAGACACACATACATATTACATACACGCTCATATACATATTACATGCACACATGCATATGCATACATACATACACACACATTTGCATAAATACATGTACACACACATCTATACATACACATGCATATGCATACATACATACACACACATTTTCATGTACACATGCATATACATACACACTCATATACATATTACAAACGCACATGCATATTCATATCTACATACATACACACACATTTGCATACATACATGTACACACACACATGTATACATACACGGATGCAAATGCATACATACATACACACACATTTTCATGTACACATGCATATACATACACACATACATATTACATACACACTCATATACATATTACTTACACACATGCATATGCATACATACATACACACACATTTGCATACATACATGTACACACACATGTATACATACACACGTGAATATGCATACATACATACACACACATTTGCATTTACAATGCATATACATATACACATACATATTACATACACACTCATATACATATTACATACACACATGCATATGCATACATAGGTACACACACATTTTCATAAATACATGTAAACACACATGTATACATACACACATGCATATGCATACATACATACACACACATTTGCATGTACACATGCATATACATACACACATACATATTATATACATACTTTGGGAGACTTCACACGTTGAGAAAGTAATGTTGGATTTCAAGGACTAGGGAAGCATGCAAGTAGCATGAGGAAGAAGAAGAAATATCGAGCACAACAATGAGTGTATAACTAATTGAATTTACAAAAGATTATTAGGCTATTAGAGCTATAAAAATATATATAAAAGCCATGATTAAAAACCTCCTAAAGAAGGATAAAAATTCCTTGATGGTTATAACTATTTTCATACACATCACTACCAAAATATACCAACAAATCCCCCCCAAAAGTGATGTGGTAAATGAGGGCTTGACACTCACGTATAAGGAAGTGTCAACCAATGTGGACTAGGGCCAATCCACAAAAGGGAGTAAGCCCAAAGCTTTGCAAAAAGCTTTGAACTTTTCATGAGGTAAAACCTTTGTAAAATGTCTCCAATGTTATTCTAAGTGGGTTCATATGCCAAATTGATCTCTTGAGCAGAGAGTCACTCCTTGACATAATGATAGTGGACCTCAATGTGCTTATGGTGAGCATGGATTTTCATACCTCAAAGCTGCCAGTGCACTTTGATTGTAAGTGAAGTTGGTGGTGGCTGATTTTTTACCAACATCAAAGCCATCCATAAGGCATCCAAGCCATGCACATTCAATAATGGCTATGAAAGTTTCCCTATATTCAACCTCTTAACTAGTTATGGTCAAAATTAGCTTCTTGCTCAACCAGGATATGCATGATCTACCAACTATGAAGAAAAAAAACACACTTGGACACATGAGTATCATAACATCCAACCCAAAATGATTCACAAAAATCATATAGATCTAGCAATACTAGTCCCCCCTTGAAACAAAACAACCCAAATTGACATGTACCAAAATATTAGCAAAAGATACACACATGAATGCTTGATAATGCTTAACTCCTCGGCTATGTATAAATCTACTTATCTAAGAGACTACAAACTAAATGTTATATAGAGTGATGCATAAACAAATTAGGCATCCAACAATTTGTTCATAGAAACAATGGCAAACCTATTTCCATGGGAGTGGAAATAGGTTTCAACTCTTCAAGGCTACAAAATTGCAATAAAATTTTCAATGCATTTAGTGCAGCACAAGGTGATGCGTTGCATGGACTGAATGCCCAAATACTGAAGCACATGGTCCAACTCGAAACTTTTGAAAGAGGCATGAAGCTCAACATTAAATATGAATATGAATCTCATTAGCACTAGTGAACAAATTAATATATACATAAGCAACAACGATAAGAAGTATATTATCTAAATTTTTTACATACAAGATGCTTTTAGTTAGAGTATTATAAAATGCAAATGTGAACAAGTAGGCATGTGTCTTCTCATACAAAGCATGTGGTGGTTGCTTTGATCCATATTGTTTAACGTGCAAACTTTGTTTTCATGAGAAACACTACAACATTTGAGGGGCATACCGATGTATAAGGAAGTGTCAACCAATGTGGACTAGGGTCAATCCACAAAAGAGAGTAAGCCCAAAGCTTTGCAAAAAAAATTGAACTTTTCATGAGGAAGAACCTTTCTAAAATGTCTCCAATGTTATTCTAAGTGGGTTCATATGCCAAATTTATCTCTTGAGCAGAGAGTCACTCCTTGACATAATGATTGTGGACCTCAATGTGCTTGCAATGAGCATGGAATTCATACCTCAAAAATGCCAGTGCACTTTGATTGTCAGTGAATATGGTGGTCACTGATTTTTGACCAACATCCAAGCCATCCATAAGGCATCCAAGCCATGCACACTCAATAATATCTATGAAAGTTGCCCTATATGCAATATCACAACTAGATATGGTCAAAATTTGCTTCTTGCTCAACCAAGATATGCATGATCTACCAATTATGAAGAAAAAACACATTTGGACACATGTGTATCATAACATCCAACCCAATATGACTCATAAAAATCATATAAATCTTGCAATACTAATCTCCCCCTTGAAACAAAACCAACATTGAATGCATCGAAAGCATCATGAAGAATCAATGGAAAACCTATTTCCATGGGAGTGGAAATAGGTTTCCACTCTTCAAGGCTACAAAATGCAATAAGTTTTCAGTGTATTTAGTGCAGCACAAGGTGCTGCATTGCATGGATTGAACGCCCAAATATTGATGCACATGATCCAACCCGAAAATTTCAAAAAGAGGCATGAAAATCAACATTAACTATGAAATATGAATCTCATTACCACTAGTGAACAAATTATCATATACATAAGCAACAATGATAAGAAGTGTGCTATCTAAATATTTTACATACAAGATGCTTTTAGTTAAGAGTATTATAAAATCCATGTGTGAACAAGTAGGCATATGTCTTCTCATACCAAGCATGTGGTGCTTGCTTCGATCCAGATTGTTTAACCTGCAAACTTTGTTTTTATGTCGTCCCTATAGAAAACCATGGGGTGGAGGTACATATACTTCTTCATGCAAATTAAAATTTATAAATGTAGTTTTTAATATCCAATTGATGCACATTCCAACCATTTATGAGATGCAAATGCAAAGATTCTTTGAACGATTGTCATGCAACACATAGGGCAAAGGGCTCATTGAAATCAATGCCCTTCTCTTGAGCATAAACTTTATTTAAAAGCCTAGCTTTATAGGGATCAATGCTACCATCAAGCTTGGTTTTGAACTTATAGACCCATTTAGTGCAAATGGTCTTTTAAATATGGATCAAATCACATAGATTCTGAGTACCATTCTTCCTAATAGCATCATATTTTGATTACATATCAATGTCCAATTTCTTGAATTATGTGCTTCATCAAAAGAGATAGCCTCATTCTCATCACAAAGACTAGAAACCACCATTGTGTAGAAATTTGGTGCAAAAAAGAGAAGTTTGAGATCTTGAGAGTGTATTATATGCAAAAGGTGCCACTTCGTTGCTTTCTCTCAAAGTCTGCACTAACCATTTTAGCATAGTGTTAGCATGTGTAATGTTAGCTCTCTTATAAATAAGTGTATTATGTATATCATCATCAAAAGAGAATGATTTGTATGATCATTGGAAACCTACATAGGCTAAGAAATCACCTCGCTCAAAGATACTCTCAATAATAAGCAAAGGCAATAAAGTGTCATACACATATTTTGAGCTAACTAATGTCTCCTATGTATATGAAACAATGGGTTGAATTGCATCCTCTAAAAATATGACACCTGGACTAATCAAAATCATTTTATCAAGTAGGTCATACAAATGATAACCCTTAGTTTTAGAACAATATGCAAAAAAGAACACATTTCAAAACCTTATCATACAATGTTGCACATCTTTTCACAAGCACCAATGCCTATGCCAAAAACCGAAAATCTATACATAAGAAACATATGTCTTACCACCATGTCAAGCCCTATAAGGAGTGATAGACTGCAATTCTTTAGTGGAACACCTATATAGTAAATATTCTACACAGATAATAGTCTCAAGCTAGAAATAGTCTCAAGCTAAAAGCTATGTGGTAAAGCCCAAATTTTGAGCATAAACCTCATTGTTTTCATTAGAAAATGGACCATAACTACAATGAGTGCTAAACACCCATTCTTCATTCTCGACAAGATTATCAGATTCAATTTTAGGAGTAGTGACTTGTACAAAAGTTGTTGCAAGCTCTTTCTTCTTTGCCTCATTCCGAGCTAGTTTATAACAAATATTAATGACATGATCATTTCCCTTATAGTACTTGCAAACCTACGTCTTCTTTTTGTTTTTCTATCATCATTATCTTGCTCTTTTGATGTTGTCACATTAGCAAGTTTTTCCTTACTAGTCGAGGACGTTGATTTACATATGCCCTTTTGACTAGCTAAGAAAGTTTTATTTGCACTACACATAATTGACATGTTTTGTCTAGATCGATCTTCTTGTAGAAAATTATAGAATAAGCCTTGAAACATTAGGGAATCTGGATTGCCATTGATCATGAAACAGGTTTTAGAAGCAAGACTTTGATAAGAATCTCAAAGACCACTAAGAGAAATCTATAGAGATTAACTACTTGGTAGACTTCATGTGCAACAATCAACTAGTCTTTCAAACCTTTGATCATTGTTAGAAACATTTCCAATGAATCTCATTGATTCATAAACGTACTCACCAAATTTCTTCAAAGGTAAGAAAGAGAAGCCTCATTTCTTGCCTTGTTATAGTGTTGAAGATTATCTCAAGAACCTTTGGCTTGCTTGCATAAGTGAGTGTGAGGGATAATGGCACAATTGATAGAAAATGATATCAATGAATGTGCACAATCATCATCTTGAACCTTTTCAATTTAGTTCCATCCAAAGATTTAGTTAGAATAACTGCACATTGCAAGTTTGTTGATACATAGGACAATTGTATGTCCTTGCTAAGTAGCTTCTCTCTCACATAATGATAATGCACTTCAAGCTTAGTCCTTGCACGATATACATGATTCACAACCAAATGTAATGAGATAGTATTATCTCCAAAGATCATTAGAGTATATGCATGTAGTCCCAAGTCTGAGTAGAGTAGCTTTAACCACATTGCCTCTTGTAATGCATTTGCTAGACCCCTATATCCAACTTCAGTTGAGAACAATGAAACAGTTGGTTGTTTCTTTGATCACCATGAAATTAACTTAGACCCTGCAAAAGATAAGTAGCCAGAGGTGCTCCTCCTAGCATCTTTTGAGCTAGGCCAATCTGCATCAAAGTATAGCTTGATATCCAAGTCAGATGTAAATGGATAAAATAGCCCTTCATTTATGGTATCCTTCAAGTACTTTAAGATCCTTTTGGTAGCTTCCAGGTGAGGTTTCCTTGGTGTATGCATGAGTTGATGCAATTTACTAACCCCATAGCATATATGCACTCTTGTTATAGTTGCATAATTGGGACTCCCAACAAGACTTTCATAACCTATAATGTCTTCAAGTAGGTCTCCTTCATGAGCATTGAGTTTGTGATTCGATTCCATGGGTGTGCCTGCAGTTTTTGCATTTTCCATCTTGAACTTAACTAGCATATCGTGGATGTACTTTCTTTGAGTAATGAAAACACCAAAATCTGTATAAACAATCTCTAAACCAAGAAAATATGTAAGCAATTCAAGATCATTGATCTTGAACTCCTACTTCATCTAGATTTTGATCTTGTTGATGCCATTGGCATCATTTCCTATAATTATAATGTGATCCACATAAACACATAGATAAATAACCTCTGAATTAGTCTTCTTAATTAATAATGAAGAATCTTCCTTGCTTGCAACAAAACCTTGGTCCTGCTAGTATGTGACCAGCCTACGGTTCCAAGCTCTAGGAGCTTTAAACCATATAGTGACTTCCTTAATTTACATACAGAATGAGGTTTGTCTTTCTCTTCATATCTTGGTGGTTGAGCCATGTAGACCTCTTGAGGAATCCACCCACTAAGGAATGCATTGTTAACATCTAATTGGTACAAGTTCCAATTCTTTGAAGCAAAAATACTTACTAAACCCTATGGAGAAGGAGACAATGATCTCGGAAAACATGAAGAGCAGGAACCTAACTAAGCTAAAGGACATGGTGGCAATGACCCCAACTATTGCCATTCACCTCCGGATGTGCATGCAACACTTCGCATTCCCTACCGAAGAAAGATTTACAATGCCACCCAAGAAGATTTGGTTTATTTTATACTTGGCAGATACCCTGAATTTGACAATCAATATGCCACATTGGATCATGACCAGATCCATCTTGCACATCAACCTTGGTACAAGAAATAGAAACTAGTGCTCTATGGATGCTGTGAACTTACTAGAATTGTATATCGATGCTTGGCATATGATGTGCCAATTCAAAGGGCACTCATTTGGACTAGGGTGCAGGACTTTGAGGGAAGAGTGTCAGCCATAGGGCCCCCATCAAAGAAAATGAGAGGAGCTATTCAGATGCCATGTGCACAAGCTCGGGGTGCTACCCTAACACCAAACATGACTCCGCCACCCCAAAGGCAAGTGCAACCCTTCACCATCAGATTACCAAGGCACAGTGTAGAAGGGCATAATCTGATCTTCCCACAGATCCCCACAAATTTAGAATTTCCTCATGGCTTCACGTTGCAGGATTTAACTGATGAGGAAGTAACCAGGATAATGAATGCAACTAACTTGGAAATCGAAACAGAGCAACTAAGTGGACAACAAACAATCACAGCCCGGCTTGACCAAACTCAACCTGTGGTAGTCGAAGTAGAGGAAGAGGAGGAAGAGAATGAAAAAGAGGAACAAGATGAGGAGCAAGAAGGACCGTCTGATGAAGAGGAGCATGAATATGAACTACACATTATACCGGAACTAGAGGGGGCCCCAGCATACACAAAGTAATTAAAAAGATTGTATGATAATATGAACCTGGTTCAGGAACAACATAGACTATCCTTGGCAGTAGGGAAGGCCTTAATGAACCAGATACTTGAAGAAGAAGGTGTGGATGATCAATTCAGAGCTTCCGTGGACATGATCACTGATGCATCGGTGGTGCCAGAGACTATGCAGACCGCCCTTGCACACTCTCAGATATTTGAGCAAAGGCACAGGAGACACCCTCAAAGATTAGGGAAGTAGATACACATTATAGTATCAGAACCACATGGCACCACCTCTACAACTATCGGCAAGGCACACTCCATTCAACGCACTGAAGAACCCCATGCATCAAGTGCACCCCCATCACTGCCCCTACCACCCTCCCCTCCAACTCCACCTCCCTCACCTCATACCACCACTGTCACCACTACTATCACTGCCACGATCTCCACTACTCTTAGTGAAGCACACGATGAGGATCAACACTCACAACTCTCACAACCTGACACCTCTACCACTGTAACTATCACCACGGACTATGGAGCTCTAACTATGGTCACTAAAAGTACAATTCCTCCTGTCACACTTCTGGGTGGCCCACATACACAACTAAACACACCATTGTACACCTTCACTACCATCACCACACCTACCATTCCCATGTATATGGTAACTCCCACAACTGCATCTATGCACAACCACATGGACATATCATCCACATCTGCACCTCTCCCTCCCCTCATATTCCCATAATCTCCATTCCCGCACCACCCACTTCACCATTCTCAAGCACAATATCCACCATCCCTTTCTCTTTTCCCTACCCCCCTACATTCCAAACCTTCCCAGCATCCACCCCTGTAAATAATGTATTCAACACTTTGTATCAATGTTTGTCTCAGTTACAATAGAATTACTAGCATTTAGATGCTCAACATATGAACTTGTTCAGAGTTCATGAGACACTACAAGAACGACTCACAAACATGGAGGAGGACAAGTGGCTACTACGACAGAATTATGATACCTTGGAGAGACAATATGAGGAATTAGTGGCCAATCCCCTCGAACTAGATTCGCAGGCACAACAACACCTTGAGGAAATGCTATGCGTCCAACAAGCAGAAAATCTCAAAATTTGTCGTGACCTCTCATTGCTAAGGAAAGACATGTCAGCATCACTAAAAGAAAATAAAAGACTACAAAGAGAGAATGAAGAAAATCTAGAAGCGGAGATGGAAGGATCACCAAAAGAGATCAACCTAGAGCACTTCAAAGCCATCCCATCAGCCAACATGGAGATCATATTGGACACCCATGGTGACCTCTTAGAGGCATATGATGCCTTAGAAAACAAGCATGATGACCTATGGAAGCAATTGGCCAATCAAGGAGAGCAATCGAAAGAACCAACCCCTACAAATGTCACATTTGAAGAGGTGATAGAATTGAAAGCACAACTAATAGCTTTGCAAAATAAGCTTCTCCAATTTGAACGTGAACCTTCTCCCCTGGTGGAGCCAGAGCCAGAAGAACTAGTTCCAATTGAAGTAAAGGAGACGTTTGAGGACCCATATGAACATATGCCTACACCTGGAGGCAAACAAACACAGGTAGGAATGGATACATTTGAGATTGAAGCTCCAGAATGGCTGCAAAGGTTAGAAAAGGTAGGCCCAACTCATGATGGCAGAGTAGAAGTACAAATACAGTCCGTGTCTCATCTGGAAGAAGTCATCATCAAATCAGAATACTTCAAGAACCTATCTCATCATCCATGGATTGGTGTTTTAATGATTTTTATGTACCATTTTGCATCTTATTAGCAGATTATAATGCGAAGATCAAACATCGCACCACAAAAGAGCCAACCTCAGCAACCCAATTTGCCCCAGACAACATTCCTGAGAGTGCTGCATAGGGCAATATCTTTCAACCTACATGGAGAATAAGATAACTAGAAACCTATCCCAAAATGGTGCGCACATGGAATAATATGCATTTGTACATTAAGTAAAACCCTTGGTATTGTCCTATTTTTTGAAGAAGATCATGGACTGAGTTCACTCAAATAGTGAAGAACGTCAAAGGATGTGACAAATGGCTCAACTATGTCTAACTGGCACTACCAAATGGCCCACCAATAGTAGCATATATAATTTCAACCATTCAACATTGGGGCATTAGGTTGAAAAATGTACCAGACGTCATGGCATAGATGTGCCTCAAAATATTCGAACTCATGGTTGTCTCATTTCGGACCTTCAAAAATGTTAAAGAACCTCACCTTTTGGCCCTAGGTTTCAATGAAGGCAACCTTGACCTCGTCTATGATATGAGCACAACACCATCAGTCAATATTGTATACGTGTGGCACGCTTGCATCAAATATCTCCTAGCATGCTTCAAACAAACGTTTGAAGAAATGTTTATCACAGGGTTCTAGGAGTATCACTCAGAAATATTCATACCCATACCCTCTCATCTGCTACACTTATTTGATGTGGAGCAGACCCTACACTCAGACAAGCTATGCATGCCACATCTAGAGGTACCAAGGCCAGTCGATTGGGATGCCTTACTCACAGATTTAGCCAAATGACTGAGGCTAGAAGAGCATCACTTGGCCACCGATGTCCTCGAATACTACGTCAAACGTTTAGCTCATCAAGGGTTTGTCAGAGACGATAGATGTGAGAGGGGGGGGGGGTGTTGGTAGCAGTGAGAGCATCTCAAGACAAGGGAGCCGACATAAGGAATCAAATCAAAGAGAAGGGCCAAGTAGGAAAAGCATTCGAAGAAGATCTAGCAAATAGGCCATCCAATTTTTCCAACCTAATCCCTTTTTAATAGTGATTGTCATCACTACATGAACCTTGTAAATACAGTTTTTGGTAGATTCCAATCCATTTTGTTCAGGTCAAGGAGTCCTCGAGCTTGAGGAGTATTAGAAGTAATTATGTACCAATTTTCATAATTTTTAGAGCTCATTCGAGCCTCCGAAATAGTCTAAGAACCTAATTTTTAACTAGGGTGGACACTAGGTCTAGACAGGGCCACTAGCTAGTCAAAAACTATAAAAGGAGCTAGAGAGCTCATTTTTGGGGAGAACAAATTGTAATTTGAACTAAAAGAGCTCTTATAATTGTGTTTTGATTTTAATCAAAGCTTCCATTGTCTCACTCTTTGTTCTTACCTGTGTGCACGTGTGTGTGTATGTCTGTGCATGCTTATGTTCTTCTACATCACCACTTGAGCACATCACTTGCTCGAGTTCTTCATACCATCCTCATGTCTTCCCGGATTGACATTAAATGAGGTGCTACTCACCATTGAGCTATCGTTATTCTAGTGTTCTCTACTAGAATCAAGTCCACTTCAAAGCACAAATCAATCACGTACGTTTTCTTGTGAATTTTCTGCATCGTACTTTTGATTTTATCACACACATCACTTACGTTAGGGAATCTTAGTAAGTTTGTTAACAGATTGTGTGCGATGGAGGGGAATTCATGCCACGCTATGTTGACAAGTAGTACTAGCACTTCGATGTATGTTTTAGTTTCCTTTTTAGCAGCATCTTGATGACTAGTCCACCCGTAGTATCACGTGTATTGCATACATCTGTAGGAATGATTTCAATTCCTAGTCATGTGATTGATGCATCAAAAATAGTTATGATGGGATTAAATTTAGATGTTGAGGGAACCACATTGCGAGGGGACATCAACACCACCTTAAATGAGAGGAATGATTTTGAAGGTAGGCTGTTGAGAGTAGAGCAGGGCCTTGGATGTTTGTCCAATGTCCTAGTAGAAGTTGGAGAACTTTGTCAATCTTTTGACAAACTTCAAAGTCACCTTAAGGCTATTTTGGACTTACTCTAGAAGCCTAAGGATGTAGGTAGGATTACTTTTGGTAGCCATATGGATACGATTTCAACTTCACCGATGTCTGTTTTGCTAGAGACGAATCCGGATATAGCCATTTCCCAAGCAAAATTATTTCCCCTAATTGGTAGCTTGAGTCGTCTTAGTTTGATGAATCCTACTGCTCCACTATTTACTAATACTTTGGGGCAAGTGGAAGGTCAAAGCCGTCCATTAGATCTTTCCTTTGGAAAGGATCTATGTCCTCCTTACTTCTCGAGTGAAGATAAGGATAGGCATAAAGACGCTATTTTGACGTTTTTAGAGAAGTGGCATGATGTCCACCAACTTAAGAACACCCTTGAGCATGTGCGAGTGGTAGAGGTCTGTTTATCGCTAGGCCCTAAGGCTTATACGTGTTGGATGAGTCTCTTTGAGACTCATCAAAGACCTTCAATCTAGGTCGAGTTCACCTAGAATGATAAGAAAATGGGGTTGGTTGAAAGTTTCCATGATGAGTCTAAGTTTAGGAGAAAACTTAGAGAATCCTAATGACAAACCTAGACATAGTCGTTAGCTTGGATCTAAGAAATCTTACATCCAAGTAGGATGATAAGAGTTTTCTTAGATACTTGAGCACTTCTCATGAATGCTCTTATTTGATTTTATCCCAAGCGATGATCAAAATTGGAATAAAGCTATATGGAACTTAGACTAGCTGAACTTTTAAAGTTCACAAGATAGTTTTTTCTACTCCAAAAGTAGCATCCCCAGTAAGGATGCAAAGTGCAAAGAGAAAACTATGAAACTTTTTTGATTTCTCATTTGATTCCATTCCAAGGACTGATGGAAATCAAAGGTTGAACCTTAGCATCAATTGAACTTTGACATTCAATAGGATGATGTTAGGTTCCATGATGATTGCATCTTTGGTAACGATGCAACTTGCTAAGCAATCATGGAAACTTGAAAGAACTCTTTTAGAGAGTTAGTTTTTGGTTTCATTCAAGCTAATTGAAGCTTCAAGAGGAAACCAAAGCAAGCAATCTTTAGGAAATGAGATAAGTTCCTAAAAGACCTTAATAGAACTGTAAACTTTTCATTTAGGAATACAAAGCTCCAAGATATGGATTTCCAATCCATAAACGTTTCCTAAACAAGCTATAAATTTCAAAGTTATGTGTTCATAGTGGCATTACTATTGGATCAATCATCAATATATATTCGGACTTTAAACATAATTCTGATTGACAAAATATGTTTAAAGTACTTTAGTAACATCTAAATATTGACCAATAATAATGAATCTTGTATCAAACAGAAGGCAATATCACATAAATGAAAGTACAAGTCAAACTTTCATACTGGAATGGGAAACCACATCCAAAAGGTGATATTTACTCTCTAGTTTGATGCTCAGGAAATGAAAACAATCGAATCAGTAAAGTTTTTGGATATTTCTTGAAAGAATTTCTTTCAAATATCCTTTTGACATTGCAAAAGATTCCAAGGCGAATCATTTGCACAAGTTAATTGATTCCTTAGAATGAATGTCAAGACCTTGAAGAATAACATTCTTCTAAGTAGTGAGAATGAAATTCTTCATACTCTTTAAACAATAAATAGTTCCCTAGAAGTTCCAAACCATGAGAAGTGGTACTTAAAGTCCAAATGGTTGATATCACATGGAAGTGTATCAAAGATTCTTAGATTTAGAATCTAAAAGGCATTAGTACATGCTTGGACTTGAGTAGGGGAAAAATCTCTAAAAGCCCATGGGTAAGCAAAGAAGCTTTTGATAGTTTAAGAGATCTTATAGATAAAGATTAAGTCTTTATTCTAGTCACAAGGTCAAGCTTGGCCATGATTGTCCAAAAACTTGCGAATAGGAACTACTCTGAAATTTGCCCAAGTATTGGCAATCAAATTCCTTTTGGGAAATTTTCACTCAAGTTCCATTTATCCAATGGAAGATTCTGAAAAGAGTAAGTTGTTCCAAGTCTGAACAAAGGGAAGAAATTCCAAGAATGTAGTCTACAACCATGAAGACGGTACTTAATTCTGTGGAAGGTAAATCATAATGTTTGCCTATCCTTAAAGGGATTTTGGTATAAATCTAGAAAGCATGAGGGGATGCTTAGAATTATGCAGTAGAGAGATTCTTGTAAAGTCCCGGCCGGGATATGTACCTAAAACATCAGAGAGAAAGGAATCTAAAGACAAGAAGTTAAACACTTTTGTCACTACCAATTTTTCAAGAATAAACTAATTGAGCTTGAATCTCCAAAAATTCAAGTACTTGGAATTCTAAATGGTTTTCATTTGAAAAACCCTAAAAAAAGAAGGGATATTCTATCAAGAGGTTTTCAAGTTTCCAAGATAAAGGTATGATTGTGAAATAATCGTGCAGAGGAATTAAAACGTCCTAGAATATCAAGTTAAAGGTACTACCTAAAACTTCATAGAGTTGAAGTGAAAAGGTACTCTATCAAGATACATTTAGACTTTATGATAAATATCACACACACATTAATGTGAATATAAAATAGGGTGGTATGGGACACTAGATTTGATACTCAGATTGATGTACGAAAGATGGTATGGGACATCAGACCGTGCAATGATAATTATCTTTAAGTCCTAGAGAAAACCTTGAAGTTAGATTGATCTTCAAGGAAATTAAAACTTCCAAGGATAAGTTTTAATTCAAGGAGGATAAAAGTACGATTGCAAGGTACTTCAAGATCAAGTTTGTAAGAAGCTATGAAGTAGGTAGCTTCCAAGTTCTTCTTGAAACACGTCAAGCTAAAGTGTTGATGATTTGGAAATATTTGATAACTTTATGAAAGAGTGAGACTTTGTCTTTCAACTTATCCTTTCAACTAAGGAATAGACTAACTAAGTCAAGCGCTAAGTTCCTAGTGTAACTTGGTAAATTCAACCCTTTGACTCAAAGCAATGCAGAAGAACTGCATTCCTAGTAAGAAGTCATAAAGATTGAATATAGGCATGAACTTAGTCTCAAGTAAAGAATTGTTTGAGTAAAAAATCATCAATAGAACTTTAGTGGGTCAACACACTGATGTTAGATACCACGCTAGTATCTTGTGGTTGGATGATGTTAGGGTTTACTCTATGCATCTTTTTGAGAATCAAGTTTATTTCTCTTAAAGATAGAAAAAATAAATGCTTCAATACCTTGTTGAAACAGATCGTTAAGAAGTTAAAGACTTGGGTCATCAAGTTTTTGACTCATAGCAAGCTTATATCTTAGAAGTTTGAATTAGTTAATATAGAGTTTTAGTTCTTTCCTTTCGCTTTCAAAATCTTTTGGAATTGACTTAGATATCGTATTTGATTCCTTTCGCAAATTTTACTTGGTCAAGGTATAGTAAGGTTGACCCAAAGTAAATGAAAAAACTTTCTCCTACAGTTTACATAGGACTTTCATTCCTATTAGGACAAAGTAGTCCTCAAGTTGGGCCAAGAAATCAAGTAACTGTTAGTTGGGAGTTAACTATTGTACAAACATCCAAGTCAGATGTTTGGGCCAATCAAACTTCAGTTTTTCCAAATCAAATTCAAATGAAACAAGAGTTCTCAAAGTCTTGATTGGGATACAAATCCCATCCTAGTTACTAAAGTCCATGCACCATTCATGCCTAGAAATGGACTAGTAATTGGAATCCATCCATTTCACATGTTTGTACCTAGATCACACATCGAGACATAGTGAAGTGGCTAGGGATGTTTTTAGATCCACCCTTATTATTCATTCACTACTTTGAACTTTGACCAGTTTATCAAAGCGCAAAGCCATATGGTGTTTTGAATCATTTGGGCAGGGACCCCACCACAGAGATGAGACATGTTCTTCTAGTTTTAGAACATGAACATGTTCTTCCGGTTTAAGAACATGAGGCTTGGGGGTTGCCTATAGGTACTATATATAGCTTTATTTTCAAGGACAAAAATCTTTGCCAAGGGTGGAAGAATGTAATAAAGTAAGTTTATGATCTAAGGGTCCAACTGGTTCATACACATCTAAAATCAGACATCATTTGGTCACTCATGTGCATGACCAAAGATCTCGAGACTAGACTTAAGCATAAGTCCATGTGCTCTCTTAAACAAGTGATCCAATGAGCCTAGTGGTTAAGTCTCAAGGTTGTGAAGGAGGAGGTCTTGGGTTCGAACCCCATGGGGAGCATGGGGAGAGATTTTTTCCCAAGGAGCTCTAGAGCCTTCTAACTCAAGTTAAGGTGAGTTAACTTGAGTCTAGTGACACTTAACGCGAGTGACGAGTACAACCACCAGTTGTGGACTCTAGTGGAAGTTACTAAAGTAGTGTTCGAGATCACTCTAACCAATACTAGACTCTAGTAGAAGATATGAAAGGAGTGGAGGAGATTGCACATGCACTTGTGGACTCTAGTTACATTTCTCGTCCTCGTTGATTCGAGCAGCTATATACGTAGGAATAAGGTTGGGAGGAGATTCATCTCTCTAGCATGTGGTGGTCATAATTCTTAGTTTCTTACACTTTTCCTCATCTATTGCAATTTACATATCCATAATTGAGTATCCTCATGCACCCATGAGGGGTCTCATCACTGCAACATATGAGGGGCATACCGATGCTTCATATATCGACGGTCAAGTGACCGTCGGTATGACCGTTTTAAACGGATCGTCAGTGTGGCCCGCAACCACCGGTATGTGCGTCCGTATATGCATCGGTATAGGCATCGGTATGAGCGTCAATATAAGCGTCGGTAATTTACTGGGAACTACCGACGCGTATACCGGCCCCCATACCGACGGCAAGTTTTAAACATACCGCGAACCCGAGAGCAAAACTTCACATTTTTGCACGTGTTTGAATACTATTGGTCTTTTGTCGAACTTGGGAGCGCGAACCAAATTGCGACCTCCATTGTCTTGTGCACACACACACAGATCTCTCTCTCTACACACACACACTCTCTCTCGGCTTAGATCTCACATCTTAGTAAGTGCTGCGCATACTTTTAGCATTTGTGTTTCTCTATGCTTTATGTTTTATAATTTCTCTTTTCTTCGATTTTGCAGAAGTTCTTTGGCATCGATTGTTTGGAATTGGACGATAGACGACATACATTATGCTTTGACGACAACGATCCAAAAGAGGGGCATACTTGTAAGTGATTGTTTTATTCTCTATTGATAGAGAGAGAAGGAGAGAGAGAAAGAGAGAGAGAGACATAGAGAGAGAGAGACAGAGAGAGAGAGAACGAGAGAGAAGAGAGAGAGAGTGAGAGATAAAGAATAATGAAAGAAAGGAAGATAGAGATAGGGAAATAGAGCATACATACACACACACATACACACACATACATGTACACACATGCATACATACACACATACATGTACACACATGCATACATACACACATACATGTACACACATGCATGCTTACATACACACACCTATACACACATGCATGCTTACATAAACACACGCATATACACACATGCATGCATACATACACATATAAATTTACACACATGCATACATACACACACATGCATACACACATACATACACACACATATATACACATATGCATACATACACATACACACACACATATACACACATACATGTACACACATGCATACATACACACATACATGTACACACATGCATGCTTACATACACACACCTATACACACATGCATGCTTACATACACACACACACACATACACACATGCATGCATACACACACATATAAATTTACACACATGCATACATACACACACATGCATACATACACACACATGCATACACACATACATACACACACATATATACACATATGCATACATACACATACACACACACATATACACACATACATACACACACACAAATATACACACATACACATACATGCATGCATACATACACACACATATACACACATGCATGCATACACACATATACACATATACACACATGCATACATACACACACATGCATACACACATACATACACACACATATATACACATATGCATACATACACATACACACACACATATACACACATGCATATATACACACATATACACACATGCATGTATACATACACACACATACACATACACACACATGTATACACATGCATACACATACACACACATGCATGCATACATACACACGTACACACACATGCACACACATGCATGTCTACATACACACACATACACATACACACACATGTATACACATGCATACATACACACACACACACATGTACACATGCATACATACACACACATATATACACACATGCATACATACACACATATAATCCTATTTTTATTTTGAAGTTTTTTTTTACATCAAATATATAAAAAAAGGATTAGGGTTTTTACGCTATTTACACATACATACACATATAATATATATATATATATATATATATATATATATATATATATATATATATATATATATATATATATATATATATATATACATGTATACAGAAATATACATATTTTAGGTCTAGATATTTAAGATTAGGGTTTTAGGGTTTAGGCATACATATCACTCAATTATATTTATATTAAGAAAAAATATAGAGGAAAATAAGAAAGAAAATCTGAATATATATATTAAATATGATTAGGGTTTTAGGATTAGGGGTTTAGATTTTGATAGGTGTTTAAGTATTTAGGTTTTAGTATTTCATATTTAAGTCTAAGTCTTTCTGTTAGGTTTTAGGGTTTTAATACGTAGATAATATATATACACAAACACACATATACATATAATACATACATACATGTAGATACACATGCATACAAAAATATACATATTTTAGATTTAAATCTTTAAGATTAGGGTTTTAGGGTTTTAACACCTACATAACATATATGCACACACATACACATGCACATATAATACATATATACATGTATATACACATGTATACAAAAATATACATATTTTAGGTCTAGATCTTTAAGATTAAGGTTTTAGGGTTTACACATAAATATCACTCAATTATATTTATATTAAGAAAAAATATAGTACTGTCACTGAATTGTTCAGGTAAGTGGAGAACAAATTGGCTTTCATTGTTGTGTCACAATAACTTCATTTACTAATATCATTTTAATTGCTTATTGCAGGCTTCTTAAAGATCAATTTTTGCCAGAGGGCAATGACATGCCTCCAACACGTGCAGATGCGAAAAAACTTTTACAGTCCATTGGAATAGATTATACTAAAATTCATGCTTGTCCGAATGATTGCATTCTCTTTCGGAATGAGTATGAGCATCTCCACGTATCCAAAGTGTGGAGCAAATAGATTTACAGAAGACGTTGTAGGCGAAGCAATCCGCGCAAAGGTTCTTTGCCACTTTCCTATCATTCCGCAAATTAAGAACATGTTTAGATGCAAATCTAGAGCTGAGTTAATGTCATGGAAACAACTGTGGGATTCAAAAAATCTAGTTGCTGGCATGAAACGGTTGTCCATTTTTCATGAACTCCCTTATTGGAGTGAACTGGTGATCAATCATTTGGTAGACCCGATGCATATTTTTAAGAATGTGGGAGAGATTCTTTGGAAAACTTTGATCAAAAAGAAAGAAAGCAAAGCACAAAGGGAGGACTTAGAAGAGCGAGGTCGTATGCGAGAGTTGTGGGCAATTACTAAGTCCAACGGAACAGTATCGTTACCAAGAGCTCCTTGGGTGCTTCGCAGGATGGAAGAGCAAGAAGTGAAGAAAACAATTTCAGAGTTTCGTACACCTACTAGATGCATGAGGTGTCTAAAGACTACTTTCACATGAAATGATGATCTTGCAGGACTCAAGTCTCATGATTTGCACAAGTTTTTACAGTTTGTGCTCCCTGTAACCCTAAAAGATTGTCTTTCAGAGGATGTACGAAAAACCATTTATAAAATTAGTTCTTTAGTACGGTGGATATCTTCTAAAGAGATAAATAGAGATAGCATAGAGAGTGCAAAACTCAATGCTATCGAGGTTGTTTGTATGGTAGAGAAATACTTTCCCACAAGTATTCTCACTATTCAACTTCATTTACTGGTTCATGTGGTAGATGAAGTTGCAATAGCAGGAACTGTCCATAGTCGATGGATGTTCTTCTTAGAGCACTTTATGAAGACATTAAAAGGGTTTGTTCGACAGAGAGCATGTCCAGTGGGTAGCATGGCACAGGGATGGCTTGTACAAGAATCTCTTGTATTCATAACTGAGTTTCTACGTATATCGGATCCCGAAATGCCTCGCTTATGGAGCGATGATGAAGATGTTCGTCTCGTAGGTGATGAATCACAAGGTAAAGGATTGCAAAGAAAAATGGATGCAGCTTTTAGAGAGAAGGCAATGAAGTTTTGCATAGTTAACTCTGAGCCTATGCAAAAGTGATTAGAAAAGTATGAACTTGCCAAGGAAACTAACGCAAAGGAAAGAGCTCAGTTTCAAAGAAATTGTTCCACTTGATTTTTGCCTCTTCTAGAAAATCTTCGACCTCTCCCACCTTTTCCAACGAGCAGATGGCTAGATACAGCGGTTTCACAAGCAAAGGCAGCACGTGAAGATATCTTTGAAGAAGAAGAAGAACTCACAAAAGGATGTGACTGGGAGTATATTAAATACGGTGCACTATGGTCTCATGGGCGACACTTTCGAATCGCACGAATCGATCAAAATAGGTCTACTTTTGATAGTGGAGTGATGGTGAATTTTTTGCAAAAAAGTAGAGCGAGTGCAAGAGATGATAATGCTCTAGAAGGCGAGTTAGATTATTGTGGTGTGATTCAAGACATCTTGAAACTATCTTTCAGAAAGTTTGATTACTTTGTTTTTGATGTGAAATAGTTCAAAGTAGTCACCTCTGGAAGAAACGCAACAGTGAGACGGGATAAGAGCGGTTTGCTTCAAATCGACTCCACAAGATTATGGACAGATGAAAGGGATACATTTGTACTTCCCGAACACTGTGAGCAAGTTGTTTTTATACCAGATTCAAAAGACCCGGAGTGGCTATTTGTTTTACAAGTAGCTCCACATAGTAGAAAAATTTTTGAAAACATAGATGTAGAAGAGAGTCCATCTCTAGTGGACTCAGAGATTCATTCGATAGTCGAGGAGGAAGAGATCATTGTTTGAGAAGAAGAGGTCATTGAAGAAGAGTTCATTGTTCGAGAAGACAAAGCAATAGACCATGATCAGGAGGAAACCAGCATAGCAAGTGATTTAGAAGCCATCCATATAGAGATAGATATTCTGGGTGCCTCGGATCTTCAAGAGAATGCTAGAATAGAGGACTTTTGAATAAAACACTTGTACGTAGTAATTTTTTTTTGTTTATTCTCTATATTACTTTTCTTATGGCATGCTAATTATTTGAGTTCTTTTATTATAGAGCACGATGGGAGACAGTCCTCGAGTCACTCCACATTCCATGACAGAGGAGCAAGTTTTGGAGTTCATCTCTCATGTTCCTCCTCTGTATATGGCCGCTGCATCACAGTATTGGACCGCTCGTGGTAGCACTCCTCCCGGCCTCACTCTTGGCGGCCTTACTCCTACCGGCCTCACTCCCGCTGGCCTCACTCCCACCGGTGTCACTCCCGTCGGTGTCACTCCTGCCGGTGTCACTCCTGCGGGTGGTGCTACTCCCGTAGGAGATATGTCTCCTAGCTTTGTGACTGTACCATGACCATCTTTGCAGCCATCTCCTACTGGGTCTACTAGTAGACATGTGCGTTCGACACCTCAGCGCGATATAGGTTCTAGCCCATCTCGTAGATCGAGGTCACGCTCTGGAGCAGGAGGTTCTAGGAGTGGATCTACAGGTAGGTCTAGAGGCGGAGGACGCGGTTGTTGTGGAGGCAGTGTGACGGACGTTGTGTCGTCCGCTTCTACTCCTATGACAAGTACCTCAGATGTAGGTATGCCACGTAGTACACTACATGGAACACCACGTACACCTTGGGCTGCTCATGACCATGATGACTCCAAGGTGTATAGTATCCGAGATGGAGCTCCGATGATGGATGCGGCTGGCAAAGCAATGCATGCACACATACGAGAGCTTTGCTCCATCTAGTTTGGACACTCCATCATGCTGAAATGGAGTGACCAGGATAAAGATCGGAAGAATTATATCACACAGATGATTTATCAGGAGTTCCAACCAGCCGATGGACAGTCTATTGTCAGATCAGAGTGGATTCTGCGCACCGCATGTGAGGTCATGTCCCATCAACGATTTGAGGCACGTGATGCATTCAGAGAAGGCTTACGAAAGCCTTTATGGTTAGATGCTGAGGAGTGGGACATGATTCGTGACGAGCAGCAGTAGACTCCTGATCGATATCGCCAGTAGCGAAATGCCGCAGCCACACATTTAGATACGATTGGACCATCACATTTGGGCAGCAACGGATATGACACGATGCGTCATGAGTTTGTAAGTACCATTTCATTTATTGAATTTATTTGTGTTAAATTTCTCATCTATGTTTCTCTAATCTTTTTATATTTGTTTCAGGAGCTGGCAATGGGTCGTCCTCCAACACGAACGGAGGAGTCTTACGGATATAGTCATGGATTGACTGCACTATTGGAGGACTTGGAGGGACGCGGTGCGATAGTTTCATGGGAGCATTTTCGATGAGGTAATTAATTTATAAACTTGGTTTTTACTTGTTGTTTGTAATTTTCATGTGAATTTATCTCATTCCATTAATGTTCTTTGTTGCAGGACTGTTGATATGGAACGCTTTTTGCATGTGTATGGCAGTGGAAGACCAATATTTTGTATTTGATTTTCATATGGCAATACATTGCTTTGCCACATTTTGTAAAAGCGTCATATATGAAAGTGGTTTGCCACACTCTTGTTACATGCTTCATTATTGAAATATATAACTTCTTTTGTACATGGTTCATAGTTCATTCTGATTATCTCTTTTGTGTCCAATAATACTTTATTTCATGAAATCATATTTCGGTTGTCATTAGAGTACACATCACATGTACTCGGTTTTTTTGGGCAGAGTGTATTGTCTTTTGTTAAGCAACATCATGGTAATGTTGCTGTAGCAAAAGACAAAATACTCTACCCAAAAAAAATTTTGCAGGTATGGTCGTCGGTATACGCGACGGTACTCCCAATAGTGTCATCGGAATAACCGTCGGTACACCCAGCAGACGACGGTATAGGCGACGGTACCTCCAGGAGAAGCCTCGGTATGTACATCGGTATTACCGACGCATATACCGACACATATACTGGCACATATACCGACGCATATACCGACGCATATACCGACTCTTTGGTACCGACACGCAAACCGACCTTTACACCGGTGTCGCGGTAAATTAACCCGCATTCATTTTCCTCGGTAAAAACCTCGGTATACCATCGATCTGTTGTAGTGCATCCTATGGAATGCACTACTTCTATCTCTTCTGGCATTTCATGGATAGTATTTAATAGCAAGGGTAGTACATCTCTATGCGAATAATCTTTGAGATTGACTTTGATATTCACCCCTAGATGTTGTGAGTAAAAGGAATAGGTTCCCCAATCTTGCACTATTTGTAACTCTCTCATAAAATGTCTACCCAAAATCATCTCATAGACATTACTTTTTTTCAAATTCACAAATGGAAAATGTGTGCTCAAAATCTACATCATAACTGGTGAGATTGATGCCTTCTAGAAATCCTAGTGGCTTCTCTATATGTCCATCTTGCATTTATAGCTTCATTCGTGTGCTCCTTGGTAGGACTGATTCTCTGTTTCTGATCATTACTATGGGAGCTCTCATCTGAATAGACCTTGATTCCCAAGGGATTTTGAAATGAGGTGATTCCTATAAGTAATTGCATTTGAAGTCTAATCATTCACTTGATTGCACTTTGCTTGCTCTCCATAGATAGAGGGAACTTTTTAAAAGAATATATCATTAAGATATCTACTTCTTGACTTGGAGGAGGATTCTGTTGCTTCTTAATGCATTTCTCCTCTTGTATTTCCCTTAAGAACTATTAGGAGTACTGGTTCATAAAAGAAGGTAATTCATCATCCATAGAGTGATGAAGAAAGCTTCTTGGGGACATAAGATCTTTCTCTTACTTCCACTATCTTGAGCCTCTAGTGTTGCTAAATTCTAAGGTTTATCCACCAATTTCTCTAATCTATCCAATAGACCTTTGAAGTGCAAACGTGGTTTTAGTGAGTTTTTCTAATTGGAAAGATGGCTTGTCTCAAACATAAGCTGAGCTAATTCTACGGTTTTGCATAAGTTTGGTTTTTTCAAGATCTAAGTCCATTGGGGCATAACAATTATCGAACTCAGCTACATTTTCCCTTCTTGAAGTCAAACATGGTAGATCTTGAACATCATGTCCAGACCCTCTCGTGTAGGATATGGGAAAATTGATCCTACTCAGGGTTGAGGTGGAATGGACGGTGAGGTATGAATGGGTGGGTTGGGCGGTAGGTGTATTTGAGATGGATTCTGCTATGAGAATTCTACAATTTTTGTTTTTGTTTCCTTTAGGCTCTCTTCTAGTTCACTCAACTCTCTAACCCATTGTCTTCTCATCCTTTCACGACTATTCTTCCAAGATCTCGTTCTCTTCTTTCCAGTATCTTATGACTCACTAAGGTTTGATTTCTTTTCATGCTCTATGTCCAAGGTTTTTTGTAAAGCTTTTGCTCAAGTGACTACCTATATAAGGGAGATATTATCAAGTGAAAGGAGATCAAGAAGAGAGCCCTCACACACTATCACATACAAAGAGAGGAGCACGCACAAAAAGAGGAGCACACATAGATTGAGGCAAGGAAGAATGATCTTCTTCTTTTTCTTCTTCTTCTTCTTCTTCTATTACATAAAGAGAATGTACAAGAATGGCCTTATACAATAATACAACTGCTTCAATATATAAAGAACAATACATAAGGAAAATCCTAATGTCCATGAATGAGTGAGATGGCAATAAAATTAATGTGCCATCTGTCTTTGTAGATAAATCTAGTATAGCTCATTAAAATATCCCTAACATATATTGGCATGACCACTATACATGTTAGATAAATGAAAAAGTGATATGTGTCACCTTGATATTCACATGTTGAGCTTGATATCTTAACACTCCCCCTCAAGCTCAATGTCATTTCCTATAATCCAAGCTTCTTTTGAAACTTCTTCAGCTTCTCTGCTCCAAGTGCTTTAGTGAAAATATCTAATGGCATAGAAATTGGCTTATAATCAACCATACCATACTTTTGCAACATACTCAAGGCATATTGCCTTTGCAACATCCATATACTTGTTTTTGTATGTATAAAATCAATGCCCAAAAAATAGCATAGCATACCAAGATCTTTCATGTCAAATTCTTGCATATGAGTTTCTTCACCTCTTTAATGCTTTCTTCGTTATTACCACTACAATTCATCAACATAAATAGCCACAATAGTGATGCCATGATCACCCTTCCTTGCATATAATGAGCGATCTGATTCACACATAAAAAATCCAATAGTGGTTAGATAATTTGTAATCCTTCGGTGCCAATCATGAGGGGCTTGTTTAATCTTATACAAAGCCTTTTGCAATCTGCAAACATATTTTGGGTGCTCTGAATCCTCATATACTTGTAGATGATCCATGTATATTTCTTCCTACAACCCATCACGTAAGAAAGCATTCATCACATCCACTTGATGAAAAATCCATTGTTTCACTATAGCCAATGTAATAAGTGCTCTAACAGTAGCCACTTTAGCTAGAGGGCTCAATGTTTCTTCATAATCAATGCCATATGTCTATGCATATCCTTTTGCTACCAATCATGCTTTATACTTGCTTATGCTACTGTCAACATTGTGCTTCACCTTTTGAAACCACTTGCAACCTATGGGTTACTTTCCTTGTGCAAATGGAACCAACTTCCATGTTTCATTTCCGTAAAGTGCAACCATCTCATCATTCATAGATTTCTCCCAATGTACATTTTCAATTGCATCTTCAAAATAAGAAGGTTCAGTATCTTGCATTACCTTGTTCAGTAAGCACAATGACAAGACATGTAGCCATCATATGTTAATTGCTGCACTCAATTATGCATCCTTCCAGAGCTACTTGGTTTCATATCACTTCTCCTTTTAGTATGATCTACATATGCCTTTCTTAATCTTGGAGTCATCATAGAGGGTAATTCAAGTTCTTGGTCAAGGTTCTTTTCTAAACCGCTTGATTCTCCATCAATGTCTTCAAAACCTCTACATGTTTTATTAGTAACAGAAATACTTTCTTTACCTTTCTTGGATGACGTCAATGAATATGTAGGATTGAAATTCCCATGCAATCTTCCATTCCATGGGTTTGAGTTGGAACTACTGCTTGGGGACACAACTGATCCACTTAGATCTTGAGATTTACACTTGCGTTTTCAATGTTTCCTTTGTGATTTGAGTCAAGATTAAGTCTCTTTATGACATCTACATAGAAGCATGAAATTTCATCAAACAAAACATCTGTGCTTACCTTCACCTGTCATGTAAGTTGAGTTTAGCATTTATATCCCTTTTGCTCAAGGGAGTACCCAATGAAGATACATTTTTCTGTTTTTGGATCAAGCTTCATCCTCAACTCATATGGAACATGTACATATGCAATAAATCCAAATACTTTCATATGTGATAAATTTGACTTTTTACTTGTAAACTTTCCTTCAGGTGTAACTTGATATACACCAACATTCGGAGTTCTATTCATGATGTATAAAATAGTGCACAACGTTTGCCCAATAATAACGAGGCAAATTTTTCTCTGCCATCAAGGCTCTTGCTTTTTTTGCAATATGTTTATTTTTTAGTTCAACAATGCCATTCTGTTGTGGTGTGTACCTGCATGAAAATTTTAATTGAATTCCATGACTTTTTGGAAAGCTATTGAACTCATTTGACATGTATTCACATCCTCCATTAGATCTTACTATCTAAATATACTTCCCTATATACTTTCCACCATAGCCTTAAAATTCTAAAAGTGAGTAAACACCTCACCCTTTTCTTTCATGAAGTATACCTATACTTTTCGTGTATGGTGATCAATGAAAGTGACATAAAACCTATGTCTCCCATATATATGGTCTTTGCAGAGCCCCAAACATCTATATGTATTAGTTATAGCACATTCTCACTAACCTGCTTGTCATGCAGAAATGATGCCCTTGATTGTTTACCAAATTGACATGATGCACATACCTTCTACATCTCTACAACCTTGAAATTTGGTAGTCCATTAAGCTCCTTTGATTGCATCAACTTCAACCTTTAAAAATAAGCATGTCCAATTTTCTTGTGCCAAATATCTATACTAGCAATAAAACTAGCACCTTTTCCAAAAATGGTTGCATTCATTTTAGGAATTTTCACATTCAAGGTGAACATCCTATCAACTTTGTTCTCTTTGGCAACCAACCTTCAATTCTGTTTGTACTAGCACATTGGTTATTATAGAATCTTTCCTAAAGACACAATTCTAAATAGGGATTAATGAAATCAGTTCAATAAGGAAAGATTGATAATATGTTATTGTTTGTGTTCAATTGAAAGGCCAAATGGTCACTGGAAACTTTTTTTATATGTTCTTAAATAAAAAATACAGTGGTGTGGTCAACCATAGACTCTAAGTTTGATTGCATTTGTATGACCTAAAAAACTTGTGTTTGTGGTCTATGTATTGTGTGTTTTCTGTGTAATTCTACAACCCTTGTGCAGAGTACTATGTGCGGCACCAGAGTTCGGGTTTCTACAACAATGGTATCACCATGAAGCTCTCGAGAAGGAGATTCTACCTTCATGCATTGCCATAGAAACATTTCACTGGTATCGGAGCATTTTGATGCAAAATCTTTGTTCCTTTTGTGCGAGCAAAGCAAGCACCTACCCACCCACCCAAGGCTTTTGACTTAATCAGTGAACAAGGCATAGGCCTTGGAATACCTTGTCATCTGAGTCATCAAAGACACTCACCATCCACTGTGCACGAGGGAGGACCTGAATGATCAACAAAATTGAGCGTACAGAATGGGTATCTCCCATTGTTGTTGTTCCCAAGATTAATGGCCAATTGCATGTGTGTAATAATGACCAATTGCATGTGTGTATTAACTCAAAGAATTATTTGAGATAGTTATGTGCTTACTATCACTAAATTTCTATTGGAATGTGAAGAAAGCAAGGAAATTTACAGCTTCCTTGATGGATTTTCAGGTTACAATCAAGTAGCCATAGCCCAAAAAGATCAACGCAAGACACCATTTTCCACTAAATGGGGAATCTTTGCATTTTATGTGATGCCATTTGATCTCATCAATTCACTTGCTACATTCCAAAGGCACATGTTTCATGTATTTAAGGAATTCTTGAGGAAGAACTTGGAAGTGTGTATGGATGATTTGTGTGCTCATTCCCACATAAGAAAAAATCAAATCCTAGAGCTCAGGTAGAACAAAAACAAATGCAAAAAATAGCAAGTATGCTTGAACCCATAAAAATGTGTTTTCATGATCAAGCAAGGAAACATATTGGGTCATAATATGTCAAAAAATGGCATATCGATGGATGAAGTTAAGATGAGAATGATAGCAAAGCTACCAAGAGCTAGGATAATCAAGGAAGTAAAAGCTTTGATGGATCATTGTGGATATTATCGATGTTTTATCCACATGTATGCTATCACTCTGAAGCCTTTGTACAAACTTTGGACTAGCTTTAAGTGGAATGAAGAGTGTGAGGAGTCATTCATAGATCTGAAACAATGATTGTGCTTAGTACCTATATTGAGAGCATAAGACTAGAACAAACCATTCCATGTTCATGTGGATGCTTCTAGTTTTGCCATTGGATATGTGCTAGCTCAACCGATACATGGAGGGAACATAGATCTTCCCATAGCATACACAAGTAGGAAGTTAAATGCCATCGAGAGGAATTATAATACTACTTAAGGAGAAGGGTTAGGCGTGGTGTGTGTAGTGAAGAAATTTAGACATTATTTCCTTATAGATAAGTTAAGTTCTTTACACACCATGAGGTGCTACTTTATTTGGTGAACAAACTCTCAACATAGGTAGGTTAGTAAGATGGTTTCTCCTACTAAAAAATTATGATTTTGAGGTAGTTCTTAGGAAAGGTAAGAGCAACCTTAGGGTAGATCACCTTTCATGGTTGACCTCAAGAGAATCACCACAAGGACTATCCGACAAACCTTTTGATGCGTAGTTGTTCAACATAGAAGTAGTCCCAAATTGGGCTAAACTACAAGTGTCTATTCTTAGGTTTCAAAAGTCCACCATTTTTGATAAAATATGAGAAGATTATAAATTCACAAAAATATCATGTATCTGTTGGAAGTATTTTCAAGTAAACAGATAAAGGCATCCTAGTTTATTGTGTGAGGAGAAAGAGCATGATAAATGGTTGCAAGGAGCAGATGTAGGTGCACTAGGGCAACATCATGCAAAACACAAAACCCTACAAAAATTGAAGAGATTATTGGCCAACAGTGGAAGCAGATGTCTATAGGTTGCTTAAGGATTTTCCTTCTTGTATTAGTAGATCTCCTTTTGAACATGCAAGCCTATATCAAGTGTCTCTAATATGTGATTGGAGCAATATTTTAGTTAAATTTCTAAGGAAGAAAGCATTATCACAAGAGATGATGTTAGCATAGAAAATGAAACCTAGAATAGCAAGCTCAAGAGTATATTTGCATTCACGATAAGTGAGTATCTAAAAATCTTGGATACTGCACACCAAGGTTTCATAGGAAGACACTTTGGATCTGATCAAGTGATCAAGGCAATTTTGTTCTCATGTCTTTTGTGGCCTACCCATCAATTATGGATATGTAAAATTGCAATAGATGAGGAAAAGCAATTAGAAGATAGAAACATAGGTGCCATAGGAAACCATAGATCTAACTGCCTATGATATTTACAAATGAAGTATTTGAACCCCATGGTTGGGCAGAGATGTTAGCAACAATGGGCATAATGATGAACAAAGAAAAATGGACCCCCATTCTGATGAAAAATCCTAGAGCTCACGTAGATCTTTCGACAATGCAAAAAATATCAAGTATGCTTGAACCATTAAAAATGTTTTTCATGGTCAAGCAAGGCAAAATATTGGGTCATATTATGTCAGAAAATGGCATATCAACGGATGAAGATAAGATGAGAGTGATAGCAAAGCTACCAAGACCTAGGATGATCAAGGAAGAACGAGCTTTCATGGGTCATTGTGGATATTATTGATGTTTTATACACATGTATGGTATTATTCTGAAGCCTATGTATAGCCTTTAGACTAACTTTAAGTGGAATAAAGAGTGTGAGAAGTCATTCATAGATCTGAAATGAGGTGCTACTTTATTTGGTGAACAAACTCGCAACATAGGTAGGATAGTAAGATGGTTTTTCCTATTAAAAGAATATGATTTTGAGCTAGTTGTTAGGAAAGGTAAGACCAACCTTAGGGTAGATTACTTTTCATGGTTGATGTCAGGAGAATCACCACAAGGACTATCCGATAAACTTCTTGATGCATAGTTGTTCAACGTAGAAGTAGTCCCAAATTGGGCTAAACAAAAAGTGTCTATTCTTACATTTGGTTTCGAGAGTCCAACATTTCAGATAAAATATGAGAATTATATAAATTCAAAAAAATATAATGTATTTGTTGGAAGTATTTTCAAGCAAACGGATAAAGGCATCTTAGGTTGTTGTGTGGAGGAGAAAGAGCATGATAAATGGTTGCAAGTAGCACATGAAGGTGCACTAGGGCAACATCATGCAAAGCACAAAACCCTTAAAACATTGTAGGGATTAAGAGTGTATTGGCCAACAATGGAAGCAGATGTCTATAGGTTGCTCAAGGATTTTCCTTCTTGTATTAGTAGATCTCCTTTAGAACATGCAAGACTATATCAAGTGTCTCTAATATGTGATTGGAGCAGTATTTTGGTTGACTTTCTAAGGAAGAAAGCATTACCACAAGAGATGATGTTAGCACACAAAATGAAATCTAGAACAACAAGCTCAAGAGTATATTCTCATTGGTGATAATCTATCTAAATAGGGAAGAGACAAATTCTTGAGATTATGTATACGTGAAAGTGAGTATGTGAAAATCTTAGATACTACACACCAAGGTGTCATAAGAGGACACTTTGGATCTGATCAAGTGATCAAGGACATTTTGTTTTCATGTCTTTGGTGGCCTACCCATCATATGGATGCAAATACCTATGTGAAGAGGTGTGATGCATGTCAAAGAGCTCAATATCCAATACACAAAGATGAGATGCCGATAACCCCATATTTGAATGAAACACATTCTCCAAGTGGGGTATAGACTTAGTAGGTCCTATCAACCGCCTACCAAGAGTTCACATGCTAAATATATAATAGTAGCAATAGATTATTCACCGAATGGGTAGAAGTGAAAGCTACTATGAAGAACAATGCACGAACAAAAGCAAAATTTTTGTTTGAAAACGTATTCAGGACATGCTCATTGCTTATAGAATTACTGAGGGATCATGGAACTCAGTTCTTGAATGAGGTGATAGAATACCTGTTACAAGATTTTATGGTAATTCATCACTCTATCACCCATGAGAAAATGGACAAGTGAAGAGTACAAACAAGATCCTATGTAATGTATTGACCAAACTCATCAATAATAAATTATTAGATTGGGATAAATAGCTACACCACACTATTTGGGCATACAGAGTGGCCTATACATGGTACTCAATGCCACTCTCTTTTAGATGGTATTTGACCAAAATGTTGTGCTTCCATTAGATTTTTTGATACCCACCCTCAACGCTGCACAAGATTGTCAATGGATAGGCCACGAGCTAACATCCACGATCTTAGACCTAGAATGCTTAGAAGAGACTAGACTTAGGGCACCAATAGGAATCTATGTAGCCAAGAACAGACATAAGGCTTACTTTGATACAGATGTAAAAGATACATTATTGAACGTAGGTGATTTAGTATTGTTATACACATTGAAGTAGCATGCTCAAAAACTAGACAAGTGAGGTTATGGCCCTATGATCATCAATAGGATATGGACTAATTGTGTTATGCAATTAGCCACTTTAGAAGGAGATTTGTCACTAAATTATATAAGTGGTTTTCAAATCAAGCTCGATCAAGAGTCCTTGACAAAGGAAATGCTGAAAAGACTCAATGTGGCCAATTGTAAAAACTTTATGCCATAATGTAGAGATTAACTTTTGAAATTTGTAATTCATTCTTCTTTCTTGTGTATCTTCTTCATTGTGAGCTTTTATGTGTGTTTGAGGCATGGAACCTATGCTTGGAGGTGTTTTCTACCGCTTTCCCATATTTTTTCATTGATATCATGTGTGTGAAGCATAAGGAGTAGTTAGGTGTAACTAGGTTATTCTTGAAACTTAGTTTTTCAAGCATAATTTGAAGTAGATTAGTCCAGTCAAGTTGAAAATATATTCATTTGATGTGTCTTATTGAGAGATTTGAAAAGAACCCTCTATTAACCATATTTGGGTGTTGAAGTTAGGAGAAGTCATCATTTTTGTGTTTGTTGATACACCAATTATTGTGACACACCAATGTGTAGAAGGTATCATGTGAGGTGAGGACCCACTTGTACATGCATTACTTGATCCAGTCCAACAACTATCATCACTAGAGCACATGTTTCAATGTTTTGTTGATAAGTTCATAATCTTGATTTGATAATTTAATTTGTGTGTATCTAACCACTAGTATGTGCACTTGTTGGAAGTGTGAGGGCTAGCTAGTCCCACTTGTCATGAGTGCATAGGACCTTGTGGGTCTAACACACATTTTTGGTGTTTTTGCTGAGTAAGAGCGCCTATGTTAAGGTTCCTACATGATGGCTAGAGTGCCATTGTGAAGATAGTGAACGTGAAGAAAGAATTCAATATCATGGAAAGTCATTGATCACTTGCACTTGTTTTCTCATACACTATCACCATGTAAGCATAATTATCATATCCTGAGTCTGAGTATTGTGTGTCATCAATATCTCAAGTATCACGTGTTTCATATCAAATGTTGTGTATTGGGTATCCTGAATTGGAGTGTCATGTACCATTTGGTCTTGTCTAATGTGTTCTATCCAAGTATCGTATCATGGGGTTCAAGTGTCATGTATCATCAGGGAGCTTAATTATCCTTTGTCATGAATTTTTTGAGATTAATCACCTTTGATTGAGAACTAATACTAAGAGATTTTCTTATTCAAACTAACCATTTTGATCCAAAACCAAACATTTAAAACACTCCAAAGTTAATACAAAAAGAATTTAGGGCTAAAAAAATTGAAAGGCGTCGTAGACTATGAATGAATTTGAGATCGAGACCTACCTTAAGGAGCCAAAGAAGTGTAATCTCATCTGTAGGGAGCGTGACTCAAAGAAACATCCACACCACATACTTAGACTCTTCTAGTGAATTTGAAAGTAGGGAGTATCATGTGTCTTTCTTCACATGTATCCTATATTTTCGATACACTTAGGTATCGTCACATGACAATAAGTATCATGTATTTTCATATGAAGTATCATATCATCGTACTTAGGTTTCATGTTTCATGTAAGCATAATTATTGTATCCTAGATCTAAGTATTGTGTGTCATCAATATCTCAAGTATCATGTGTTGCCTATCGAATGTCGTGCAATGTGTATCGTGAATTGGAGTGTCATGTACCGTTTGGTCGTGTCTCATGTGCTCTATCCAAGTATCATATCATGTGATTCAAGTGTTATGTATCATCGGGGAGCTTAAGTATACTCTATCATGGGTTTTCTGAGACTAATCACCTTTGATCGAGAACTAATACTAAGATATTTTCTTGCTCAAAAACACCATTCTGATCCAAAACCAAACATTTAAACACTCCAAAGTTAATACAAAAAGAATCTAGGGTTAGAAAAATTTAAAGGCATCGTAGATTATGAATGAATCTGAGATTGAGATGTGTCTTAAGGTGTCGAAGGAGTGTAATCTCATCAGTAGGGAGTGTGACTCAAAGAAACATCCACACCACCTACTTAAACTCTTCTAGTAAACTTGAAAGTGATTTATTGTCGACCTCTGAAGAGATGCCAAATTCTCTTTAATTTTCAAAACTCATGTCTTTGATAGAAGAATACTATAGAACTTCTTCACAGTATGTTTCTACACACTTGCAAGGAGTTCCTATATACCTAGATGGACTCAACAGATCAGTGGCAAGATTGAGGGATTCAATCACCTCTAAAGTTTTCCATAGACCATCTATGAAGTTTAAAAGATGTTTCTATGTAGATAAAGAAGAATTTATACTTAGTGACCGAACAACCTGAGAGAATCAACAACATGGTAGAAAATGAGGAACCAAGTGACCCAACCAAGGTTGCATTTATTCAATCGAATAATGGAAAAATACCAAATAAGTTCAGAGAATTTGAGATTTTCTGAATATCCTCGAATAAAAATTTGTATGCCCTCTTTTTTTTATTGATAATCTTTCGATCGAAAAGAATTTCAGGCAAAAAGATTTTCGAATGAAAAAATTTTAGATTGAAAAAGTTTTTGATCGAAAAGGTTTTAGATTGAAAGGGTTTTAGATCTAACAAGTTTTAGATCTAAAACATTTTAGATCTAAAAGATTTTAGATCAAAAAGCTTTTAGATATGTTTCATCAATAAGAGCTACATAAACACTCTTTTTTTTACTATGTTCTTGTGTAGATTCACAAGGGATAATACTTGATGCCTTTTTATTATAGTCAAACATGATATCATATTATAATCCACTTTCTTTATTAAAGAATATGACAAATTTGTTGATCTAAAAGTCTAAAATGTAAATGCCATCAATCTCTTTGCATGATTTCCATTTTTAATTTATATTCTTATATAGAACACATGTAGCTCACAACTGTAGACTTCCATTAGTTTATATATTCTCTTTAAACCACATCAAAGTTTTTCAAGTTTCCTATATGCAGACATGTGCTTCACTCTTCTATTAAGTGGTAAATGTCTCAAACCTCTCCAGAATTTCTTATCTCCCTATGGATATCTTCAATTTATTGGCTCCATGTTCTAGATATAATTTGCACTCGCCAAATTACTTTGAAATGATACATGGACATTTGAGCCATTCTTTCTTATTTTCTTTTTGTTCACATGTTGTTTCCTCTAGTAAAATCTGTTGTAGCATCTATATATCCACCTTTCAACTTATGAATCAATGTATTCATCTATGTTTCTATCTATCTACCTAAACGCTAAACCCCAAACCCCAAAGCCCTAAACCCTAAATCCTAAACCTTAAACCCTAAACCCTAAAGCTTAAAGCCTAAAACCTAAAACCTGAACCATAAACCCTAGATCCTAGACCCTAGACCCTAAATTCTAAACCCTAAACCATAAAGATTGAACCCTAAACCCTAAACCCTAAACAATTGATCCTAAAGCCTAAAATCTAAACCCTAAACTCTAAATCCTAAACCCTAGACACTAAACCCTAAAGCCTAAATCCTTAACCCTAGGATCCTTAACTCTAAACCCTAAATCCTAAACTCTAATCCCTAAATCCTAAACACTAAACACTAAACCGTAAATCCTTAACCCTTAATACTAAACCTTAAACCCAAAAACCTAAACCCTAAAACCTAAACCCTAAACCCTAATCCCTAAACCCTCAACCCTCAACCCTAGATCCCAAACCCCAAATCCTAAACTCTGAATCCCAAACACTAAATTCTTAACCTTAAAACCTAAACTCTAAACACCAAACCCTAAATCCTAAATCCTAAACCCTAAACCCTAAACCCTCAACCCTAAACCCTTAATCCTAAACCCTAAACCCTAAATCCTATATCTTAGACTCTAAACCATAAACCCTAAACCCTAAACCCTAAATCTCAACCCTAAACCCTCAAACCTAAACCCTAATCCCTACATCCTAAACCCTAGATCCTAAACGCTAAACTTGAACCCTAAATCCTAGACCCTATATCCTAAACCCTAAATCCTAAATCCTAAATACTAAACCCTAAACCCTAAATCATTAGTCCTAATCCCTAAACTCTAACCCTTAAACTCTAAACCCTAAACCCTAAAACCCAAACCCTAAATCCTTAACAATAGAATCCTAACTCTAAACCCTCAACCCTAAACTCTAAGCCCTAAACCCTAAATCCTTAACCCTAAACCCTTAATCCTTAACACTAAGCATTAAACCCTTAAATCTAGATCATAAAACCTAAACACCAAACCCTAAATCCTAGACTCTAAACCCTAAATGCTTCTTTCTTAACCCTAAACCCTAAATCCTAAACCTAAACCCTAAATCCCAAACCCTAAATCATAAACCCTAAATCTTAGATCCTAAATCCTAAATCCTAAAACCTAAGCCCTAAAATTTATATCATAAAACCTAAACCCTAGATCCTAAACCTTAAACCCTGCACTTTAAGCCCTAGATCCTAAACCCTAAACCCTAAACACTAAATCCTAAACCCTAAATCCTAGATCCTAAACCATAAATCCTAAACCATAAACCCTAAACCCTAAATCCTAAACCCTAAACACTAGACTATAAACCCTAAACCTTAAATCCTGCACTATAAACCCTAAACTCTTAACCCTAAACCCTAATTCCTAAACCCTAAATCTTAAGTCCTAAACCCTAAACCCTAAACCACAAACCCTAAATCCTAAACCCTAAACCCTTAATCCTAGATTCTAAACTCTAAACCCTAAATCCTAAACCCTAAAACCTAAATCATAAACCCTAAACCCTAGACCCTAAACCCTAAACCTTAAACCTTGATCCCTTAATCCTAAACCTAAACCCCAAACCTGAAACCTTAAACCTTTATCCCTAAACCTAAACCCTAAACATCAAACTCCAAACACTAAACTCTAAACTCTAAACTGTAAACTCTAAAAACTAGACACTAAACCTGAAGCTATTATCCCTAAAGCCTAAATCCTAGACCCTAAACCCTAAACCCTACATCCTACAGCCTAAACCCTATGATCCAAATCATAAACCCGAAACCCTGAAGCCTTAACCTTAAACCCTAAACGTTTAACCCTAAACCCTAAGCTATAAATCCGAAACCCTAAACCCTAAACCCAAAACCCTAAGTGCTAAACCATAAATTTAAACCCTAAACCCTGAACTCTAAACTGTTAAACCATAAGCCTAAAAACCTAAAGCCTAAACCCTAAACCCTAAACCTCAAACCCTAAACCCTAAACCTCAAATCCTAAACTCTAAACCATAAACCTCAAACCCTAAACCCTAAAGCTCAAACCCTAAGCCCTATACCCTAAACCTTAAACACAAAGCACTAAACCTAAAACCTAAACCCAAATCCCAGAAACCTAAACCCTTAACTTTAAAACTTATATCCTAAATCCTAATCCATCAATGCTAAACCCTAAACCTTATATCCTAAAATCCTAAACCCTAATCCCTGAGCTCTAAACCCTAAAATCTTGAACCCTAACCGCTAACTCCTAAATGTTGAACCCTAAATCCAAAACCCTAAACCCCTAACTCTAAACTCTTTACCATAAACCCCAAACCCTAAACCGTTCAAATGATTCGTGGCTTTGTACATTTAGATGATCCTCCCATCAATAAAAATGATGTTCATAAATTCAAGTATGTATTAGAACTTACATATAAGAATATAATCAAAATAGTAGATGTAGATAAGTTACTTAAATTCTTAAGAATATCTCTCAAAATGGTTTTAACTTTTCCGAGAGTGATGGCTTAAGACCATTTTGAAGTGGATTGATGTGATTGAATATATACGTGAATCAAACATCTTTTTTTATTATGGTTTTCAATTTAAATATTATGTTAATATTATATAGTTGTTTCTTTCAATTGAAGTGTTATCGTGTAGTGTGCAGTGATAGTATGGATTGTAATGTATAGTGATGATGTGGATTGCAATAATTAACATATACAGTTATACGATATAGATTTTAATTTGAATGTTATGATGTAGATGATGTTGATTTAATGTTAATTCAAAGATTATGATATGGGTTGATATAGGAGTGGTGATGTGAAATTCAGAAGTTAAGATACTTAGTGTTATAATATGGATTTTAATTCAAATGTTATCATGTGGATGATATCGACTGAATATTAATTTAAATACTATGATATGGATTGATATAGTAGTGATGATGTGGACTTCCAAAGTTAATATGTGGAGTGATATTGTATGGATTTTAATTCAAATATTATGATGTGGATGATGTCGAATGATTTTTAATTTAAAAATTAAGATGTGTACTTATATTATGTGGATTTTGACTCAAATCTTATAATGTGGAGTGTTGTGATGATATCATATGATGAATGATCAAGTCTTATTATATTATTTGATATATTGCAATTTTAGAAGTAAAAAAATGAATAATCAACCTCATCATGTTAAATCTCAAAGAATTTTAGATGATAAAAGTACAATGTAAAATCTTTTCTATCTAAAATATTTTCAATAAAAAATATTTTCATTCTAAAATATTTTTAATCTAAAAATTTTTCAATCTAAAATGCTTTCGATCTAAAACATTTTCAATCTAAAATGTTTTCAATCTGAAACCTTTTCAATCTCAAATTTTTTTTTGTTTTCGATAAAAAGAATTTCGATCGAAAGCACCTTCGATCGAAAAATCTCTGACATGGCACCGAATAATTTGGTCGAATAATAAGGGGTCATTGAAAAATTCCATAATTATTCATGAATAATCGAATCATCGAATAACGACTAATGCAACCTAGGACCCAACCAGTACAAAAAATAGAGAGACAATGTCTAACCCATGATGAAAGGATGTTGTAATTAATGTCTTGAGAGGAGATAGAATTCCTCAAGATGATGATCTAATGCACTTTCATCTAATTGCTTGAATGGATAGGTTTTTGTAGAACTATGCCTCTAACTCAAAGCACTGTCAATCTCGCTATGATTTGTGACCTACATGATCCAGAAGAATCATCAAGAGATACATACTTGGATCAAGATAAGAGATGATATTTGAAAGTAACTGATATGGAGAGATCTAGACTCCAATATATGGGTTTGCCAGTGTTTCCTCCAAGGGAACTCGTAATCACTTCTCAAAATCCACAAAGTCAGCAAAAAAGCCAAGGAAACCCCATCCTAGGGCAAGGTAGTTGTCAAAATATCCGTCAAAGACCTCATGTTGATTTCAATACCCCAAGTAATAGCACAACCCAAGCGCTCAAATGGGAGGTGAGATGATGATTGGACCACCCTTTCCTCGAAGACCTTCAGAGGAAAGAGGACCAAGTGTGTCTAGTTGTTCACATTGTTCTTGGACCACCTGATGTGGGAAACAAAATTGTGACCTTATCAAGTGGCAAAATGCTTAAGAAATCACTATGATGGATCAAGAGAGATTTACAATCACATGGCTGAATTCAAACAAGTGTTCAAAGCTGAACAAATAGATGAACTCTTTATTCAACATGAAGGTTTTGGACTCACATTGTTGCGAATAGGTTTGACAGGGTTCCAGCCTCTAGATCGCAATAGATTTATTAACATGGAAAAATTATTGGAAGATTTCATTTTTGAGTTCTAAAAAAAAGGGATTAAGCATAATACCTCTTCTTTTATTCATAACTTCAAACAAGCAAGCAATGTGTCTTTAAGACTAGCAACCAGAAGGTTTAAGAAATATGTGGGCCAATAGTAGAAAGACCAAGCCAACCAAAAGTTATCTCATTATTTTTTGATGCACTAACTAGTGGGAGTTTAAGAGCCTCGATGTATGCAAAGCGATTAGAAGATTATGTGTTTCTCAAGCAATAAGTAGATTTGGAGGAAAATCTAGCCATTTACCTAAAGATTCCTCAGATTCTAACTAAGTGAGAAGTAACTTCTAGTTTTGTATCTACTCAATCTAAAACATGGAAGAATCAACGGAATTGGTTACCAAGAAGGACTTCAAAACCAACAAGAAAAAAAAACCCTATTAGGCCATGCCAATGCCAATTCTAAGGAGATGTGTGCATTGTGGAGGGGACCACCCATCTCATGCTTGTGCAAGAGGAGGACCTACCCCACCACAACAATATCCATATGTAAGACCACCCATGCAGGGACCACACTTCTACTTCCACATTGAGTAGAAATACACCAATCTCACTACCCAAAATTTCCCTTAAAACAAATAACCTAGACACCACAAGCTCCTCAATATAAGCCTTATGGATATCCACCTAAAAGGTATTCTCTATATCAAAGAACCCCCAATGGCACAAAGACCATATAAGTATCAAGGTTATACTCAACCTCAATCGATTTTGGGATAGCAATCACCCCACCCTTATGTTGCAGTCCTAGTCAAGTACACACAACCAAAAGACAAACCTAGAGAGAGAAATATTACTTGTAACCCCATTGACAAGCTCTAAAAACACAAGCCAAAGCTATGAGGAAAGCTATGGTGATTATTATGCCTATGACCATAATCCCATAGAGTACAAAGCAACATAGAAGTAGCAATACTATGATTATGATGGCTATGGAGACCCCTATGGGCAAAATATGCAAACATAATGTATGATGGACCTAGAGCTCTCTTGTAAGACTACCAATAAGAGTGCGTGCACCAAGAGGACCTTGTTATAGATGTGGAGGCCATCATTTTATTCGGTAATTGTGAAGAGATGGATAAGTATGTGTTTGAAGATGAAGAGGTGTTGCAAAATCCTTGATCTACACCAGCCAAATGAAATCCAGGAGTATATGGTGGGCCCTTTTAGCTTGCCAATGGATGTATTAGACACCCTATGTACCTTGGAAGATCACTCTCAAAAAAATAGATCAAAACAGATAAGTTGGAGTTAGCTCAGAGGTGAAAACTTGCTATTCTTGGTTCATACACCTGTCCAATGTTTTACATAATTCTCTGAGCACAGTAGCAATTAGCTTAATTCCTCTTGGGGAAGTCTAGGCAACTTAAAGAGCTAAATTTCAAGATTAATCTCATAAAAAATAATGAACCACACACTGAGAATGAGTTTTAACAAGTGATGACATCATCCCGATTTTCACGGGCTGCTACAGAAATAGACCAGTGAGTAGAAAAATCAACATAACTCAACATGTAGGAATCCAATGATTATCAAAATTTGTATGGTTATGCTAGACAGCAAGCTGAATCCAACAAGCTTTCAATCACTGAATTTGGATACGTAACCACTGAGCAATGGCTCTGACAAGATGAGTGAAAAAGTCGGGTACCTTACAGAGAGGTGAAGATGAACAGACCCTGTTGACTTCAAATGAACATAACTGAAGATTGCAACGTCCAAATGACATGAAAATTTATGAGCATATAGTAGACTTATAGAGCTAACTTTACCAAGTTAGTTCACTGAAAATGATGCACCAAGCTCAGAGAAAACATCTCTGCAAGCTGACTGAGAAAAACTGAGAGTAATGGCAGTGAGTAGTACACTTCACAAGAACATGGAAAGATGAACTCAAATAATCATGAAAATGAAAGTATATTGCTTGTACAATACAATGACTTACTGATACATATGTGTGCCTTGTAATCACACCTTGATATGGCATAAAGCTCAGCTCTTGGAGGTCTTCACATAGGTCTCACTAACCACGACTAAAACTGTCATCTATTTATAGTTGAGTTTGGGAGGCTAACTTCCCTCAATCACTCTCCAATCAATCAATGATTGATTTGATTCTCTACCTACCACAAATCACGAATTCGTGGCTCCTCTTTCCATTCTTGATCATGTGGACTCAACCACTTAAGATTCTCTTACTTTTACATTAAGTAAACTCTTCAAAAGTTACAAGAGGTAGTTCACAAGTGAACTTTACATAGTCTTCATTTTAAGGCTTTTTCTATGACTTTGTGGGACTCAAGCCAATACTTAGGCTTGTCATAGACTTGCTCCAACAGCTCCCCCTCAAGCCAAGTATGCTTGAGGTCTTCAATCTTCCAAGATTACCTGCAAACCAATCATAGCCTTGAATTTGCAAAGCTTTGTACCATCCAATGCTTTGGTTAGAATATCTGCACATTGTTGATGAGTGGACACATATGATATTTGAATCTCTTTGCTTAGAAACTTCTCTCGTACATAGTGATAATGAACTTCAATATGTTTAGTCCTTGCATGAAAAATAGGATTAGCAGCCAAGTGAATAGAACTCATATTGTCACCAAAAATAGTTGGAGTTCCAAACTCCAATCCAAGATCTTTGAATAATGTCTTCATCCACATAGCTTCTTGTGTAGCTATAGCAAGACCCTCTATATTCAGCTTCAGTAGAAGAGAGAGCAACTGTGGGTTGCTTCTTGGATGACCATGAAATAAGCTTTGAACCTGCAAAGGTAAGATAACCTGAAGTGCTCCTTCTATCTTCCTTGGAGCCAGCCCAATCTGCATCAGAAAATAGCTTCAAACCTAAATCAGATACATAAGGATAATAAAGTCCTTCATTTATGGTTCCTTTGAGATACTTGAGAATCCTTTTGGCAGCATCCATATGTGGTTTCCTTGGTGTGTGCATAAATTGACTTAGCACACTCACACTGTAACATATATCTACTCTTGTCAATGTGGCATAGTTGAGACTACCCACTAGACTTTGATATGATGTGATGTCCTCTATGAGTTCACCTTCATGTGAGCTCAATTTGTGATTGACCTCCATTGGAGTACCTTCAATCTTACAATCTTGCATCTTGAATTTTGCCAACATGTCCTTAATGTACTTCCTTTGAGTGAGAAACAAACCATGATCTTTGTAGACAACTTCCAAACCTAGGAAGTAGGTAAGTGAACCCAAATCACTTATCTTGAACTCTTCTCTCATCTGATCTTTGATCTTCTTCATACCATCTGCATCATTTCCTGTCAATATAATATCATCTACATATACACATAGATAGATGACCTCAGAATTACTCTTTTTAATAAAGAGTGAAGGATCTGCCTTGCTTGGTTGAAAGCCTTTGTCTTGCAAGAATGAAACAAGTCTGAAATTCCAAGCTCTTGGAGCTTGCTTGAGACCATACAATGCTTTGTTAAGTTTACACACATAATCAGGATAAACTTGATTCTCAAAACCAGGTGGTTGTGCCATATATACCTCTTCTGTTATCCAACCATTCAAGAATGCATTCTTTACATCTAGTTGAAGTATCTTCCAATTCTTGGAAGAGGCAATACTAAGCAAAACCCTAATAGTAGGCATCTTTGCCACAGGAGAGAAGGTCTCCTCATAATCAATTCCCTGAGTTTGTGCAAAGCCTTTTGCTACAAGCCTTGCCTTATACCTGTTAATGGAACCATCAGAATTCTTCTTGAGTTTATAGACCCATCTTGAGCCTATTACCTTCATGGATGAAGTCTTGGGCACCAAATCCCAAGTGTTGTTTTCCTCAAGTGCTTCAATCTCTTCCTTCATTGCATGCTTCCATTCTGTTTTTGCTTTGGCCTCTTCAAATGATGATGGCTCCTCTTGGTTTATGTCCTGTGCTATGTAGATAGAATGTTTAGTTACTAATGAGGTGTCAAACCCATACCTTTCTGGTTTTTTCTTTTCCCTCATAGATCTTCTTAGGCCATGATGTGATGATTCTGCCTCATGTCCAAGTTCCTGCAATTTTGCTTTACCTTTAGACTTCCATGCTTTGATCTTTTCCATGTGAGATTCTTCATCATCCTCTGAGGTGTCTTGTTCTTCAATCTTTGATTGTTCTCTACCAAGCTTTGGAAAATCTTCTTCAAGATCATATGGTAAATTGATCTTCCTGCATGAATCTTCATACCATGAATTGTTCTCATCAAAAACTACATCTCTGCTTACCAAGAATCCTTTGTTGGTAGGGTTGTATAACCTGTAGCCCTTTTGATTGTTGTCATATCCAATAAATACACACCTTTCTGCCTTTGGATCCATCTTGCCTCTAACCTGTGAAGGAACATGAGCAAAAGCAATACATCCAAAAATTTTACAATGATCTAAGCTTGGTCTTCTTCCATTCCAAGCCTCATATGGAGTCATCCCATCAAGGGATTTTGAAGGCAACCTGTTAATCAAGTAAGTGGCTGTAGATACAGCCTCAGCCCATAAGTAATTAGGTAAATGCTTTTCATTTAACATAGACCTTGCAGCTTCAACAATTGTCCTATTCCTCCTTTCTGCCACTCCATTTTGCTCAGGAGTGTACCTTGTAGTTACCTCTCTTTTGATTCCTCTTTCTTGAAGAAAAGAATCAAAATCATGGGAGAAGTATTCTCCCCCTCCATCTGACCTTAGCCTTTTTAGTGATTTACCTGTTTGATTCTCCACAAGAGCCAAATATCTTTTGAAACATGAAAAAACTTCATCTTTGTGTTTCATAAAGAATAGGATAGTCCATCTGCTGCAATCATCAATAAAGGAAACATAATACCTTGATCCAGATATTGAAGCTTCCTTGCTAGGTCCCCATACATCTGTATGAACCAACTCCAAGAGATCTCCATGCATATAACCTTTCTTCATGAATGGTAACCTGTGAGACTTTCCAAATTGACATGCACTACACTTATAAATCATATGTTGTTTTGACAAATTAGGAAGTCCAAGTACACTTTGGTCCCTGCAGATTTGCTTTAATGACCTTTCACCAATATGTGCTAACCTTTTGTGCCATACTTCCAATTCTGTGAGTGTCTGACTACCATAATTAAAGAGAGCAATGTTTCTAGTGTCCTGTAATTCAAATGTGAACAATCTACCTGTCTTTTCACCTTTTGCAATTCTTCTGAATCCTTGACTTGGATCTTCAACAAATGCTCCTGCTTTTGTGAACCTGACTTGCAACCCTTTCTCTACTATCTGCCCAACACTTATCAAATTCTTTGTAATGGTAGGGACATAGAGTACCTTACTGAGTAGGTTGATGTTTCCATCAGGTGCTTTGACATTGCCTATTTTCTCCACAGGATGTTTTGTATCATCTCCTGTTTGTACCTCATGCTTATTCCTTGCATCTTCTAAATCTGATAGGAGTGCCACATTTCCTGCCACATGATTTGAACAACCTAAATCTATGTAGAAAACATGCTCATTAGATTTACCTTCTGGCATAGCCATGTTCATGATCAATAATGAATCCTCTTTGTTCGAGTCTTCTGTGTAGTTATTGTAGTCTCTCCTTCCTTTGTAGCCTCCTTGATAGTTTGAATGATTGTAGTTGTTGTAGTTGCCATGGTAGTTGTTGAACCTTCCTCTTGAGTAGCCATAACTTCCTCTATTGTATCCTCTACCTCTTTGATTCCTGGAATTCCTAAAGCAATTTTCAGTTGTATGATTAGTTAATCCACAAATAGAACATGAATTGGAGTCTTGGGATCTCCCCCTGCCTTGCCTACCTCCTCTTCCTCTACCTCTGCCATGTCTTCCTCTACCTGCATAGTTAGCTTGATATGTACCTGCTTCATCATCCACTTTCTTTGCCTTTCCTTTGTTATCTTTACACTTGCTTTTATCCGTGTATAAAGCTGAAGATTGATTACCTTTAGAGCTTTCTCCATTTTTGATAAGCTTTGCCTCTTGAGTAAGTAGTTGTCCAATGAGTGTGTTGAAATTAGGTACATGCATGTCCATGTACAAATCCATAGCTGTGGTGAATGCTTCCCACTTATCATCTGCCTTCAAGCCATTGATGACCTGCCTTACAATTTGCTCTTCATCTATTACCTCTCCAATGCTTCCCAACTGATCCGCTATGTCCTTGAGCTTTGTGACAAAATCAGTCACATTTTGTTTGGGAGCCTTCTTGAGAGTTGTGAACTCCAGCCATAGTTGATGCTTCCTAACTTTGGTACTTGAAGAAAAGAAAGCTTCAAGTGCATCCCACACTTCCTGAGATGTCTTACAACTTCTAATGTGAGGCAACAAAAAATATGAGATAGAGTTGAGGAGATAAGACCTTGCAAGTGCATCCTTGGAGCACCATGTGCTCAATCTTTCTTGCTCTTCTTGTGTTGGTTGACTTTTGTTCCTGAAACTTGGCATAACTTCATCTCCAGCCACATAACCATATAAATTTCTACCTTGGAGATAGGCTTCCATTCTTAATGACCAAGTTGAGTAGTTACCTCTGTCTAATTTGTCAATTGATGAAGGAAATCCATCTGCCATGTTGTCCAACCTTGCTCTGATACCACTGTGAAAAGATGGATAAGTATGTGTTTGAAGATGAAGAGGTGTTGCAAAATCCTTGATCTACACCAGCCAAATGAACTCCAGGAGTATATGGTGGGCCCTTTTAGCTTGCCAATGGATGTATTAGACACCCTATGTACCTTGGAAGATCACTCTCAAAAAAATAGATCAAAACAGATAAGTTGGAGTTAGCTCAGAGGTGAAAACTTGCTATTCTTGGTTCATACACCTGTCCAATGTTTTACATAATTCTCTGAGCACAGCAGCAATTAGCTTAATTCCTCTTGGGGAAGTCTAGGCAACTTAAAGATCTAACTTTCAAGAGTAATCTCATAAAAAATAATGAACCACACACTGAGAATGAGTTTTAACAAGTGATGACATCATCCCGATTTCCACGGACTGCTACAGAAATAGACCAGTGAGCAGAAAAATCAACATAACTCAAAATGTAGGAATCCAATGATTATGAAAAGTATGGTTATACTAGACAGTAAGCTGAATCGAACAAGCTTTAAATCACTGAATTTGGATAAGTAACCACTGAGTAATGGATCTGACAAGATGAGTGAAAAAGTCGGGTACCTGACAGAGAGGTGAAGATGAACAGACCCTGTTGACTTCAAATGAACATAACTAAAGATTGCAACGTCCAAATGACATGAAAATTTATGAGCATATAGTAGACTTATAGAGCTAACTTTACCAAGTTAAATCACTGAAAATGATGCACCAAGCTCAGAGAAAACATCTCTGCAAGCTGACTGAGAAAAACTGAGAGTAATGGCAGTGAGTAGTACACTTCACAAGAACATGGAAAGATGAACTCAAATAATCATGAAAATGAAAGTATATTGCTTGTACAATACAATGACTTACTGATACATATGTGTGCCTTGTAATCACAACTTGATATGGCATAAAGCTCAGCTCTTGGAGGTCTTCACATAGGTCTCACTAACCACGACTAAAACTGCCATCTATTTATAGTTGAGTTTGGGAGGTTAACTTCCCTCAATCACTCTCCAATCAATCAATGATTGATTTGATTCTCTACCTACCACAAATCACGAATTCGTGGCTCCTCTTTCCATTCTTGATCATGTGGACTCAACCACTTAAGATTCTCTTACTTTTACATTAAGTAAACTCTTCAAAAGTTACAAGAGGTAGTTCACAAGTGAACTTTACATAGTCTTCATTTTAAGGCTTTTTCTATGACTTTGTGGGACTCAAGCCAATACTTAGGCTTGTCATAGACTTGCTCCAACAGTAATGTATGATGCCCTACCACCCACATCCTCAAAAAATGTGGGAAGGATATTGTAGTGATTGTGGAAAAGAACACCTATTTCAAGATTGTCCCAAGAATGCCTCTAGAGCATCGTCACCACTCAAATTAATGTGAATGAAGTAATTGAGTCCTCTAGTAGTGATAAGGAGTACATGGTCCCATTGAAGACTATCACATGAGCCAAAGCTAAAGAAAACAAAGAGATCGTTTAGTTAGTGACTAGAGACGCAATAGTCCTATAAGAGAAAAGGAAGAAGAATCATCACCCGTAATGGTTGAAGATTTTGAAGAATTTTCTGGAAGATCTATGAAGAGGAAAGCTAAAAAAATGGAAGACTAGAATAGAAAAGATCTAAAGCAAATGGATGAAGAAATTTGGTTGAAGAAAAACAAAAGTCTATGCAAGACATAGGATCTACACAAGTCATCCCAATCAAACAAGACAGTGATGTGGTGAAGGAAGAACAAATGGACTAGGCAAGATTAATTCTAGTAGATACAGTGCCTCAAGACTTACATATATTATTAAAAGCTTACCAATCTAGAATAGAAGTAGGACCTAGTTTAAAGCATCATGACCAATGTTACCCTAGAGGAGACCTAGAGAAAGAGACATTGCAATTATGTAAGAAGCTTATTTAAGTTGCTCAGACTATGCTAGAGAAATCAAGCCCAACCATTCCAAAGAGGAGAATTCTAGAGAAAAAAAATCCAAAAATGGTTAAAAAGTTCTAACTCACAATAGCGAGAACAAGAACTACCCAAAGTGGTTGTAGAGGAATAAGGGTTAAAAACCATGGAGTTCAATTTCTTAATTCCTCATGTGGAAGAAAATTGGCCATAAGTCCTAGGGTCCAAGTCCAAGAACATAGATGGGATGATGATAAAGTGGGAAAGGAAGAAGATGTATTTAAGGATGTTATAATTTTGCCGAACATGCTTGAAGATAACTCCCAAATGAGCTTGAGGGGGAGTGTTGAAAATAAATGTGCAAGATTATTTTCACATGAGCTATGCTGGGATAAATTTACCAAATGTAAACTTCATGGAAAAAATAAGCCTAAGGATGAAAAAATCTAGTCAAGGTCATGATGAATAAAAGATACAAGATTTTCCTTGTAGTGAGTGGCATGTAGTGGGCAATCAAATGAAAGGGGTGAGTTAAGAAGAAGGCACAAACTTCTTCACATGCTCATTGGCTATAAACATGTATTAGAGGCATTTAATCAACAAGGAGAGAAAGTGGCAAGAGCCCCCAGTAGTCAGATTTGATCTTAGAATCCATTTTGTCATTTTTTCTTCTCATAGATTCTTCCCAACCACACATCACTTTGAGCATAGTCACATTGTGAGGCTCATATCTCAATGTATATGTAACCCTTTCTTGTTTTTGAACACTCATTGGAAAGCTTATTTTATTTGCTTTTTGTATGCCAAATATCATCTTCAAAATGTCTATATTCTCTAAGTTATAAATCCAAGAGTGAAGTCTAGTTCTTTAGCATACCTGTGTGAAGAGGTAGGCTATTTTGGATAGTTGCATTTCTCACCAAAATGTATGGTTTAAGGCAAGCACCACGTGCTTGGTATGAGAAGATACATGCCTATCTGATTGCATATGGTTTTGAGAGTAGTCGAACTAAAAGAACCTTATATGTTAAGCATGCTAATGATGTGCTTATGATCATTGTTGTCTATGTTGACGACATGCTGCTCACTGGTCCTATTGACAAGCATATTGCCGATTTTAAGGCTGATTTGCATGCCTTAATTGAGATGTTTGATTTGGGGCATTTGCATCACTATTTGGGCATTCAGTTTATGCAAGTTGATGGTGGAATGGCTTTGTGTCAAACGAAATATATTGACACATTTTTGCAGTAGTTTGGCCTTGAAGACTGTAAGACTATTGCCACTCCTATGCAAGCTCGTTTATGATTGAGTCTTCATGATACTGGAGATGCATTTGATGCTGTCCTCTCTCAGCAGGCTTTTGGATGCCTCATTTACTTATGCATTACTCGGCTTGATATTCAGTTTGCTGTACAGATGAGCATGTTTATGCATTGCCCAGGTGTCAAGCATTGGCAGGCGGTTAAGCGCATCTTTTGCTACTTGAGTGGTACTCGGCTACTTGGGCTATTTTATCCCACACGGGGATCACTACCGCCCGATTTGCATGCTTTTCATACTCAGACTAGGCTGGTTGCTATGACACTCGTGTGTCCACTAGTGGCTTTTGCTTCATGCTTGGTAGATCACGTATATCTTGGTTGAACAAGAAGCAGCCTACTGTGGCCACTTCCAGTTGTGAGGCTGAGTATAGGGCAGTTTTCACTGTCACGAGGAAGGAGATAAGGAAGAGAGCTCACACACACACTCTCACTCTCAAGGAGAAGCACACACACAAATTGAGACAGGGAAGAATGATCTTCTTCTTCTTCTTCTTCTATTACATAAAAGGAATGTACAAGAATGACCTAAAAAACAAGAATACAACAAGTGCAATATATAAAGACCAGTACATAAGGAAAAACCTAATGTCCACGAATGAGTGAGCTGGCAAGAAACAAATGTGCCATCACTCTTGGTAGATAAATCTAATAAAGCTCAATGAAGTATCCCTGACATATACCGGCATGACCACTATACATGTCAAAGAAATGAAAAACTGGTACGTGTCATCCTGGATCATCACATGTTGAGCTTGATATCTCAACACTCCCCCTCAAGCTCAATGCCATATCATGTAATCCAAGCATCTTACGAAACTTCTTCAACTTCTCAGCTCCAAGTGCTTTGGTGAAAATACCAGCAACCTGCTCATCTGTTCTGACATAAACAAGATCAATATCACCTGCTAATACCTTCTCTCTGATGAAGTGATAATGTACCTCGATATGCTTTGTTCTAGCATGGAAAACAGGGTTCCGTGCTAACTGTATGCTGCTAAGATTATCACAATAGATAGTGATAGGCTTTTGCACTTCCACATCTAAATCTGCAAGTAACATCTCCAGCCACGATGCCTCACATGCTGCCATTGCAGCACCTCTATACTCAGCCTCTGTACTCGACAAAGCAATAGTGGGTTGCTTCTTACTGATCCATGTAATAGCTGCACCTCCAAGTGAGAAAAGAAAGCCACTAGTAGATCTTCTATCTGGAGTACTACTAGCCCAATCTGCATCGGTGTATCCATGAACCTACAAATCTACACCAGCTTCATAAAACAATGCATAATCCAAAGTAGCACTCACATAACGTAGAGTGCGCCTCAGAGCATCCAAATGTGGCTTCCTGGGAACCTGCATAAACTGACTTTCAAGTCCAACAGTGTAGCTTAAATCAGGCCTTGTAATTGTAAGATATATAAGACTTCCCACAATTTTCCTGTACATAGTAGCATTTTCCAATGCTTCACCAGATGTATCCAATTTCAAATTCTGATCTAAAGGCATAGAAATTGTCTTACAATCAGCCATACCATACTTTTGCAGCATATTCAAGGCATATTGCCTTTGCGACATCCATATACCTGTTTCTGTATGTGTAAACTCAATGCCCAAGAAATAGCGCAGCACACCAAGATCTTTCATGTCGAATTCCTGCATAAGAAGTTTCTTTACCTCTTTGATGCTTTCTTCATTATCACCACCTACAATCAGATCATAAACATAAATAGCCACAATAGTGATGCCATCATCAGCCTTCCTTGCATATAGTGAGTGATCTGCATCACACATAGAAAACCCAATGCTGGTTAAGTAATCAGCAATCCTTGCATGCCATGCACGCGGAGCCTGCTTCAGCCCATACAAAGCCTTTTGCAACCTGCAAACATATTCTGGATGCTTTGAATCTTCATATCCTTGTGGTTGTTCCATATATACTTCTTCCTATAACTCATCATGTAGGAAAGCATTCTTCACATCCATCTGATGCAAAGTCCATCCTTTTGCTGTAGCTAATGCAACAAGTGTCCTAACAGTAGACATTTTAGCTACAGGGCTGAATGTTTCCTCATAACCAATGCCATATGTCTGTGCATATCCTTTAGCTACCAATCGTGCTTTATACCTGCTTATGCTACCATCAGCATTATGCTTTACCTTGTAAACCCATTTACAGCCTATGGGTTTCTTTCCTTGCGGCAATGGAACCAGCTTCCATGTATCATTTCCATAAAGTGCAGGCATCTCCTCATCCATAGCTTTTTCCCAATTTGCATTACCAATTGCATCTTCAAAACAAGAAGGTTCAACATCTTGTATTACCTTTGTCATGTAGGCACAATGGCGAGCCATGTAACTATCATATGTCAATCGTTGCACTGAATTACGCATCCTCCCAGATCTTCTTGGTGTTGGGTCACTTCTCCTTGTATCATCTGCATGTGCCCTTCTTACTCCTGGAGTCTTCACAGAGGGCAATCCAAGTTCCTCATCAAGACTCTTTTCTGAACCGCTTGAATCTCCATCAACTTCTTCAAAACCTGCACATGTTTTATGACCAGCAAAAAGCTTTTCTTTACCTTTCTTGGACGTATTTGATGAATTTGCTGGACTGAAATTCCCACGTAATCTTCCACTCCATGGATTTGAGTTGGAACTAATGCTTGGTGATGCATCCGGTCCACTCAAAACCTGAGATTCTGCACTTGATTTTTCAACATTTTCTTTGTCATTTGGTTCAAGACTCAGTCCTTCTTTGACATCTGCATAGAAGCTTGACATTTCATCAAATACCACATCTCTGCTCACCTTTACCTGTCGTGTGAGTGGGTTATAACATTTATATCCCTTTTGCTCAAGGGAGTATCCAATTAAGACACACTTTTCTGCTGTTGGATCAAGCTTCGTCCTCAATTCATCTGGGACATGTACATATGCAATACAGCAAAAAACTTTCAGATGTGATAAGTTTGGCTTTTTACCTGTAAACTTCTCTTCAGGTGTAACTTGATGTACAACAGCAGTCGAAGTTCTATTCATGATGTATACAGCAGTATGCACAGCTTCTGCCCAATAACAATGAGGCATATTCTTCTCAACCATTAAGGCTCTTGCTATTTTTGCAATATGTCTATTTTTGCGTTCAGCAATACCATTCTCTTGTGGTGTGTACCTGCATGAAAACTAACGCCGAATTCCATGATTTTTTAGAAAACTGCTGAACTCATTTGACATGTATTCACCTCCTCCATCAGATCTTAATGTCTGAATGTACTTCCCTGTTTGCTTTTCCACCATAACTTTAAAATTCTGGAAGTGAGTAAACACCTCGCTCTTCTCTTTCATGAAATATACCCATACTTTGCGTGTATGGTCATCAATGAAAGTAACATAAAACTTGCAACCACCCATAGATGTGGTCTTTGCTAGACCCCAAACATCTGTATGTACTACTTCTAGTACATTCTCACTAACATGCTTGTCATGTGGAAATGATGCTCTTGACTGTTTACCAAATTGACATGCTGCACATACCTTTTGCATTTCAGCAACTTTGAAATTTGGTAGTCCATGGACAATCTCCTTTGACTGCATCAGTTTCAGCCTTTGCAAGTTTGCATGTCCAATTCGTTTGTGCCATATCTCTATATCTGCAATAACTCCTGCACCTTTTTCAAACATGGCTGCATTCATTTTAGGAATCTTCACATTTAAGGTGAACATCCTACCCACTTTGTTTCCTTTGGCAACCAATCGTCCATCCTGCTTGTACTCTTCTACATATAATCCATCAGCATTGAACCTGACTTGTAATCCCTGGTCAACCATTTGTCCAACAGAAACTAGATTCTTTGTTATATTTGGAACATGCAGCACATCAATGAGATGTTTTACCTTTCCGTCCTCCATAGACAATGCTATGTTTCCTGTATGCTCAATAGGATGCGATGTATCATCACCTGTTTCAACATATCCAGGAACTGGCATTTTTTGCAAACTACTTAACCATTCTACATGACTGGTCATGTGATTTGAAGCACCTGAATCAACATACCAGACATTATCATTCGATTTTGAAACACCAACAGACATCGTATTCATCATGTGATGTTGAACCATAAACAGCTTCTCAGAATCATCTGCACTTGTGGATGCATAGTTGTTTTGCTGCCTTCTGTTATTTTGATTCTTCAACTTGCAATCACGTTCAAAGTGTCCAGGTTTACCACAATTCCAGCATCCTTTACTATCATTACCTGAATCATTTCTTTGGAAATTTCTGCGACCTCTTTGACTCCCCCTGCCTCGAAACTCTCCTCTTCCTCCTACATGATTCTGTTGTTGACCTTGGTCTTGGTTATTGTTTCCTCTTCCACTTCCAAAACCTCTACCTCTTCCTCTGCCAAAGTAGAATACCTGCTCAGAAATGGGCTTCCCTTGGGAGTTTGAATCCTCACCAAGATTCTTTTCTTCAATAATCAGCATAGATACCAGATCAGCAAAATTCGGAATATTTTCCCTGGTCTGTATAGAAGTTTTGAACTGCTTAAATGCAGCTCTTAGACCACGAAGGCACACTTCCACCTTATCATCATCTACATTCACGCCAATAGATGCAAGTGACTCACATATGCTTTTGATTTTTAGAGTGTAGTCACTGACCGACATGCTCTTTTTCTCCAATGTATGCAGTTCGTTCTTGAGTTGCAATTTCCGTGCCTTTGTATTGGTCTCGTACAAAGTGACCAAACTGTTCCAAGCCTCTTTTGGAGTCTTGGCATCCTGTATGTGTCCAATCATGCTATCCTGTATACTAATAGATAGCCAGTACATTACCTTTCTTGCTCCTTGATTCCATTGCTCATATGCCCTTAACTGTTTTGCAGTCCGATTCCTTTCTGGTAACTGCGGAGCATTTTCATTCTCTCCTTCGATGTACTTCTAGTAGCCTTTTCCCATCAGGAAATTCATCATTCTGAATCTCCAAGCATGGAAGTTATTCTTGTCCAGCTTATCGCTCATAAGCTGACTCATTCCATCTGCGTTTGCCATTTCTGCAACAATTCACAACACCGCAACACACTACAAGCAACACTTTTGCTTGAACACTGTCGCACTATGACGTGACAGTTCGATCTCAGAAAAACACAGTTTTCGTGTATCAACAGTAAACGGAATCGCTTGAAATTCTGGATCTGGAATATATGAGTGTCGCCGAACACAATGCAAGTTACAGTTTCTGAAACTGACCTGGTTTTTCTATGGGCCCCACCTTGCGGGCTCGAAACGGAGGTCAAGATGGCTCCGAAAATATTTTTAGGTCTTCTACCTTCATGCCGATTTTCATAGCAAACGGAGGCCGTTTGTGAAATCGCATTTTCTCCACGCCTTGCCACGTAGTCTTCACCGTCGCCTTCTCCACGAGCTCTCTACAGCCACGCTAGCTCTGATACCATGTCATGAGGAAGGAGATAAGGAAGAGAGCTCACACACACACTCTCACTCTCAAGGAGAAGCACACACACAAATTGAGACAGGGAAGAATGATCTTCTTCTTCTTCTTGTATGACATAAAAGGAATGTACAAGAATGACCTAAAAAACAAGAATACAACAAGTGCAATATATAAAGACCAGTACATAAGGAAAAACCTAATGTCCGTGAATGAGTGAGCTGGCAAGAAACAAATGTGCCATCACTCTTGGTAGATAAATCTAATAAAGCTCAATGAAGTATCCCTGACATATACCGGCATGACCACTATAAATGTCAGAGAAACGAAAAACTGGTACGTGTCATCATGGATCATCACATGTTGAGCTTGATATCTCAACATTCACAGCGACTGTTGAGTCTGTGTGGCTCAGACTCCTTATGGCTGATTTGGGTTTTGGTTAGTCTTCTGCCACCACCATCTTCAATGATAGTTAGAGTGCATTGGCAGTTGCGAGGAGCCCTGTGTTCCATGCTCGCATTAAGCACATTGAGGTGCATTTTCATTATGTCAAGGAGAGGTTCTCTGCTGGGGAGATCAACTTGGCATATGTGCCCACACAGGAGAACATAGAAGACCTTTTCACGAAGGCTCTGCATAGGAAGAGGTTTGAAGCTTTCCGCAAAGCTTTTGGCTTACTTACTTTTGTGGAGTGATTTCCACATAGCTTGGCACTTCCTTATACATGAGTGCCAGCTACTTGCTCACTGAATCACTCCCAGGGGGGATTTGTTGGTATATTTAGATAGTGATGTGTGTGAACACTCTAGAACCGTCGGGAGGTTTTTGGAGGTTTTTTCGCCTGACTTGTATATATGCCTATTGCCCTAATGGGCTACTTATCTCTGTACATTCTTTAGTAATACATTCATTAATGTGTGTTGAGCTCCAACCTTCTTCTTCTTCCTTGCGTTGTTTGTAGGCTTCCACAGATGTCTAACTCCAATAGAAGGGTCCTTTTTCTTCACTTTCCTTTTTGGGGTATTTCATGATTTTTGCAGTCATTTTTTGCAGGCATGACATGGCTCTTGAGCTTGAGTCTAGAGGATTTTGAATCATTCATATGCAACTAGATATTTAGGGTTGAAAAAAATTTGTTGGGGTGGGACAATAGTTAGTTTGCTAATGGGTATAGCAATATGCACTAAGAATCTCAGATGAGAGCCATGCCACTGAATCTTTCGAAATAAATGTAGGACTTCTTCAAGGGATTTTATGGAGATTAGGATAGCATTTACCTCATCTGTGTCAATCTCAATACCTTGTTTTTGTTGGTGCAAAGGGATCCAAGCCCACATACTTGGACATTTGGATATTCAATTCCATGAACTTACATGAAGTCACATATGACTACTTTCAAAGTACTTGGGTGATCATTTGGGATTCTTGGAAAGCTCAAGAGGTCTACCTTACACTTCTCAACTCAGTTTTGGCTGGTGTGAAGCAAGAACTTGCAACACCATCTCATCTCTGGAAGGTATCCACCATCTCCTCCAATAGTGGTATCAGAGGAACATCAAGGTAAAATGGGAGATGGATTTCCATCATTCATTGAGAAATTTGATAGGGAAGATTATCCAGCTTAGTCCCTAAGGATGAAGGCTTACCTCCAAGGAAGAAGCTTGTATGGATACATCTCTTCATCTGAGTCTCTATCAATTGTTTTGTTGCTAGTAGACATATCTCCTCCACTTTATGCAGTGCTCCAAGCCTCTGAGAGACACCACAATCTTTCTTTCCCTGCATGAATGCTACTTTAGGTGATCCATGTAAAAATTCAAAGGGCTCAATTGGCAAGATGCCATAAACCAGTTGAAATGGAGAATATCCTGTGGCCTCTTTGTAAGCTAACCTGTATGCCCATAGGGTACCTTGATAAGCAATGCCCCACGAAGTGGGCTGTAACATACATTTCTTCCTTAACATGGAAATTAATACCTTATTAGTTGATTCAGCCTGTCCATTAGCTCTTGGATAGTAGGCGTAAGAGTTCCTATGTAGAATTCTATACTTGTTGAAAATTTCTTCTAGGACCTTATTCACAAAATGAGTACCCTGGTGTATACAAATTTCAAGTGGACATCCAAACCTGCAAATGATGCTACTGTAAATGAAATCAGCAACAGTTTGGGCAGTGCAGTCAGGGGAGGCAATAGCTTCAACCCATTTTGTCGCATAGTTTGTGGCTATCAATAAATACTTCTCTCTTTTTTGAATCGACGGAGGGTAGATAGGCCCTACAAAATCTAACCCCCACTTCTCAAATGGTTGCCAAGAAGTGGAAATAATCTAGGGGTTATGCCTCTGCTTGGTGGGCTTAGGTCCACACCTCTGGCAAACATCACATGCTTTTCCCCATTCATCTACATCTTTGAATAATGTAGACCATAAGCCAGCATCAAGTATCCTGTGAGTCATAATATGTCCTGGAAGGTGCCCACCACCTGTTCCTTCATGTGCAGATTGAAGGACTTCCCTCACTTCTTCTTCTTCCAAGCACTTTCTAAACCTGTTATCCTTTCCCTCTCTATATAATTTATCTTCAATGAAGGCATAAGGTCTTCTCTTGATTAGTAGTCTCTTTCCTTGCACAACACTAGCCTTCTCTGGATACACTCCAATTTTAATGAAATTCTTGATATCATAATACCAACCTTGAGCTTGTACAGCAAACACATTAGCGTCTGGAAAATCATCATTGACTCCACTAGCTTGATCCATCATATTGATGCTGGATAGGTGACCCGCCATAACATTTTCTTTACTTGGTCTATGGACTAAAGAAAAATCAAACTCCTGAAACAAAAGTAGCCACCTCCATATCCTCCTAGTTGCTTGTGGCTTGTTCAATAAATACCTGAGTGGTTGATGATCAATGATGATGACAAACTTCACACCTAGCAAATAATGATGAAATTTTTGTACTGCCGAAACCATTGCTAGAGCTTCCCTTTTTGTTGTGCTATAATTCTTTTCAGCTTTAGTAAAAATTCTACTAGCATACTAAATAGGCCTGTCAAGTTTGAATTCTTCACTATGTTGAGCCAATACTACAGCCACTGCATATGCACTGGCATCTACATGCACATGAAATTCTTTTTACCAATCTGGGTTGATAAGAATTGGTGATGGTGATGGTGTAAAAGATTCAATTTCTTCTAACTACACCACCTTGGTAGATGGTGATGGCTCATTGACTTGATCTAACATTTCTTCTTTGTGCACAAAAATCATTTGAATGTGGGCCCTAGATGAAGAGGCTTGATTCTTAGGATAACAATTTGTATAGTGGTCTCTGGCCTTTGGGCAGTTTCTGCAAGGAGGGGCATTTTCTGGTAGAGTGCACCTACTTTGATAATGCCCACATTCTCCACATCTGAAACAAATGATTGGCCTCCTAGGCCCATTTTCAAAGTTATTCCTCTGTCTAGGGTTGTAATTGTTACCTTGATTGGGGTGCAGCCGCCATTACATTTCTTGGTGGTAGGGGTCCTCCTTGTGTCCAATATGTTGTTGCAGGCATTCCTCTTGATTGGCATTCCTGGGCCTCATGACGAGCTTTCCTGCATAATTGGCAAGTCACACTTAACAAAGGACATTCACTTACTATATGACCTTGCTTGCCGCACATGGTACACCAAAGTCCACTCTTGATGCAACCCCCTTTGAGTTCCTGCAACTCTTGTTGCAACTGAGCCAATTCTTCTACTTGGGCCTCCTCCTCCTTTTGGAGCTTTAATGCCTCAATCTCCCTCCTCAACTGAGTAACAACATTCTCCTCCTCTTTGTGGGGCTTATTCGTTTTTAAGCCCTCCAGCTCCTTCCTTAGCTAGATTACTGGATCCTCCATTTCTGTAGAATATTGTAGTTGAGGAGAAATTGCTCCATATTGTTGCCTTATCTGCTCCAGTCATGTAGTTGTGTTGATGAATTCCTCTATGGAGGCTATAGGCAACACTAATTCCTTGATTTTACATTGGGTGGTCACTGGAAGTGGCTTAGCCAACCATTTCTTAACAAAAACATCATGTGGTGGATCTGGTAATTTAGCCATTAGTGCCTTGGCCCTAGTCACAAACTCTGGGAACTTTTCACCTGGACCCAATCTCAAATTCTCTAATTCCTCTATGATGATCTCTGCAGTATTTCCATGCTGAAATCGATTTTTGAATGCATCTTTCATTAAGTCCCAAGTTGTAAAATGGTTCTCAGCAAACTGGCTGAACCATTTATCTGATAATCCTTCTAATGTAGCAAGGAAGAGTATAAAAAAGGCATCCTCTCTTCCCATTAAGCCTCTAGTTTTGCATAGTGCTAAAAACCTTCTAATATGCTCGTCCGGATCTTCCTGAGCTAGGCCTTTGAAAGAAGGAAATTTTATATTTAATCTTGATAGTAGGGTTTCCAAGTCTACCTGACCAGCCATGCTCCTTAATGATGAAGTTGATGAAAGTGGACTAGATGATCTTCTAACAGCCTTCCTTCTTGTTTGCTTGTAGGTGACCCTCAATGTTTGGGACCGAGTTGCAGTCATGAGCTGTTCATAGTCCTCTTAATATGAGACAATTGATAAGAATATATACCTTTTAGCCCAATGAAGTAGACTGTCGGCACTTGAATAGTGCTTCTCCACACTGCAAGATGTCTTCTCCTATGCTCAAGTCTCCTTGGAGTCCCACCGGGCGTGCCAAATTTTGTTGGGGGATTCTTGGACAAGAAGGGATTTGAGTGTTTGTAGGAGAAAAGGGAAAGACAAGAAGAAAGATACACACTGGAAGCCTCTGCCGATTGATTATAATAAGACAAATACAATGTTGAAGCACAATACAATCCAATGCTTCTGTGCAAAATCCCATGAAGTGATCAATTACAAAATACCAAATACCTAAGGGACTTGTTGGTGCCGGCCTCCTCTGCACCAAACCTCCACCTTCTCCAAGCCTGCACTTGTGCACACCTTGCACCAAGCTTCCACTAAGGGGGAGGGATGGATACTTTCTGTCGGCATGCACACACTTCAATAAGACCTTGGGATCCTTGGGGGACTAGCTTAGCACTTCTCTACACACTTCCTTGGTCACTCTTCATGCACACCTTGCACTTCAATTCTCTGCGTCGCACACTGTGTGTCTCTTGCAGTTCTCTCTCTTGTCTAGCTTAGACTATGCTCCTCTTGCTTAGTCTTAGAATGGTCCAAGAATAGTCCTTGCCTTGATTTGAGTGTCGATTCATGTATGCTCCCAACTGCAAGAGTATCTTGGTGCTCACTTTGATGTCCCAAGATTGTCTTCACAAGTGGCAGCCAACAAATCCCTGTTTTGTTTTGTAGCGACGTTGGGCTAAACCAAAAATTTTAATTGGGGGGCCATACTTTCACTTCTGCGTACACTGCTGCTTCACATACCTTCACATTTTCCTTTTAAGTCTTCACTTTTGCACATAAGAGAGGGTTCACCTGAACCTTCCAAAACACTTTAAAAACACTTTGAACCTTAGGGAAATTAGAGAAATACCTTTGCAACCTGCAACCCACTTTCTCCAATTTACCCTTTGTGGACAATTAATTGTGCACTACATGTGCACTTTGACATCTGCACTTTAGCACTTTGACTTTGCACCTATTGACTTTGACCTTGACCTTGCTGACTTTGACCAATTTGACTTTCACCTTTTGACTTTGACTATAATTGCCTTTGATTACTGTTGACTTTGACCAATATGACTTTTATGGGCTCAACAAGCTGTCTCTAGAGAGAAAAGGAATCTCGTAACTTAGTTGGGCCCAAAAATTCAAAATTTCTAAAAAGTTAAAAACCTCATCATAACACCTGAGAATGGACTCCATATTACTTTTTAGGGTCAAAAGTACTCTTTTTTACCCCAAATTCAAAATCCGTGCATGATTTGAGCTGAAAAAATGGGGTTTTTTTAGATACTCAAAAAAGAGTTATTTCCCTCCTAAACCTCACATTTTCATACCTAGGTCCCAAAAAGTCATCTTTTTCCACTACTTTCACTCTATAGCACACATCGAAGCTCTTGTTTCTACACTCCAACCTACTTGCATCTCCTATCTCAAATTACTGTTGTAGGTTGAAGACCTTTAGCTTCAATGGCAACATCTAAAGCTTCTAGGCAACCAAAGATGAAATCCTCACATTAAGATGTCACAATATCAAAGCCACAGATGGACAGTGGCTATCACATGCGTACTCCAAAGGTGCATGGGTGTACATGCAACCCTCTAGAGTTGGGCCTTATTGAGTTAGAGATCGTGGACACAACATTTTTTTACAGTGGCAACTATGAAACTTGAAAACTCTAGTAGAATGGGATATCCTGTGAATTGTAAGTATTACTCTACAATATTTTATGTTTTCTTGTGTCGGATATATTTCTCAACTATTTAGATATGTTTTTGTTTGTTTCAGATATATTTCCTTCTACTTTGGTGGAACAGCAACCACTTCATAGTCTTACATGTACTTTCCAGCCATTGCATGCAGATGTTGGTGCACTAGTTTTTCCAGAAATATCTCATGCTCAACTTTACCATGATAGAGTTTTCTACACACATAGATATGTTGTACCCTCTATAAAGAATGGTTTTGGAAGGTTAGAGAGAATTGAAGTACATTCTCTTCTTAGGTTGGAGTGGCCAAAACCAGATATCTGGTCTGTATCATCTTTGAAGCACAAGATGGTAATGGATATACATAACTCTTTGAAATTCACAAAAGTATCTAGGTCTGTAGGTTTGCACTGGTCTTTTCCCATTCATTGTTTTTTATATCTATTCCAAGGATTCTCATTCCAAGAGACTTCCACCATGTTCATGTGTAACGATATCACATATGAGGAAGTCGAAGGTCTTCTTGGTGAAAATTGGGGTTTGGTAGAAGGAATTGCAAAAGGTGATAAATATCTTTGTAAAATAGGTGGAACAGGTATAGGATTTCGATATTTGAAACAACGTACTTCATTATACATCAGATTCTACTATGATTGTTGGATGTGCAAACTTGGAAAATGGATACCATTTCAAAGTTCAGAGGGATCTTTACATTCATTTGAAATAAAGCTTAGATTGCCCAACATTGAAACAGAAACTATTTTAGTGAATAATCATTGGACCTTGGATAATCTGAGAGAACAATTTGGGGCAGGCCTTTTTTTGGCAATATTTGGCCATTGCATGCATTATATAGCCAACACCACTTACAAGAAGTACAGTAAAAAGAGTGATTAAACTATGCAAAACACTTCAAAGAGGTACTGGCAAAAGACACTTAGATACATAGGAGAAATAGACTTCAAAACATGGACACTAAGAGATAAACACTTGGGAGAGCAAATATAAGAAGAAAAAGATTATATTCATCATTTGGGATTTAAAAAATATTCATCATTTGGTATATACAAAAAGTTCTCCAAACAAGGGAGTACAAATATTTGTTAAGGGTTATTCCCTCTAATTCTTATAGCTAGTTGCAAATCTTTAGGTTGTATTGTCACTCTCTTTGCATGGATGGCACACAGGTTAGAGTCCTCCAACATTGAAATAAGATACACCTCTGTAGCTTCTTGGAGGGCTTCAATGGCTATCCCTTGGATACGAATTCCAGCGCAATAGTGTTGGATCTCTTCCTTCACAACTCTTGCAAATGATCTTTGTGGAATAAGAAGCTCCATAGACTTTCGATAGTGTCGAATCTTTGCAAAGGCTTTGGTTTGCTTTCTGTGCCTTTGTGGTGCTCTTGCATTTGGGGGGATGTTGGGTTGTGGTCGTTGTGGTCTACGACGTGGTTGATAGTTATTCTTTCTTCTTGGAGCATGCCTAGATGGTCCTGCCTCATCGTTTACTTCCTCTGCCCGACCTTGCTCTCTTTCTTCATCGGTTGGTCTTTATCCTTGTCTTGCGGGGAGTGTCTTGCCTCCTTGTGTTACTTGATGGTTCACGGGGATATGATCGTTGTTCCATGGTAGCTCGTTTATACTTTTTTCATTTGAGGAACTCTCTAAATTTGATGTTGTCTCCATCACAACTTGCCTCCGTACTTGTTGTTTGGGCCTTGCCTTGAGTGGTGTCCTCACTCGGGGCTCATCATCAGATGTGGGAGGGGAATAATTTATTTCTTGTGTTACATCTCTCTCTTGTGAAGCTTCATCCCCCCATGATGGAACGCTACCAGAGTGTGTCCCTGCACCCGAGTTTCATCTAGAAGAGGGGTTTGTGGTTCGACGCTTCTTGTGGGGTGTCATCCATGTTGGGTGTTGAGTACCTTGCACATGGCTAGGGTAGACGACATGATCCTTTCTAGTAGTCTTCTTTGTGCATGCCATTCTCTTAGGTTGTAAAGTGGTAAAATGAGGAAGGACACCTTTATTTATAGCCTTTCACTTAAGAATTGTCCTCTTCACATTTAAATGGATAAAAATTAGTTTTAGGACATTGAAAGTATATTCACAAAAACAAAAAAATTTATTTGAAGTGAAAGGAGTTATAAAAACCTTGAAAAGAATAATGCATTTTAAGAGTTTGGAAATTATTTCCAAGCAGAACCCTCGCAGACTCTTTGTGCATGCCATTGGGCATGATGTAGCGGTCCTGATGATGACCTCCACTTCTCTCTTGCAATACCATGTTGTAGCTTTCGTGTAATCTTTGCTATTCCTGACTCACATGCTCGTTCCATTAGATATTTTCTAGCGAATATCACACGAGAAAACCAATTGAACATTTCTTCTAATAAGTCTGATTGGAGTAGACCACCCCCATGATGAGTGTTTTTAAAATAAACACCTCTAGCCCTATAATGTGACTTCTCCATTCCTTGTGTACTAAAAATGTCTAGTGACCCATATCGATTCATAAAATACGGTCCATGTGAAAAAAGAATATGCTATGCTTTGGTCAATAAGATATACACATGGTGTTTAAGACCAAATAAAAAAATGTAAGCAAAACTTACTATGTAATGTGTAATGTTGTTTTCTCCCCAAGATAAGATGAATGACTATGTAAACTCCTTCAAAGTCACTTGGAAGAATTCTCGTTGTGAAGCATTAGTGGAAACCAAACACATCAAATGTAACAATTGATCTAACGATGACCAAACCTTCTTTCGCTTGTTAATGAGATCAACCTGACTATCATTGTCTGTCGTAACTGAACAGAGGTCCTTCCAAAGCTCCCATATCCCATCATCTTGACTATTCACATCTCTTTTAAATAAACATCTTGCCTTCTTCCCAGTCATTGAAACTTGTTGTAAAAATCTCTTGAGACACCATACTTCTTAACAACTAAAGATACGTGGCCACCATGACAACCTATAGAATTCAAAAAGATCTTCTTATTTTTTGGATTGCTATCGTAGACCTCTCTAGTGGTTTCATTGCAAATGCATATTCAACATAGAGCTTCAAAAGCCTATCAAAGATCCTCATTAATGCATGCAAAGTACAAAAGTGAAAATTGACTAATGGAAATGGAATAATGGGATTCCAATCATTTGTTATTTTATCACAAGTCCGTTCCTGAAACATTGGACACCTCAAAATTGATATCTCCCATTCTCTACGATTCAATGAGTCTATTTCATCAATTTCTTCACAGTCATCAACTCTCATCAATGCCCTTGCAGGTTTAGACAGTTTGTTAGATCCTTTGTAACCTTGTGTACAATATGGGCAAGGATAGAGAGAAGATGCTCCTTAATTACAACCTAACATGCATTTTATACCCTTAAGGTCTCCACCCAAATGCCATTCTACTTCAAAATCAGCTATATCATCTACAGAAATCTTTTGCCCATGTATTTGAGAAGAGATTACTTCAGTAATCCATGGAGTCCTACTAAAAATCCATGAAATAACATTATTGGTTTCTTTGGGAACTTCTATAGCACCTAACCACCAGATATCTCTCTCTGATTGCACACTGACGTAGGAGACAAACAATAGGAACGTTTTAAAGTTCTTGAGCACTCCAAACGATACTAAGAAAAATTTCTATTCAGATGTCTAAGGGAGATGCACAAGAAGGAGTAGCATATGACAACAAGGACGAAAGGAAGAATATCATAGTGACCTGAGAAAGTGACCTGAGAAAAGGACGAGGATAGATGCACCGTTATAGGCAAAGATGTGTCTATAGTGTGAAGAGATGGATCTGTAATTGGATAAGATGAAGTGGTGCTGCAAAAACTTTGCACTACACGAGCCAAATAGACTCCTGTTGATATATTTAGGTAGTGATGTGTGTGAACACACTAGGACCGCCGGGGCACTTTTTTCCCTCTTTAGGAGGTTTTTTCCCCCGGCTTGTATATACACCTATTGCCCTAATGGGCTACTTATCTTTGTACATTCTCTAGTAATACATTAACTCCAACAATTGGTATCAGAGCAGGTCGTCACTTCATCTAGGGCACCGTCGACACTCCTCCGTTTGCAATCTCAGATTTGCACGAAATTTGGTGAGCATACTCAGGGTGTTTCAAAGATCAAAACAGCTTTGCTGCGTGGTGCCGAAATCGCGATCTGGGCTCGTTTCAGCCTCCGAACGCACTATTGCAGTGCTTGTGCAGGCTATTTTGTCTTTTTGTGCCAAAGGTATATACCGATTTCTGTTCGCCCATATAAGCGTCTCAAAGTCTGCTACAGGTCTAGCAGAATTTGTCTGGGTAGTTTTGTTCAGCTTTTTGAGATACAGTCAATTTTTTGCATCAAGGTATTTTAGTCACCGGCCATGGCTGAAAGCAGTGATGTATTCCATATGTTGGCTGTTGAGGATAAGTTGGATGGTACCAACTATCCATTATGGGCTTATATGATGCGACATGTATTGGTTGCAAAAGGATTGTGGAACATTGTGCAGGGTGTTGAAAGACGTCCTGTTACACCTTTGACTACAGGTATTGCAAATACAGGTGCTAGAGCTGATGAAGATGGTGTCGAAGATGATATTCTGCAGATTCCTGTTCATGCTGCTGTTTCTACTGCACCTACTACAGAGCAGATTCACTAGGATGGGAGAGATGCCCAGGCACATGCATTGATAGCTTTGTCTGTCAAACGTGCCATTATTCCTCACATTCGCTCTTGTAGAACAACTAAGGATGCTTGGGATACACTTACCACATTGTACCAAGCTAGGAATGAGGCTCTTGTTGCTTACCTCCGAAAACAGTTAGAGAGTGAGCACATGAATGAAGGTGATTCTATGGAAAATTTCCTAACGAAGATCAAAGACTTGAAGGAACAATTGATTTCTACTGATGAGGTTATACCAGATAGCTCACTTGTGCAGACCGTTCTGAATGGTCTTCCTTATTCATATCAGAGTTTTGCTTCTACTCTTCGGTTGATGATGAAAGGCAATCCAAATGCCTTATCATTTGAGGAGTTAGTCTCTATTCTGTTGCACGAAGATCAATCCAGGCAAAACAGGTCCATTATGCAAGTTACAGATCAAGCTTTCCTGGCTAGTCAGAAGGGCAAAGGAAAAGGGAGCTCTTCAACTAGTAAGCAGAAATTTGCTAATTCTGCATATTCAAAGAAGGAAGATAAAGATGAGAAGAAATCAGAAAAGCAAAAATTGTATTGTAAGTATTGTAAAGGGAATGATCATATCATAAAGAACTGTCCAAAACTGGCTGCTAAAGAGGCAAAGAAGAAAGAGGTTGGAATGGTTGTTGCAGAGGCCTCTACACCAAAAACAGAGTCTACAAATCTTGTGCAGGAAGAAGAATGGGTGTTTACTACTGTCTGCAATTTGGACCCATCTTCTCATGAGCAGTGCATGTCTGTAGTAGACTCAGATGTTTGCCAGTATTTTGACAGTGGGGCGACCAAACATATTACCTCGTAGCGCAATTTCTTCTCTTCACTCGAGTCTGTCCCTACAGGGAATAGTGTTACATGCACCAACAACTCCTCTTATCCTATTATGGGAGTTGGTAAGATCATTTAGACTACTGTTAATGGTAGTTCTTTCATTTTGTCAGATGCTTTATTTGTGCCAGGGATAAAAAAGAACCTGTTATCAGTTTCTGCATTAGGCAAAATTGGCTTGGTTGTGAAATTTGTTGATGACAGGTGTACAGTTCATGATCTGTCAAATGGCGATGTGATTATTGCTTCTGGCATTTTATGTCGTGGGCTGTATAAGCTCATAGACTATGAAAGATCTGTAAATGATTTGGCATGTGCAGTAAATGATTCTCAAGCTATGTCAGATGCAAAGCTTTGGCATGCACGCTTTGGTCATCTGAATTTTGCTAGATTGCTACGCCTGCAGAAATCAGAAATGGTGTCCTCATTGCCCAAACTTGAGGCACCTGGAAAACATTTTTGTGAAGGCTATATTTTGCGCAAAATACAACATTCATCCTTTCCAAAAGATGGTTCAGTTCGGGCTACTAAAAAATTGCAGCTTGTACATAGTGATGTCTGTGGTCCTATGTAGACACCTTCTTTTGGAAATTATCTTTACTTCGCGACTTTCATTGATGATTTTTCCAGGCATGCATGGGTATATCCATTGAAGGCAAAGTCCGAAGTGTTCATATGCTTCAAACAGTTTTTGGTTCTGGCTGAAAATCTGTCAGCATGTAAAATGGGCGCCCTCCGTTCTGATCGAGGGGCGGAATATATGTCTTCTGATTTTAATGCATTTCTGGCTGAATGTGGGATAAAACACCAGTGTCAACAGAAGAACATGTCTCTCATGGAGATGGTGAGGTGTATGGTCAAGAGTCAGGCTTTACCTCATAGTTTCTGGCTTGAGGCTGTCATGTGTGCAGCATATGTACTGAACAGGTGTCCCACTAAAGTGTTGCAGCCTATCACTCCATATGAGGCTTGGCATGACCGCAAGCCATCTGTTGCTCATCTGCGTGTTTTTGGTTGTTTGGCATATGCACTAGTGCCTAAAGAACATCGCAAAAAATTGGATGATAAGGCAGTAAAATGTATTTTTGTTGGGTACAGTTCTGAAAGTAAAGGCTATTGTCTGTATCATCCACAGACTAAACGCATTCTGGTTAGCCGTGATGTTGTCTTTGTGGAAGATGCTATTCAACCATTGCTTTCATGTACTAAGGAGACATCTGTTAGCTCCAAAGACATGTATGATACTTTGATGCCTCTTTTTTACAGGTGGACAGTCTAGTGCTGGTCCTAATGAGGCAACTTGTCAGCCTTTGCAGGTTTCATATGATGATGCAGATCATTCCATTTCTGATGCAGATTTACATGATGCACTTGTTGAGGAGAGAGCTGATATTGAGCAGGCAAAAACTATGCCAAAATGGCTGGTGCAGACTTTGTGTGACAGCAAATTAGATGCACCTTTGTCATATCGTACTCGTTCAGGCTCTCATAGTGCCTCCTTTGCATCAGATTGCTATGCTATGGCTGCGTCTAGTCTTTGTGATGAGAATGAGCCTATTTCTTTTGATGCAGCACAAAATTCAAAAAATTGGATGGCTGCTATGGAATCTGAATATGATGCTATAATGAAGAATGGTACATGGTCTTTATGTGACGCCTCCTGGAAAGAAGGCCATTTGCACTAAGTGGGTATACAAGCTGAAACGTAAACTTGATGGTACACTTGACAGGTATAAAGCTAGGCTTGTTGCAAAGGGTTATGCGCAAGAAAGAGGCATTGATTTTGATGAGAACTTTGCACCTACATGCCGTATGACTACTGTTCGGAGCATTTGTGCACTTGCAGCCCATCATGGTTGGAATATACATCAATTGGACATTAAAACAACATTTCTGAATGGTGACTTGCATGAAGAAGTGTATGTTTTTCAGCCTCGTGGCTTTGTGCAGAAAGGGCATGAAAACCAGGTGTGCAGGTTAAAGAAGGCATTATATGGTTTAAAGCAAGCACCACGTGCTTGGTATGAGAAGATACATGCCTATCTAGTTGCACATGGTTTTGAGAACAATCCAACTAAAAGCACCTTATATGTTAAGCGTGCTAATGATGTGCTTCTGATCATTGTTGTCTATGTTGATGACATGTTGCTCACTGGTCCTATTGAGAAGCATATTGCTGATTTCAAGGCTGATTTGCATGCCTCATTTGAGGTGTCTGATTTGGGCATTCAGTTTATGCAAGTTGATGGTGGAATGGCTTTGTGTCAAACGAAATATATTGACACATTATTGCAGTGTTTTGGCCTTGAAGATTGTAAGCCTATTGCCACTCCTATGGAGACAGGTTTACGATTGAGTCTTTATGATGCTGCAGATGCATTTGATGTTGTTCTCTATCAGCAGGTTGTTGGATGCTTGATTCTCTTATGCATTACTCAGCGAGATATTCAGTTTGCTGTCTCACAAATGAGCAGATTTATGCATTGCCCAGGAGTCAAGCATTGGCAGGCGGTTAAGCACATCTTTCGCTACTCGAGTGGTACTCGACTACTTGGGTTGTTTTATCCCAAGGGGGGATCACTACCGCCAGATTTGCATGCTTTTTTGACTCTGATTGGGCTGGTTGCTATGACACTCGTGTGTCCACTAGTGGCTTTTGCTTCATGCTTGGTAGCTCATGTATATCTTGGTTGAGCAAGAAGCAGCCTACTGTGGCCACTTCCAGTTGTGAGGCTGAGTATAGGACAGCCTTTGCAGCTACTGTTGAGTGTATGGCTCAGACGCCTTATGGCTAATTTGGGTGTTGGTCAGTCTTCTGCCACCACCATCTCCACTGACAGTCAGAGCGCATTGGCAGTTGCGAGGAACCCTGTGTTCCATGCTCGCACTAAGCACATTGAGGTGCATTATCATTATGTTAGGGAGAGGTTCTCTACTAGGGAGATCAGCTTGGCATATGTGCCCACGTAGGAGAACATTGCAGACCTTTTCACAAAGGCTCTGCCTAGGGAGAAGTTTGAAGCTTTCCGCAAAGCTTTTGGCTTACTTACTTTTGTGGAGTGATTTCCACATAGCTTGGCACTTCCTTATACATGAGTGCCAGCTCCTTGTTCACCGCATCACTCCCAAGGGGGATTTGTTGATATATTTAGGTAGTGATGTGTGTGAACACACTAGGACCACCGGGGCACTTTTTTCCCTCTTTAGGAAGTTTTTTTCCCCCGGCTTTTATATATGCCTATTGCCCTAATGGGCTACTTATCTTTGTACATTCTCTAGTAATACATTCAGTATTGTGTGTTGTGCTCCAAGCTTCTTCTTCTTCCTTGTGCTGTTCGCGTGCTTCCGCAGACGTCTAACTCCAACAACTCCAAGGACATGAATTGGCACCTTTTCGCTTGACAATGGATGTTTTAGACACCCTATGTATAGCTATCCCAAGTTTTCTTTGAATCAATGTAGCTAAGTAAAGTCTTAGTTTAAAAATCAACCATTCTACCCGTTTCTTATCTTAGTTTAAAAATCAGCAATTCTAACCATTTCTAATATCATTCCCATCTCCATTGTTTCTTTCAGTTTGAACAGGCTGCCCCTTTCAATCCATCCTAATATGATTGAAGAGTCTAATCATTGAGAAAGCATGAACGTCATCGCTACATAGATCATGTCTTTACCTATTACTCAAACATATAGAAGACAATGTTTTATAATACTCTAACTAAAAGCATCTTGTATGTAAAATATTTAGATGATATACTTCTTATCATTGTTTCTTATGTATATGATAATTTTTTCACTAGTGCTAATGAGATTCATATTTCATATTTACTGTTGAGTTTCATGCCTCTTTTGAAATTTTTGAGTTGGACCATGTGCATCAATATTTGGGCATTCAGTCCATGCAATGCATCGCCTTGTGATGCACTAAATACATTGAAATTTTTATTGCAATATTGTAGCCTTGAAGAGTTGAAACCTATTTCCACTCCCATGGAAATATGTTTTCCATTTAGTCTTCATGATGCTAGAGATGAATTCGATGTTGGTTTCTATGAACAACTTGTTGGATGCGTAACTTGTGTATGCATCACTCTATATAACACATCACTCTTACATAAGTACATTTATACATAGTCGAAGAGTTAAGTATTATCAAGCATTTAGTGTGTATCTGTTGCTAATATTTTGGTACATGTCAATTTGGGTTGTTTTATTTCAAGGGGGGGATTAGTATTGCCAGATTTATATGATTTTTGTGAGTCATATTGGGTTGGATGTTATGATACTCATGTGTCCAAGTGTGTCTTTTTTCTTCATACTTGGTAGATCATGCATATCTTGGTTGAGCAAGAAGCAAATTTTCACCATATCTAGTTGTGAGGTTGCATATAGGGCAACTTTCATAGCGATTATTGAGTGTGCATGGCTTGGATGCCTTATGGATGGCTTGGATGTTGGTCAAAAATCGGCCACCACTATATTCACTGACAATCAAAGTGCACTGGCAGTTTTGAGGTATGAAATTCCATGCTCATTGTAAGCACATTAAGGTCCACTATCATTATGTCAAGGAGTGACTCTTTGCTCAAGAGATCAATTTGGCGCATGAAACCACTTAGAATAACATTGGAGACATTTAAGAAAGGTTCTTCCTCATGGAAAGTTCAAAGTTTTTTGCAAAGCTTTGGGCTTACTCTCTTTTGTGGATTGACCCTAGTCTACATTGGTTGACACTTCCTTATAAATCGGTATGCCCCTCATATGTTGTAGTGTTTCCCATGAAAAAAAAGTTTGCATGTTAAACAATATGGATCGAAGCAACCACCACGTGTTTGGTATGTGAAGACACATGCCTGCTTGTTCACACATGGATTTCATAATAATCTAACTAAAAGCATCTTGTATGTAAAATATTTAGATAATATACTTCTTATCGTTGTTGATTATGTACATGATAATTTGTTCACTAGTGCTAATGAGATTCATATATCATATTTAATGTTGAGTTACATGCCTCTTTTGGAGTTCTCGATTTGGACCATGTGCATCAGTATTTGGGCATTCAGTCCATGCAACGCATCACCTTGTGCTGCATTAAATGCATTGAAAATTCTATTGCAATATTGTAGCCTTGAAGAGTTGAAACCTATTTCCACTCCCATGGAAATAGGTTTGACATTGTTTCTATCAACACTTGTTGGATGCCTAATTTGTGTATGCATCACTCTATATAAAATTTAGTTTGTAGTCTCTTAGATAAGTAGATTTATACATAGCCTAGGAGTTGAGCATTATCAAGCATTCATGTGTGTATCTTTTGCTAATATTTTGGTACATGTCAATTTGGGTTGTTTTATTTCAAGGGGGGATTAGTATTGCTAGATTTATATGATTTTTGTGAGTCATTTTGGGTTGGATGTTATGATACTCATGTGCCCAAATGTGTTTTTTTGCTTCATACTTGATAGATCATGCATATCCTAGTTGAGCAAGAAGTTAATTTTGACCATATCTAGTCGAGAGGTTGAATATAGGGCAGCTTTCATAGCCATTATTGAATGTGCATGGCTTGGATGCCTTATGGATGGCTTTGATGTTGGTCGAAAAACGGCCACCACCATATTCATTTACAATCAAAGTGCACTGCTTAGCCACAAAGTCTAGCTTTGTACCTGCTTATTGATCCGTCAGAATTCCTTTTGATCTTATAGATCCATCTAAAACCAATAACCTTTATAGACTACTTATTTGGTACTATTTCCCAAGTATCACTCTCCTTGAGTGCTTCAATTTCCTCATCCATAGCTTCCTTCCATTCTGCCTTGGTTTTTGCCTCTTCATATGATGATGGCTCTTCAAATGACAAGTCTTTTGCAAGATAAACACAGTGCTTAGTAACTAGCAAAGTGTCATATCCATATCTGATTGGCTTCTTGCTCTGCCTTTGTGATCTTCTGATTGATTGGTTGGATGATTCAGGTATATCCTCCGACTTCTTCATCTTGACTTTGCCTTTGGACTTCCATGCCTTGAACTCTTCTAAGTTGATGATGTCATCATCATCTGAGTTGATGTCTTCATTCTCAGTAGGCTCCTCCTTAGTGAGGCTTGGAAATGCATAGTTCAAGCTTCCCACTATGTTTTGGTAACTTGCAATGTTCTCAAGTGCATCACCTTCATGAGCACTTAATTTTAGGTTCACCTCCATTGGAGTACTTGCAACTTTGGCATCCTGCAAGTGAAACTTCTTTACCATATCCTGTATATACTTTCTCTGAGTAATGTAAATTCCAGAGTTAGTATAGACTAACTCAAGTCCAAGAAAATATTTTCGTGATCCAAGGTCACTAATTTTGAACTCCTTCATCATCTGGTTCTTGATCTGTTTGATGCCATTAGCATCATTACATGTGAGTATGATATCATCAACATATACACATAGGTATATTACCTCTAAATTACTTCTCTTGATGAAAAGAGAAGTATCTGCTTTACTCATGACAAAACCTTGATCCTGACAGTATGTAGTCAACCTATGGTTCCATGCCCTAGGTGCCTGCTTTAATCCATAAAGATCTTTGTTCAATTTACATACATATGTTACCTTGTTTGGGTCCTCATAGCCACGAGGTTGAGACATGTACACCTCATCTGAAATCCAGCCATTTACAAATGCATTTTTTACATCCAACTAATACATGTTCCAATTCTTTGATGCAGCCACACTTACCAATACCCTAATGGTTGGCATTTTGTCCACAGGTGAGAAGGTTTCTTCATAATCAATTCCTTGGGTTTGTGCAAAACCCTGAGCCACAAGTCTAGCTTTGTACCTGCTTATTGATCCATCAAAATTCCTTTTGATCTTATAGATCCGTCTAGAATCAATTACCTTCATAGACTCTTTCTTTGGTACTAGTTCGCAAGTATCACTGTCCTTGAGTGCTTCAATTTCCTCATCCATAGCTTCTTTCCATTCTGCCATGGTCTTTGCTTCTTCATATGATGCAGGTTCTTCAATTGACAAATCTTTTGTAAGATAAACAAAGTGCATACTAACTCGGGAAGTGTCATACCCATATCTGATTGGCTTCTTGCTCTCCCTTTGTGATCTTGTGATTGCTTGGTTGGATGATGCAGGTATATCCTCCAATTTCTTCATCTTGACTTTGCCTTTGGACTTCCATGCCTTCAACTCTTCTAGTTTGATGATGTCCTCATCGTCTGAGTTGATATCTCCATTGTGAGTAGACGCCTCCTTAGTAAGGCTTGGAAACTCCTCTTCCAATTCATAAGGTAGCTTTACCTTCCTGCATTCACTATCAAACCAAGAGTCATTCTCATCAAAGACAACATCTCTATTGACCATGAATCCCTTGTTTGAAGGGTTGTAGAACCTGTATCCTTTCGGATTTTATTCATGTCCTATGAAGATGCACTTCTCTGCCTTAAGGTCTAGCTTACCTCTTATCTGAGAAGGGATATGCACATAAGCTAGACATCCAAAGATCTTGCAATGATCAAGTGAAGGTCGTCCACCATGCCATGCCCAAAAGTTGCCCAAAAGTAGTTAGGTAATTTTTTCTCATTTAACATTGACCTAGTTGTTTCAACAATTAATCTATTTCTCCTCTCTGCCACCCCATTTTGCTCGCGGGTATACCTAGTTGTGATTTCTCTTTTGATTCCTCTGTCCTGCAAGAATATATCAAACTCATTTGAGAAGTACTCACCTCCTCCATCTGACCTTAGCCTATTTAAATTTCTCCGTGTTTAATTCTCAACAAGTGCAAGATACTTTTTAAAGCAACTGAATACTTCATCTTTGTGCTTCATAAAGTACAATACAATCCACCTACTGTAATCATCAATGAAAGATACATAATAACTTGATCCAGAGATTGAGGGATCCTTACTTGGTCCCCATACATCTATATGGACAAGCTCTAGGTATTCCTCATGCATGTAGCCTTTCCTTGTGAAGGGTACCTTGTGGTGCAGGAAAACCCCCTAGGGTATGTGGTGGTGCAAGAATGACAGTACTGGTGGAGCGCACTTCTTGGATAGTGTCGGTGATGGAATCGATCCTTCCTCCACTTCGATGGTGTCGGTTATTGTCTGTGCCAAAGCAGTTGTGACCTGCAGTCTCCATTGCGAATGTACAGGACTCTGGAGGATCTTCCGAGAGATGGAGCTAATAAGAGGATGGCTTCAGGAAAGATGACCTATGACTCTTTGCTCAGTAGTAGATACACACAGACAAACAAATAATGTGGAATGCGGCACGTTGGATGTATATTTATACCTACAAGCTACATCAAATGTTAGACGTGGATTTTTAAACTAAGAGCAAATGCCTCAATACATATCACGAGACGAAGCTCTAGGAAAGTAATCATTTTGAATTTCTAGGCCTCAATATGAAGATCCATTCACTCAAGCACCACAAAGGGAAGTGAATAAGTCATACTCATCTTATCTCAACATATTACTAATAGCATGATTGGTCATATCCAAGACTTGGAACCATCCAAGAAGGTATGGGAGGATTCAAGAATGAGTTGCAAAACTTAAGGAACATCAATGATTCCTCACGATCAATAGGAAGCAACTAAATGATGATAAATATATAAGATGCAACTCTATCGGATGCCCATACACTAAATGATGATAAATATATACGATGCAACTCTATCGGATGCCAAAAACAAAACTTTTGAAATGCAAACGTTTCAAATGGACCAAAAAACGAAAGCAAAAAACAATGTTGGAAGCTCTCGAATTTGGTACACACATTTACATCGATTCTATTTAGGTAATACTAAATTCTATTTGTAGCCATTTTCTCTTGCCCCTCAAGTTAATCAAATAAATAAAATGCCTCGAATAAATCAAATGCTTGTCTTCGGAAGCCAAATGTCTATCTGTTATTAAAACCAAGAATCAATCCAGCAAGGTGGATTTGCAAAGTGGTTTAAAAGATGTATTTCCAAGATCATAAATATTCGTCCTTTCTCAATATTTAGATTGTAAATAATCACTTTTGTACATCATCATGATTTAGATTTGCCTACAACTTTCCAAAGCTACATAGGAGCATTGATTCATCCCCCACCACTATAATTAGAGTATTTCCAAGAGTTTGGGACTCGTGAAGGAGATCAAAGAAAACACTTCAAGCTCATAAAGCTCTCTTCAGAGGACCTCTAGCACACCTACAAGCTACATCAAAATTTAGACATGGATTTTTAAGCTAAGAGCAAATGCCTCAATATATATCAAGAGAGGAAGCTCTAACAAAGTAATCATTTTGAATATCTAGGCCTCAATATGAAGAGCCATTCACTCAAGCACGAGAATATATATATATATATATATATATATATATATATATATATATATATATATATATATATATATATATATATATATATATATATATATGTGTATGTATGTGTGTGTGTGTGTATAGATATATATACCAACTTGAATGTATATACAAGGTTGGAAGCTGTAGAATAAATGAAATGTCTCGGATAATCAAATAATTAAAATTTCTTCGATAAATCAAATGCTGATCTTGAGAAGCCAAATGTCTATCTGTTATTAAAACCAAGAACCAATCGAATGTGGTTTAAACAAATGATAGAAATGTATTTCCAAGATCATAAATATTTTGAGTTATAAAATATAGTTCCAACATAAAAATATATTTTCAAGATTATAAATATTATTTCTTTTTTAATATTTAGATTATTAATAACTTTTATACTTCATCATGATTTGGATTTGGTAATGTGTGTGTACAACAAGAATCAAGGTGAATTTGCAAATACTTCAAATACATCATACAATAATAATCTCTTAATCATGATGTAAAGAAGTGGTGGGAAAGAAGGCATAGACACCACATGGTGCATTGATTGTGGATATTCAAATCACAAGAGCTTCAATAGGGAAATCTTTTGCAATTAGAATGAACCAAGAACACTGGGGCATGTAGAAATAGGGGATGAAGTTTCAACATAGGATCACACACATACATGATGTTCCTTCGAATGAAAACCAGACTACAAAATGCCTTAAAGATGTGTTAAATATGCCCATAATCATAGAGAATCTAGTTTTGTTTGCATAGCTAGTTGAAAGAGGGTATTTAGTCAATTTCAACAACAAAGGATGATTTTCGAAAGATTAAAACAAAGCCACAAGCTGATAGCTAAGGCAAGAAAGAAGGAAGGCTATTCACTATGGAGGTAAGACCACCTTCATCACATATGGTCTATTTGGCTTTTCGCAACAAGAATATAGCTCATGGATTTGTGGCACGAGAGGATCAAACACATAAAAATTCAAAAGTTGAAGTGCAAAGGAGAGGTGTGGTGGTCTTCCAAATTTTCATTCTCAAAATACACAACAATTTTGCAAAGCATCTCAATTTTGGAAGCAAGCAAGGCTTCCATTCAAGAAGAGTACAAAAAGGAGTAGATTTCCATTGGATCTCATTCACACCAATGTATGGGGACTGACCAAGGAGCCCTCATTGCGATGGAAGAGGTATTTTGTTATCTTCATTAATGATCATAGGCGAATGACATGGTTGTATTGTATGAACTCAAAGATTGAAGTGTTAAGTCATTTTTATTTTTTCAAGGCACTTGTCAAAAAAGAGATGGGTAGGTGCATAAATATTCTTAGATCAGATGGAGGGATAGAATACTTCTCCAAGGGTTTTTGTAAATTTCTAAGTCATAATGGCATCAAAAGAAAATATACACATAGGTATACACCCCAACAAAATGGGGTTATAGAGGGGAAAAATAGGCACATAGCTAAAGTGTCAAAATCGATGCTCAATCAGTGAAGGTGCTAATCTTTGCCCTTCTTTGTGAGCTTGCCTACAAACTTGCATAAGTTAGATATTCATCCATCCAAGGCTCAGAACATGATCATTTATCCAAGGGTTAATCATCTACATCTTGTGTATATTATTCCAATGGATAGGAGGGATATATCTATGCTCAAATCTAAGGATATTGATGCTACTTGCTATCCCCAATTGCTACAAGTATAGGGAATCACTACCCTAGTCTTTTAACACTTTTAATTAGTTCATGAATGATCTTCTTGGAATCATCTCATCATTACTAGATTGGATGAAATCGCAAATAGCTAGAGTGGGTTAAAAATACATGGCACATGTGCTTAATTTCACACATCCTCTAGTATGTCATGTTGGGATAGATGGATGGACACTCCAAGAAATGAGTAGGTACTACCAAATCCTGCTTTGTACCAGCCCCTTGTATCCTCAGAGTTGCGTTGTGAGCCCTCTTAGCTCTCCAATGACACTAACTACGTGCCTATGTACTTTGGAAATGATGTGAGAAAAGATTGAATCAAAACAGACTACTTCAAAGTTGAAGGATTAATGAAAACCTTTTATTTTTTATCACACACCTGCTGCTTGTTATGCTCAGTGCTACCAGTAGAGTAGGAATTGGAAAAAATCCTCTTAGAAATATCTAATCAGACTTATTAAGCTAATGATTCCAAGTAGAATCACTTAAAATGATGCACTATACACTGAGAAATCAATTTAGCACTTGAATCATTACCCCCAATTTTTTAGGACCTTTGCAAAGTTTTCCTAGTGAGTGCCTCGATGTGCTTTTCTCCAAATTGGTTGAATGGATTTCCTTCACATTTTGTGAGCATGTAGAGAACTTGGACTTGATTCCAACAAGCTATAGAACATTCAATATGATGGAGAAATGACTAAGATATGAGCAGTACAAGTTGGCAGTTATGAATGACTATAACAGAGAGATCATAGATAAGTAATGTAGATCTATTGTATTAATTAACAATGTTGTACAAGATCATAGGCTTGACAATCATAGCCTAATGATGGTGATTAGTGTAGGCTACAATGTAGACCTCACACTCTTACAAAAATGGCAATGGAGAACTCGAGAATCGAGACTTCTACCCGTTACTTTTTCAAGTCACTTTTATAAGTGCTACATTCAAATTTGAATTTGAATTCAGCTTTTGGCTCTCTCTAAAAGTAATACACCAATCTAGGAGTTATTCTCTCCAAAATAAAGTCGTGATTTCTCAACCAATAAACTCCACGAGTTGGTTGAGAGTTACAAAGATTCTTCAAAGTTAAAAAATAACTTTTACAAATATAAAGGATAAAATTCTCCTAGAAATGGTTTCCATGGAGCTTCAATTATTCATGAGTCTTCTAGCCAAATGTGTAGGCGTGCACTTTGCACCAACAACTCCCCCTCAAGCCAAAAATTTTGGCTTGGTCTTCATCTTTAATCTTCATGAATGTCCTGCAATCCAATCATTGACTTAAACCTGCAAAGCTTTGTACCATCTAAAGCTTTAGTTACTAAGTCTGTACATTGCATATTTGTTGAAACATAGGCTAACTGAATTTCCTTGCTCAATAGCTTCTCTCTTACATAATGATAGTGGAACTCTATATGCTTGGTCCTAGCATGATAAATGGGATTAGCTGCAAGATGTTGTGAGCTGGTATTATCTCCAAAAATCATTGGAGATGTAGTATGTAAACCTAAATCTGTATACAACAATCTGATCCATATGGCCTCTTGAGTAGCATTGGCCAATCCTCTATACTCTGCCTCTATAGAAGATAAAGCAACAGTAGGTTGCTTCTTTGAAGACCATGATATAGGTTTGTTACCTGCAAAAGATAGGTATCCTGAGGTACTTCTTCTATCATCTTTGCATCCTACCCAAGGTGCATCTGAGTATATCTTGATGTCCAAGTCTGAGGTATATGGGAAGTACAGTCCTTGATTTTGAGTGCCGTTAAGGTACTTCCAAATACTTTTAGCAGCTTCCAAATGAGATGCCCTAGGTTTGTGCATTAACTGACTTAGAACACTTACTCCATAAGCAATTCAATCCTTGTCAATGTAGCATAGTTCAAGCTTCCCATTATGCTTTGAAAACCTCCAATGTTTTCAATCACATCACCTTCATGAGCACTTAGCTTTTGATTTACCTCCATTGGAGTACTTGCAATTTTGGCATCCTGCAAATGAAACTTCCTCAACATGTCTTGTATATACTTCCTGTGAGTAATATAAATTCCGGAGTTAGTGTAGACTAACTCAAGTCCAAGAAAATATTTTAGTGATCCAAGGTCACTAATTTTGAACTCCTTCATCATCTATTCTTGATTTGCTTGATGCCATTAGCATTATTACCTATGATTATGATACCATCAACATATACACATAGGTATATTACCTCTGAATTACTTCTTTTGATGAACAGAGAAGTATTTGCTTTACTCATGATAAGTCCTTGATCCTGAAGGTATGTGGTCAACCTATGGTTCCATGCACTAGGTGCTTGCTTCAATCCATAAAGAGCTTTGTTCAATTTACATACATATGTTACCTTGTTTGGGTCCTCATAGCCAAGAGGTTGAGACATGTACACCTCCTTTGAAATCGAGCCATTTAGAAATGCATTTCTTACGTCCAACTGATACATGTTCCAATTCTTTGATGCAGCCACACTTACCAATACCCTGATGGTTGGCATTTTGGCCACACGTGAGAAGGTTTCTTCATAATCAACTCCTTGGGTTCGTGCAAAACCCATAGCCACAAGTCTAGCTTTGTACCTGCTTATTGATCCATCAGAATTCCTTTTGATCTTATAGATCCATCTAGAACCAATAACCTTCATAAACTCCTTCTTTGGTACTAGTTCCCAAGTATCACTCTCCTTGAGTGCGTCAATTTCCTTATCCATAGCTTCTTTCCATTCTACCTTGGTTTTTGCCTCTTCAGATGATGATGGCTCTTCAAATGACAAGTCTTTTGCAAGATAAACAAAGTGCTTAGTAACTAGGGAAGTGTCATACCCATATCTGATTGGCTTGTTGCTCTCCCTTTGTGATCTTCTGATTGCTTGGTTGGATGATTCAGGTAAATCCTCCAACTTCTTCATCTTGACTTTGCCTTTGGACTTGCATGCCTTGAACTTTTCTAAGTTGATGATATCCTCATCATTTGAGTTGATGTCTTCATTCTAAGTAGGCTCCTCCTTAGTGAGGCTTGGAAATTCCTCTTCCAAGTCATAAGGTAGCTTTACTTCCCTGCATTCACTATCAAAACAAGAGTCATTCTCATCAAAGACAACATCTCTACTGACCATGAATCCTTTGTTTGAAGGATTGTAGAACTTGTATCCTTTTTTATTTACATCATACCCTATGAAGATGCACTTCTCTGCCTTAGGGTCTAGCTTACCTCTTATCTGAGAAGGAATATGCACATGAGCTACACATCCAAAGATCCTACAATGATCAAGTGAGGGTCTTCTACCATGCCATGCTTCATATGGGGTCAACCCATCAAGGGATTTGGATGGGAACCTGTTTACAAGATAAGTGGTAGTGTAATTTTTTCTCATTTAACATTGACCTAGTTGTTTCAACAATTAACCTATTTCTCCTTTTTGCCACCCCATTTTTCTCAGGGGTATACCTTGTTGTAATTTGTGTCTTGATTCCTCTGTCGTGGAAGAATATATCAAACTCATTTGAGAAGTACTCACCTCCTCCATCTGATCTTAGTCTCTTTAGGTTTCTTCCTGTTTAGTTTTCAACAAGTGCAAGATACTTTTTAAAGCAATTGAATATTTCATCTTTGTGCTTCATAAAGTACAATATAGTCCACCTACTATAATCATCAATGAAAGATACAGAATACCTGATTGAGGGATCCTTACTTGGTCCCCATACATCTGTATGGACAAGCTCTAGGTAGTCCTCATGCATGTAGCCTTTCATTGAGAAGGATAACCTGTGAGATTTTCCAACCTAACAAGCACCACATTTATAAATCATGTGTTGATTGGATACATTAGGTATCCCAAGCACACATTGGTCTCTACATATTTGTTTCTAGGTTCTTTCACCAACATGCCCTAATCTCTTATGCCAAATTTCAAGCTCACATAATGTTTGATCTTTATAGCTATAAAGTACAATGTTCCTTGTATCCTCAAGTTCAAAAGTGAATAATCTACCTGTCTTTTCTCCTTTGGAAATTCTCTTGAACCCATGCTGGGGATCCTCCACAAATGCTCCATATTGGTTGAATCTAACCTGCAATCATTTTTCCACAATTTTTCCAACACTCATCAAATTCTTGGTAATTGTAGGTACATATAGAACCCTACTCGGCAGATTCTTGTTTCCATCAGAGGTCTTAACATTTCCTACTTTAACCACTAGGTGCTTGGTGCCATCACCTATTTGTACCTGATGCTTACCCTTTGGTTCCTCAAGGTCAGAGAGAAGAGCTACATTGCTTGCCACATGGTATGAGCATCCTGAGTCAATGTAGAAGAGATGGTCATCATTTATACCTGGTTTTGAACTCATGTTCATAATCAGAAGAGAATCTTCTTGCTTCTCTATGTAGTTGTTGTAATCTTTTCTTGGTTTGTAGCCTCCTTGGTAATTGCTATTGTAGTTGTTGTTGTAGTTGTTGTTGTATCCTTGAGGGTGATTGAATCTTCATCTTGATTGTGCATATCCACCTCTTTGATATCCTCTACCTCTCTGATTCTTGAAGTTCTAGAAACACTCATCTATAGTATGATTTGACAATCCACAAATATTGCATGGTGAGCAGTTATAAGGCCTCCCCTACCTTTCTTACCTCCTCTACCCCTTCCTCTTGATGTTCTACCTCTCCCTACGTAGTTGGCTTGGGAGGTAGCTCCTTCATCTTCAACCTTTTTGTTCTTCCCTTTCTCTTTGGACTTATTTTTATCAGTGTATAGGGCAGAAGAGCTATTACCTCTTGATGAGTCTCCATTCTTGCTGACCTTGGCTTCATGGGTAAATAGTTGCCTCATGAGTGTGGTAAGATCTAGAATTCTCATGTTCATGTACAAGTCCATGGCAGTTGTGAAGCTCTCCCATTTTTCATCAGCTTTAATACCACAATCTGCTCCTCTTCAATTTCTTTGCCTATGCTTGCCAATTGATCTGCTACATCTTTGAATTTGATCACATACTCTGAGATGCCTTGTTTGGGTTGCTTTCTTTGGGTGGTAAACTCAATCCACAATTGGTTCTTCCTAGCCCTTGTGTTGGAACAGAAATAAGAAGACAATGTTTCCCAAGTCTCTTGCGATGTCTTACAGTTCCTAATATGTGGAAGAAGAAAATCTCAGATTGAGTTAAGTAGGACCTTGCTAATGCATCCTTGGCACACCATGTGTTGAGTCTTTCATGCTCCTCTCTTGTAGATTGTCCTTTGCTTTTGAATATGGGCATCTCCTCATCACCTGAGATGTATCCATAGATGCTCCTTGTAAGTATGTCTTCATCCTCAAGGACCATGCTTGGTAGTTGTTCCTGACCAATTTATCAATGAAAGAAGGAGAACCATCTCCCATTTTACCTTAGCTAAGCTCTGATACCACTGTTGAGATAGATGGATGGACACTCTAAGAAATGAGTAGGTAGTGACAAATCTTGCTTTGTACCAGCCCCTTGTATCTTCAGAGTTGAGTTGTGAGCCCTCTTAGCTCTCCAATGACACTAAATAAGTGCCTATGTACTTTGGAAATGATGTGAGAAAAGACTGAATCAAAACAGACTACTTCCAAATTGAAGGATTAATGAAAACCTTCTCATTTTTATCCCACACGTGCTGCTTGTTATGCTCAGTGCTACTAGTATAGTAGGAATTGGAAAAAATACTTTTAGGAGTATCTAATAAGCTTAGTAAGCTAATGATTCCAATTAGAATCATTTGAAATGATGCACTATACACTGAGAAATCAATTTAGCACTTGAATCATTACCCCCGATTTTTTAGGACCTCTATAGAATTTGACCAATGAGTGCTTCGACGTGCTTTTCCCCAAAATTGTTGAATGGATTTCCTTGAAATTGTGTGAGAATGTAGAGAACTTGGAGCTGATTGCGAAAAGCTATAGAACATTGAAAATGATTGAGAAATGACTGAGATATGAGCAGTACAAGTTGGCAGTTATGAATGACTATAACAGAAAGATCATAGATAAGTAATGTAGATCTATTGTATTAATGAATAATGTTGTACAAGATAATAGGCTTGAAAATCATAGCCTAATGATGGTGAGTAGTGTAGGTTACAATGTAGACCTCACACTCTTACAAAAATGGCAAAGGAGAACTCGGGAATTGAGACTTCTACCTGCAACTTTTTCAGGTCACTTAATAGTAAATTCTTCTATTCTATATAGTTAATACTAAATTAAATAAATAAAATGTCTTGGATAAACCAAATGCTCATCTTCGGAAGCTAAATTTCTATCTCTTATTAAAACCAAGAACCAATCCAACAAGGTGGATTAGCAAAGTGGTTTAAACGAATGATAGAAATGATTCAATTCAAGAATGAGTTGCAAAACTTAAGGTAGTCTTCTAATAGGAACACCAATGATTATATCCTTAATGAAAAGAGATTGATGATTCCTAAGGATCAATAGGCAGCTCCATTGATGATGATGATGATTTGCTAGCCCATACACTAAATGGGCTAAGGGATAATGATAAATATATACACCAAATTGAATGGTGTCATCCCTAGTACTATTTCTATGCAACTCGATAGGCCCAAACTATACGATGCAACTCTATCGGATGCCAAAAGCAAAACCTTTGGAACACAAACCTTTCAAATGGAGCACAAAACCAAAGAAAAAAACAATGTTGGAAGCTTTCGAATTTTGTACACACATTTATATCGATTTTATATAAGTAATAATAAATTCTATTTGTAGCCACCTCTGTCTCAGACATTTTCTCTTGCCCCTCAAATAAATCAAATAAATAAAATGCCTCGGATAAATCAAATGCTTGTCTTTGGAAGCCAAATGTCTATCTGTTATTAAAACCAAGAATCAATCCAGCAAGGTGGATTTGCAAAGTGGTTTAAAAGATGTATTTCCAAGATCATAAATATTCTTCCTTTCTCAATATTTAGATTGTAAATAATCACTTTTATAGATCATCATGATTTAGATTTGCCTACAACTTTCCAAAGCTACATAAGAGCACTGATTCATCCCCCACCACTATGATTAGAGTATTTCCAACAATTTGGGACTCCTGAAGGAGATAAAAGAAAACACTTCAAGCTGATAAAGCTACATCAAAATTTAGACATGGATTTTTAAGCTAAGAGCAAATGCCTCAATACATATCAAGAGACGAAGCTCTAAGAAAGTAATCATTTTGAATTTCTAGGCCTCAATATGAAGAGCCATTCACTCAAGCACCAGAAAGGGAAGTGAATGAGTGGATTGAATGAGATAGGAGAGTCATACTGATCTTATCTCAACATATTAGTAATAGCATGATTGGTCATATCCAAGACTTGGACTCATCCAAGAAGGTATGGGAGGATTTGGATATAGATATTTACACCAAATTTAATATATATACACCAAATGGGGAAGGGGGATAAATGTCCAAAAAAACCCCTTCCCCATTGAGAAAATGATCTTCCTCTCATCAATGTCTTTTTGTCTCTATGGAGAAGGCGTTTGGTTCTCTAACATATTTCACAACTTTCAATGCATCTTTTTGCATCTATCTGCAATGTAGGCCACCACAAACAAACATAAAGGATGTGCATAGTGGTTTGCTTAGTGAAGAAATGTCCACATGATGCACCTGAGTGGGCTATCTCAACAATTAAAAAGTATTTACTTTCATGTATGCACAAGCATGAGAAGTTTCCTTTCATTCTTTTATGAAGTTGATTTCCTATGAGAGAATATTCTTTGCATTCTTCTTCAATGGCTTTATCTCTCACATGACTAATACCTTTTGAGAGTATTCCTTCATGAAGATAGTCAACGATTGGGTTACACCATTCTCGTGCTATCATCACTTGATATAGAGTTGAATGCTTTGTAGTAGGTATTGCTATACAAAAGTAGAAATGATGAAGATAATCATCAACATATTTAGCCATGTCTAGCCTAGATTTTTGAAGAGTCTTAGATTGGGGAAAATGCTAAATTAAATCCATAATAGAAATATGGGATTCTGTGATAACATCCAGCTTTTCATCTTCTTCTATACAACAAGGTAGAACTCCTCTTTCATTCTTTTTTAGATACTCTTAGCAATGATATAAATGTATTTTTAGCTTCTCTAACTTCTTTTTAATATGTAGGAAGGGAGTGGTGCAATGGACTATATGTAAGCAATGTAACATAGGGTTTTGTCCACATTGGTACCACCTCTAGGTTAAACAAATAGGCATCAAGTGACTCATATGGCATCCCATTCAGTGGTTCACCATCCATCAACCTACAAGGGTGATCTGCATGCACATGTGTGTCACCTTTCTTGACAATGACCTCCATTAGTAGGAGAAATCATCTTACTATCTTTGTGTACTGCAAGACTTATTAACTAGGTAGAGAAGGATATGAGGGTAGAAAAAAAGACATTTGCTAGCAAATAATGGCTAGATTTATTGACTGCATATATCATTCCTAAGACCTCTAGTTTGGTTGTGTTTTACTTCATTTTGCATTTTGAAGCTATTGAATTGCATAGGAAATAGGGAAATCAAGACCATCTTCATAAGCAAGCTACACTAACATACAACCTTTGGCATAAATGAATTCAACAACATGTACATGGAAGATATTATTCCAATCTATTACTTCTAATATGTGAGATACGAGAAGCTTGTGTTTCAACCCTTCAAACACTTTTTAGCACTCTTTGATCCATTCAAATATTTTAATCAAAGCATATAATGTTCTAGAAACTATTGCATACATATGGATAAACCTATGGTAGGATCCACAATGGCCAATGAAAGACTCGACTTCCTTGAAATTCCTAGGTTTTTGAAAATTTCGTATTGCCTTGATCTTGTCTTTATCTATAGAAACTGGTATCGTTCATTGATGATTTCAGTAGATGGACTATCGTATATTTTATGAAGCACAAAGATGAAGTATTCAATCTCTTTAAGAAGTATCTTGCATTTGTTGAAAACCAAATAGAAAGAAGCCTAAAGAGACTAAGGTCAGATAGAGTAGGTGAGTACTTCTCAAATGAGTTTAATGCATTCTTGTAGGATAGAGGAATCAAAAGGATAATTACAACAAGGTATACCCCTGAGCAAAATGGGATGGCAGAGAGGAGAAAAAATTACCTAATTATTTGTGGGTAGAGAGTGTATCTACTGCCACTTATCTTATAAACAAGCAAAATCACTAGATGGGATGACCCCATATGAAGCATGGCATGGTAGAAGACCTTCATTTGATCATTGCAGGATCTTTGGATGTGTTGCTTATATGCATATCCCATCTCAAATGAAGGGTAAGCTAGACCCTAAGGCAGAGAAGTGCATCTTCATAGGGTATGACTTGAATAAGAAAGGATACAAGTTTCATAATCCATCCAACAAAGGATTTATAGTCAGTAGAGATGTTGTGTTTGATGATAATGATTCTTTGTTTTAAAGTGAATGCAAGAGAATTAAGTTGCCATATGGCTTGGAAGAGGAGTTCCCAAGCCTCACCAAGGAGGAGCCAAATTAGATTGAAGACATCAAATGAGATGATGAGGACATCATCAACCTAGAAGAATTCAAGGCATGGAAATCAAAAGGCAAAACCAAGATGAAGAAGTTGGAGGACATACCTGAATCATCCAACCAAGCAATCAGAAGATCACAAAGGGAGAGCAAGAAGCCAATCAGATATGGGTATGGCACTGCTTTAGTTATTAAGCATTCTATTTATCTTGCCAAAGACTTGTCACTTGAAGAGCCATCATCATATGAGAAGGCAAAGACCAAGGCAAGAAGGAAGAAGCTATGGATGAAGAAATTGAAGCACTCAAGGAGAATGATACTTGGGAGCTAGTGCCAAGAAAGGAGTCTATGAAGGTAATTGGTTCTAGATGGATTTATAAGATCAAGAGAAATTCAGATGGATCAATTCGCAGGTACAAAGCTAGAATTATGGCTAAGGGTTTTGCACAAACCCAAGGAGTTGACTATGACGAAACCTTCTCACCTATGGCCAAAATGCCAACCATCAGGGTATTGGTAAGTGTGGCTACATCAAAGCATTGGAACATGTACCAAATGGATGTAAAAAATGCATTTCTTAATGGCTGGATCTAAGAGGACGTTTACATGGCTCAACCTCCTGGCTATGAGGACCCAAACAAGGTAAATCATGTGTGTAAATTGAACAAAGCTCTTTATGGAATGAAGCAAGCAGTTAGGGCATGGAACCATAGGTTGACTACATACCTTCAAGATCAAGGATTCATCGTGATTAAAGTAGATACTTCTCTATTTGTTAAGAGAAGTAATTCAGAGGTGATATACCTGTGTATCTATGTTGATGATATCATACTTACAGGTAATGATGCTAATGGCATCAAGCAAATCAAGAATCAAATGATGTAGGAGTTTAAAATCAGTGATCTAGGGTCACTAAAGTATTTTCTTGGACTTGAGTTAGTCTATACTAATTTTGGAATTTATATCACTCAAAGAAAGTATGTGCAGGATATGTTGAAGAAGTTTCACTTGGAGGATGCCAAGATAGCAAGCACTCCTATGGAGGTAAACCATAAATTAAGTGCTCATGAAGCTGATGTGCTTGAAAATATTGCAGGATACCAAAGTATAGTGGGAAGCCTAAACTATGCTACATTAACAAGGATTGATATTGCTTATGGAGTAAGTGTCTTAAGTCAATTTATGCACAAACCTAGAGCGCCTCACTTGGGAGCTGCCAAGAGGATTTTGAAGTACCTTGAGGGAACTCAAAATCAAGGTTTATACTTTCCTTATACTTCAGATTTGGACATCAAAATATACTCAGATGCAGATTGGGCAGGTTGCAAAGACGATACAAGGAGTACATCAGGTTAACTCACTTTTGGAGGTGACAAGCCTATATCATGGTCTTCCAAGAAGCAACCTACTATTGCTTTATCTTCAGGAGAGGCTAAATATAGAGGGCTAGCCAATGCTACTCAAGAAGCCATATGGATTAGATTGTTATATGCAGATTTGGGATTACATGCTATCTCTCCAATGATTTTTGGAGATAATACAAGTTTTTTACATCTTGCATCAAATCATATCCATCATGCTAGGACCAAGCATATAGAGGTCCACTATCATTATGTGAGAGAGAAGCTATTAAGCAAGGATGACTTTGAAGATTCTTGTAATTCCACTAAAATCATGGAGTTAGTTAGAATGAAAAGCTACGACTTCATTTGGAGACAATATCTCCTAGATTAGGGGATCACTTTCTAGAGAGAGTGAAATTTGAATTTGAATTCAAATTTGATCAAAGAATCTATAAAAGATAGTTGTAAAATCTCATGGGGTACCACTCCAATTTTTGAGCCTTTAGTTGAACACATTGTGGACAGTGTATGGCTCACCTCATAGCCTACACTTATCATTATCATTGGGCATTGATTATCATGCAAATGATCATGTACAACATTATCCTATGATACAATAGATCATTGCTTATATCTGTTGATCTCTGAGTCATTGTCACTCAGAATAGTGTTATTATCTTGCTCATACCTCAGTCATTACTCCACGGTTTTCAATGTTCTATGGCTTGTTGGAATCACCTCTAAGTCTACTACATGTTGAGAAATTTTGACGACATTATATTTAGTGGATTGGGAGAAACATGCCTCAAAGTGTTCACTGGTCATTCTCTAAAGAGGTCCTAAAAAATCGGGGGTAATGATACACTTGCTAAATTGATTTCTCTGTATATATTCAATCATTTTTAGTGATTACACTTGGAATCATTAGATCTTTAAGCTAATTAGATATCTCCAGAAGGACATTTTCTCCCACTATGCTGGGAGCATTGATCTTAACAAGCAGTAGGTGTGTGAACCTAAATAGAATGTTTTTGATGATTTGTGAATTGTGTATCTATTTTGAATCAATCATTACATGGATCATCTCCAATGTACATAGGCACTTATTTAGTGTTATTGGAAAGAAAAAAGGGCCTACAACCCAACTCTAAAGTGAAAGAGGGCTGGTACAAAGCAAGGATTAGCGGTACCAACTCATTTCTTGGAGTGTCCATCCATCTTTCCCAACACTTCTTAAGTTGAAAATGGAGAACACTAAACCTGTAGGTACACCTTTTGACATGAATCATAAACATAGTGTTTTAGAAGGTGAGAAAATTGGAGACATTAAAGAATATCAAAGCCTGGTAGGTAGCTTGATATATGCTACTCATACAAGGGCATACATCTCATATAGTGTGGGAGTGCTTAGTCAATTCATGCACTTGCCAAGGAGACCACACATGGATGTAGCTAAAAGAGTACTTAAGTATCTCAATGGTACACACAATGAAGGTATATTCTATCCTTACACTTCAGATTTGGATATCAAAATCTATTCAGATGGAGATGGGGAAGGAGCTAAGGATGCTAGAAGAAGTACCTCTGGTTACTTAGCATTTGCAAGTTCAAAGCTAGTATCATGGAGTTCTAAGAAGCAAACAACAGTTGCTTTATCCTTAGTTGAAGCAGAGTATAAAGGTTTGACTATAGCAACTCAAGAGGCAATATGGTTAAAAGCATTGTATATAGATTTGGGACTTGTGAGTTCCAAACCTCATATATTTGGAGATAATGTAAGTTCCATGCATTTAGTAGCAAACCCTATTTTCCATGCAAGAATCAAACACATAGAGGTTCATTACCACTTCATCAAGGAGAAGCGCATGGAAAAGGAGATTGACATTTCTTTTGTTCTAGCTGAAAAGCAAGTAGCAGATATGATGACAAAGGCACTTGATGGAATAAAGCCTTGTAGATTCAAAGCTATGGCAGGTATTCAACCTATTAAAGAATGAAGACTCAAGCATACTTTAGCTTGAGGCGGAGCTATTGGAACATCAAGCTTACACTATGCTTGAGGTGGATTTGATCTAGATCAAAAATCTATCTCTTGGATTACATCAAAAGAATATCTGTTGGAGAGTTCTTTTATCTATGCTCATTTATTGCATTTTTTTTTCAAAAGATTTTTCATGGATCGTTTACCATTGTACAAGCCTAGAGGTTTACACATGTAAAAGTATAAAGAGAAATCCCAAATTCCATGAATTTGTGGTGGTTGCATTGTAATCAGTCAATCAATCGGTCACCTAAAAGTAGATCAAACTAGATCTTCACTTTTCCTAGATTATAGGAAAGTGAATTGATTCCCTCCAACAGCATTTACCATCTTCATTTGAATTCAAAATCCACTTTTAGAAGTCGTGGAGCACTTCACAAGGCTATATAAAGACTTCAAATCACTTATAGATTGCATGGAAGCAATATACATACGCTTGTGGCCATCATTGTCTTACTCCTTCATTTTCTACATCATCTTCTTCAACATTAGTAAGCATGCAGAGGCTTCTACTTCTCTGTTGAGCTCCACATTGGATGAAAGAGAATGCATTAGAAATATTTTAGTGTCTAGTTTATTTGTGTAAATTTTCAAAGCATTTGGTTTAGTAGATTGAGAGAAATCATAGTCTTTTTTGTCTCAGAGTCAATCTCTATGTATTCTTGAAAAATAGGAGGTACCATTGTTGAGTACCTGATTCATTTCAAAAGCATATTTTGCCTAATTCTTGTACTCTTGTGCATTCTATACACTCAACCCGTATGTGTATCACTCCCATAAAATTATTTTATCAATCGTAATCACGCTGGCCGCTATGAGCATTTGAAGCTCATTGTCTCATCCAAAGATAGTAAGTTTTTTGAGCTACTCGATGCACAAACCTATGTGTTTTGCATCGACTCTTTCTACTTGATGCTCCAAAGTACATAGTGTGTTTTATTGCACGTATCGCATGCCTATAAGGTCTATTTGAGTCTCCATAAGATCAAGGGCTGGTCTTGTGCTGGTTGGCTAGACCAAACTTCGTCACTTTGCAACACACTTTTCTACCTCCTACAAGCTTCTCTAAGTTCTTTCAGTCACTTGATGGGGGTTACTTGATTCATGATCTTACACATTCACTTCTATACTATGTAACATGCCCATCACATGGGAGGTATAGTTTATATACTTCACTCAGGTATTCTTTATCATTCTTTATTTTTCTCCCATAGTTGCTTTGGCCATATTGGCCTTTAGTGGGAGATTGTTACCATTAGTGTCCATGTGAAAGGCAAAATGGCCACTAGACACTTCTTTGTATCAATTCCTTAATAAAACATATAAAGGCATGGTCAACTTCGTACTATATGTTTGACCGCATTTGTAACACCTAAGAAATCTATGTTTGCATTGCGTGCCTACTATGTTTCTTATGTATTCCACAACCTCCTTGCGGAGTACCGTTTGTGGTGCTTGGAGCTCTCTTTTCTACTTTGAGGATATCATCGTGGAGCTCTGAAGAAGGAGAGTGCAGTATTATGCATCACCATCAAAATACTTCATTCCATGAATTTGAGCATTGAACCAAGATTTAAGGCTTTATTTTTAACATGGATGACTTATGCACATACTTTGCACTAAGACGTAAGCATATCTCTATGCTAGAAATGTTGTTTGCTAAATGCAAATAGTATAGAGCCTTGTTGAATCTAGAAAAAATGTTTCTTCATGGTGAGATAAAGAAAAATCTTGGAACATATTGTCCTGAAGAATGGAGTTTCTAAAGATTTGTTGTGTCAAAGAAGATGAAAAATGGGATCTTGTCACATAAGCCCAAATTCCTATTTTGGATTAGAATATTCCCCAAACTAAGAATCTTCAAAACTTAAGGAAATTAGGATCTTATAGGCTAGACATGGCTAAAGATGTTCATGATTATTTCCATCATTTCTACTTTTGTATAGCAAGACTTAACATTTTGGTAAGGTATGAGTTAGGAAAGTTGTTTAAACCTCTTGATTATTGAAATTAATGCTATGAATCCTCTAAATGATAGGTTCACATTTCATACATCCCTTTGAGCCTGGAGCTAAGGTTTAAGGCTTGATTTTTAACGTGGATGACTTATGCACATACATGCACTAAGTTCAAAGCATATCGATATGCTAGAAAAGTCATGGGCCATTGTGAATACTACCATAGGTTTATTCACATGCATGCAATAGTTGCTAGAACATTATATGCTTCCTCTACAAAGTTTGAGTGGACCAAAGAGAGTGAAAAAGCATTTGAAGATTCTAAACACAAGTCTTTCATATCTCCCATATTAAAAGTACATGATTGGAATAATAATCTTCCATGTGCACGTTGTTGAATTCAACTAGGCCATAGGTTGTATGTTACTATAGCATGCTAATGAAGATGGTCTTGATTTCCCTATTTCCTATGCTATTTAATAGCTCAATAGTGAAAAACTAAACTACAACACAATTGAAACCGAGGTCTTAGGAATGATTTATGTACTCAAGAAATTTAGGCATTATTTGCTAACAAATAAGTTTTTGCTAACCATTAGGTCCCTCTCAACCTACTTAATTAGTCTTGCAACATAGGAAGATAGTAAGATGGTTTCCCCTACTAATGGCGGTTATTTTCAACAAAGGTGATACACATGTGCATATAGATCACCTTTTTAGCTTGATGAATGGTGAGCTACACAATGGGATACCCAATGGGACATTGGGATGCTGAGATTACAACTTTCTTTTTTTTGAAGAAAACTTCACTAGATATTGTCTATGAATTGATATTTTTAGTGATAGGGGAACAAACTTTACAAATGATGTTATTGAATGCCTATTCTAAGTGTAGCTTATAGTGCACAAAAATAATCCCCCTATCATCCACAATAAAATGTTCAAGATACGAGTACTAGAAAAATCCTAGCTATGGTACTCACCAAACTAGTGAGTAATAAGCACTCAGATTGGGACAAAGAGTTGCATCATATAGTTTGGGCCTATAGAGTTGCATATAAACAACAATAGGGATGACATCATTCAATTATATATATATATATATATACAATATGTGTGTGTATGTATATATGTGTGTGTGTATGTATGTATGTATGTATGTATGTATGTATGCATGCATGCATGCATGCATGCATATATATATATATATATATATATATATATATATATATATATATATATATATATATATATATATATATATATATATATACATACATACATACATGCATGCATGCATGCATACATACATACATACATACATACATACATACATACATACATACATACATACATATATACATACACACACACATATTATATATATGTATGTATGTATGTATGTATGTATGTATGTATTTATGTATGTATGTATGTATGTATGTATGTATATATATATATATATATATATATATATATATATATATATATATATATATATATATATATATATATATATATGTGTGTGTGTGTGTGTGTGTAAGTGTGTGTGTGTACGTATAAGTATTGAATGCCCTCTATTTATCATCATCCCTTAGTTCACTTAGTGTCTGGTCTAATAAATCATCATCATCAATGTAGCTGCCTATTGATCCTAAGGAATCATCAATCTCTTTTGCTTAAGGGTATAATCATTGATGTTCCTATTAGAGGACTTCCTTAAGTTTTGCAATTCATTCTTGAATTGTGATCTTTGGAAGGTCCGGATCGAAGACTGAAGCATCACATCCTCATACCTTCCACTGGTGGCGTGCGTGGCAACCCGACTTTTAAGGCAAGACAAATACATCAGGCCCAGAGGATGTCAAACAAGAATCAAGAAGAGGCCATCAAAACTGAACACCTGTTTAACAAACAGGCAGAACTGACCAAGGGTTGCGGGTGATGAAAAGAAAAGAACAGGCAGTACAAATGCATCAGGCTCAAAGAATGTAAAAGAAGAATGAAGGACAGGGCCCTTAAAACGTAATGCCAGTCTAACCAGTAGGCAGAACTGACCAAAAGATGCATGCGAACAACAAACTGAAGACAAGAAGTAAAGCCTGTCAAGGGACGATAGAGACGAAGGGGGGAGAGTGTTGCAGAGCAAAGATAGCACAAGGCAAAGAAAAAGACGGGCCCCAAAATTTTTTCAATTTGGACACCTTATTTTTTGTATTATAACCATTCTTGTAATATATTTTTCGTTGTAAATGCACTAGAGGAGTCCTCTAGATGCATCCCCATAGAAGATTAGAAGCTTATCCATGTAAATTAGTAGGAAATTAGTCTTTTAGTGAATAAAGTGCCGGTCTCTTGTGTGAAAGGACCATTTTTAGGGCACAAGTATATAAGTCAATTTGTGACTCTTTGTAAAGACTTTTGACCATTGTGAGAATCAAGAGCACAGAAATTCGAATTTGTGTATTCTCGTCTCTGTATTTTCTTCTTTGTGAGCTTGTGTGCATGTGTGTTGCTCGGAAAGAGTGTTAGGAAGTGTTGTCTATCCATGAAAGTGTTTGTTTGCTGTTGTTAAGGTGTGTGTGAAGTGTAGGAAGTGCTGAAGTGTAGGAAGATTTTCCCATGACTCAGTATTTTGCTCATAACTTGAAGTAGAAGTGTCAGAATTGAGTGAAACGACTGCCATTGGATGCGTCTTCTTGAGAACTTCGAAATGCATATGCTATTTGCTATATTTGGAGTTCGGAGCTGAGAGAAAAGCTCAATTTATTGTTGGCTGTTGTTCTAAGTATCATGACACCATAACTGACAGTTGAAGCTTGTTTGGATCAGTCTTTACCTTGTTTGCACTCTTTGAGTAGTTCATTTGCATTGATCATCATTTGAATGCATGTCTTCATACACTCGGCTAGGTTTGTATACTCATCGGATTGATAATTAAAGCGTGAATCCCCACTATATGCACTTGAGGGGGATTGAGGTATAGTCTCTTTCTCCACAAGTCCCTAAGTTGGTGCTTAGGTACACACGTTTTTTGGCGCCGTTGCCAGGGAGTGTCGAATCAAACCGAGGCATTCGTGTGATGGTAAGTAGCTTTTTGCATTGAAGTGAGAGGAGGAGTAGTGATTTTCTCTTCTTTGGTAAGTCACTTTCAGCCGCACTTACTACTTCTCACTCTTGGAGTGTGTGTAGTGAGTTGTTAGTCTAGGGAAGTGAGTGGAATGAGTAGAGTAAGAGAAGTAAGGGAGTAGGTTAGGTAGTTAGAGTAGCATTCAATCCTTGTAGTGTTGTTCTATTTTCAGTGAATAGGAAAATTCAAAAGTATAAAAGCTAAAAATGTCATTTGGAAGTCACTTGTATTTTAAACAAGTATCGTGAGAGGAACTGTTGAGTATCGCGAGCTACAGTCCGGGTCGTGGGAGCTGCGCAGAGCAAGTGTGGTGTGATTAAAGGGGTGAGAGAGAGGATTGGAGGTGAGCACACTCATTTACACTCATGCTTACCACTTAAATTCACTAGTTTGGAGAAAAACGATCTGCGTTAGGTATCGTGGAGGACTTACAGGGGGTAGAAAGTGTGTTTTGGGTGATACAGAGAGTGAGGAGAGGGTAGAAGAACCTAAAAAACATCTATATTCAATCAAAACCCAAAAAATCTAGCAAAAATTTTGAAAAAGGGTCAAGTATCGTGTTCTCCCACAGTCGAGTATCGCGATACCTGACAAGTATCGTGATCTTCTGTGGTCGAGTATCGCGATATTTCCCGAAAGATCGTGTATCGTGGTACCCTGATGGCGATATTTGCCAAGTATCGTGTATCGAATATCGTTTCTATCTGTGTATCGTGTATCGTGTCAACCCAGGTATCGAGTATTGCATGGTTCTCGATCGCGATACTTATCAAGTATCGTGTATCGAGTATCGTTTAACCCAGGTATCAAGTATCGTGAAAGTTTAGATATCGTGTATCGTGATTCCTGACCAAGTATCGTGTATCGTTTCTCACCAATCGCGATACTTGACAGAGATCGTGTATCGTTTCTCAGCGATCGTGATACTTGTCAGCGATCGTGTATCGTGGTTGCCCAAGTATCGTGTTTATCTGAAGTATCGTGTATCGTGTTCATTGAAGTATCGAGTATCGTCCTTCTCCAAGTATCGAGTATCGTCGTTGCGATACTTCATAGGTATCGTGTATCGTGTGAGACAAGTATCGTGTGTCGTTCTATCTCAGGTATCGCGTTTATCCAAGTATCGAGTATCGTCTTTCTCCGAAGTATCGAGTATCGTTTTGTTGAGATATCGTGTATCGTGTTTGGGCAGATATCGTGTATCCTCTGGCACAAAGGTCAAGTATCGTGAAATTTTGATTCAAGTATTGTGACTTGAGATTTCATATTCAGTCCTTTTCCAGCCAAGTTCTTCTAGAATTCTGACCCATAGTGAAGAGTTCTAGAAGCTCGAGGTTAGCAAGGGCTGATCAGAGATTTTAAGTGGATAAACCTGAGATCTCAAAGAACCCTAGGAAGCCGAAGGAGTGTGATCTCTTCTGTAGGAAGTGTAGTTGATCCAAGTAGCCGTTCACATTATTATGAGACCTCTAGTGAGTCAGAAGAAGAAATTCCTATGGCTTCAGAGGATATGCAAAACACTGTACCAATGATTGGCATGATGTCAATTATTCAGGGAGAATATCAGACATCTTTAGAATATGTGACCACCAATCAACATGAGATCCCCATATACCTAGATGGACTAAACCGATCAGTGGCCAGACTGAAGAAAGCTTCAGAGGCTTACATAGTGCCTAGACCAGCAGATAAATATTTAGGAGGATTTTATATGGATAAAAGGGATATCCAGTATGTGGTTACTGAACACCCTGAAAACATTAATGAACTTGGGGAGGAAAACAATGTTCATAACCCTAATGGTGATGGAAATGAAGAGCAAGTGACCACACCTAGAGGGAGATCTACTGTTGTTAGGATTTGGAGAGGAGACGTGATTCCCCAAGATGACTCCATAATGGAGGTGTATTTGATTAATGGAATGGAGCATCTCCTTAGAGCCCACTCTTCAATATGGGAAGCAGCCCCCAACCCAGTGACTATCTATGAGTTACAAGATCCTGATTTCCCCACCATCATCACATATTTGGACAAAAACCAGAGGAGGTATTGGCCCCTAACAGATTTAGAGAGAGCCGGGTTGAAATATCAGAACATTCCAGTGTTTCCCTCGAGGGATCAAGCCACTACTTCACAAAACCCACATGGAACCTCTCAGAATAATTCATTTCAACAGTCAAGACAAACACAACAAACTCAAATCCCGGTTAGACCACATGTGCAGTTTACTATGCTTGCAAATAACCCTAATTATCGGCCTCATCCAGCTATTGATCCATGGAATGGAATTCCTGCCCCAGTTAGACCACCTGTAGCAAGAGGACCTGGTATACCTATTGGAAGACCAGTTTTCCCTGTGATGCCTAGACCGCCTGAAGGAGGAAGAAGATTAAGGCCAATTCAAGTAGCCAAATGCATGAGAAATCATTATGATGGTTCTAGCGAACCTTACAATCATATAGCTGAATTCAAGCAAGTAATCAGAGCCAAACAAGTAGAAGATTTTTTGATCCAATATGAATCTTTTGGTCTAACTTTGACGGACACAACTTTAGCTTGGTTCCAGCCATTAGATCCAAATGATTTTCAGAACATGGAACAAGTCTATCAAGAAATGATTGAAGAATTCACTAAATCCGGAATTAAAAAAAATTCTTCTTCATTAATCCATAGCTTTAAGCAAGCTCCTACAGAATCAGTGAGATTGGCAGCAAGAAGATTCAAGCAGTATGTGGACAGATGCCCAGTGGAAGAGAGACCTACCCAAAATAAAATGGTGTCATTATTTTTGGAAGGATTATTGAACAGATCATTAAGATCTCTGGTGTATGTAAAGAGAGTTCAAACTTTGCAAGAATGCATGAAGGAATGTATTGATTTAGAAGACAATCTTGCGGAGGATTTGAAAATACCTCAAGGTAGTGTCAAAAGTGAAGATTCAGCCAGCAGCACATCAAACCCTAAGAACAATGTAGAGGAAATAGTTCACTTGGTAGCAAAAAAGTTGAATGTTCAAGGACAGACGAACTACCCCAACAACCCAAGATGCATGCACTGTGGAGGAGATCATCCTTCTCATTTGTGTACTAGGGGAGTAGTCCCACCACTTACTTATGCGTACAATAGACCACCTATCCCGGGACCTCTGCAGTATTGTAGTATTGAGCAAAAATATACAAATCACAACACAGAAAGTTGTCCTTACAATAGGCAATCAAGACCCATGCAACCTGTCATGAGACCTTGCGGATACCCTCAGAGAGATCAAGGAGGTGAAGCCTTTAGATATCCCACATATCAGCAGCAAGCACCAGTACCACGACTGTATGCGTATCAAGGATACACTCAACCACAATCAGTGTTAGGACAACAACCACCCCATCCTCAGAATGTTGTCCCAGTGAAAATAGCTCAACCTGAAGAAAACTTAGAGAGAGCGATAGTCCTAGCCGCACCATTGACTAGTAGTGAATCATATGACCCATCCTATGACCATAGTCAAGGAGAATATTCCACTTATGAAAGCTCTATGATAGAATATGGACAACTGTACGAACCATATGCCTATGGCATGGAAGTACCAGATAGTTCCTACGGATATGAGCAGGACTATGTGTCATTGATGTACACAGCCCCTAGAGCACCCATACCTCACGACCTATGAACAGACCGCCTGTACCGAGAGGACCATGTTATAGATGCGGAGGTGATCGTTATATCAGAGAGTGTACAATGCCAAACCCACCACCACCACAGCGAGTCTGGGAAGGATACTGTAGTGATTGTGGTAAGGAACACCTTTTCAAAGATTGCCCCAAGAACCCCAACAAGGTTACATCCAATGTGCAAATCAATGTGATAGAAGTAATCTAATCATCAGGGAGCGATAAGGAATACACTGTGCCACTGAAAGCAATAACTAGAGCCAAAGCTAGAGAGACCCGAGACAAAACTGAGGAAAACAATCAAAGCTATAGAGAGGTGAACACACCCACACCTAAGAGAGTTGAAGACTCGGAAGAGCGTGAGAAAAGTGTTGTAAGCAAAAGGACACAAAGATGGAAGAACCGTAGGGATAGGATAGAAGAAAAGAAGTTACTGCAGAGGAAGGAAAATGAGAAGAGCGAACAAAATCTAAAAGAGGAACCGAAATTTGAAGAAGAAAATAAAAATGGAAAGTATAAAAAAGAAGAGGTAGGATCAGTTTTAGCAGATCCCATGCCTGAAGAATTATCCATGTGGATTCAGGCATACAAGGCACGAATAAGAGCAGGACCTACCATAGAACAACATGAAAGAGAATATCCTAGAGGTGACCTAGAGAAAGAGAGGTTGGAGATCTGCAAAAAATTAATAGAAGTTGCTCAACAGACCTTAGAAAAACTTGCATTGCCATTACCCAATACTCGAATTTCCGAAAGAGAAGTCCAAGAGTGTGTCATTGCTAAAGATCACGAGAAACCCGAAGCAGGTAAGACACATAATGGAAATTATTGTGAGGATAAAAGGGAAGGTTCCATTGTTCCCGAAGTAGAAGGAGAATGGCCTAAAGATTTGTGGGCAAGAGTCCAAGAAGACAGATGGAAGAAAGTGGAAGGAATAGAACCACCCTTCGAGGAGCTAGAAGCACAAGATGGAATAGAGGAATCAATACCTGAGTTGAATTTTGAAGAAATATTACCGAATGATCCAAGTAATGAAGAAAATGATAGTGTAAAGGTTTTGCCAAATTACACAGGAGAGTACGAACATAATTCAGAATTGTATTGCATTCCCTCAATGAGGAAAAAAGAACCTAACCCATCAGTCCAAACCTCGGATATCATACAACACCTTAGAAAAGTAAAAATCCCTTGTACCCTAACATTAGAAGAACTGTTGAAGGTCAAACCACATTTGAAGGAGAAACTGACCAGTCAATTGGAGATCAAGATGGAAGAGAAAGAGATATATGATGAAGTAAACACAGTAAAAATCCCAGTCGATAAGGTAGGAGATTTTAGTGAGGGAGATGAAGGAAACACTTGCCTTTCAATTACCTATAGGGGTTATACCACCAAAGCCATTTTAGATACAGGAGCAGGAGTAGGAATAGCAACTAAAGAAATTTGGGAGAAATGGGGAAAACAAGCTCTAAGACCAACACACATGAAGATACAAATGGCCGATGGACATACTGAAAGACCCTTGGGATTATTGGAACGAGTAGTTTTTATCACTTGTGGAGTTGAATTCGAGCACACCTTAGCGTTTGTCAATTTGAAAGGCCAAGCAATTATGAAATGATACTCGGAATAATAAATCTCCACACATACACATATCAAGATGTTCCCCCCTTACAATGGAATCAGATTCATAAGGAGGAAGATAATCAGTCAATTCACAACATAGGTTCTAGTGACCAATCTTGGATGAACGAGGACACTCATCTATGGATATGCCAAACTACAAAAAAGGAAGAAGATAGGAGAAAGGGATGGCAGCAAAGGCAAGGAGTAGCTAGGTCTGTACAAGATCCAGCTTACATACCTCAAGTCTTTTTGGATGAAGAGTTTGAACCTCAGGTTGGATGGAGATTTTAGCGACCCTTGATGTATGTGTAAACGAAGAAGTAATAACTATGAATGAATGTATTGATGAGGAAGGATATGACGTTAGTCTATATGTGGTAGTCCTTCAGGAGGCTGAAGAAGGAGAAGTCATAGAAAAGGAATGGAAGGAAGACTATGAGAGCATTGAAATGGAGCAAGAACACATGGAAACAGAAAATGAAACTCAAGAAATAAGTGTCATAGCTCATGAAATGAATCAAGAACCAGCACAAGAATGTTGGAGATAGACGTCTGCGGAAGCACACGAACAACACAAGGAAGAAGAAGAAGCTTGGAGCACAAACACACAATACTGAATGTATTACAAAAGAATGTACAAAGATAAGTAGCCCATTAGGGCAATAGGCGTATATACAAGCCGGGGGAAAAAAACCTCCTAAAGAGGGAAAAAAATGCCCCGGCGGTCCTAGAGTGTTCACACACATCACTACCTAAATATATCAACAAATCCCCCCTGGGAGTGATGCGGTCAACAAGGAGCTGGCACTCATGTATAAGGAAGTGCCAAGCTATGTGGAAATCACTCCACAAAAGGAAGTGTTGCTCTAGCACAATGGTGAGAACCACGTTAAGAAGCTTCACCTCCTTAATTGTCAATCCGCGGAAGAGATAGGAGTGATATGAAGATCGTGAATGTGAGATGATGTGAGAGTGAAGGTGAGAAGCACCAAGATGCACACACACATACACACACACAATGAAGAGACAAGCAAGACACGATGGAAGGTGGGAAATTAGCTCTATTACTCAAGAACACTATTACAAGCTCAAAAGAACTCTAACCTCAAACAAGCTAACACTAACCAACACTAACCAACCTCAAAAATGAGCTCTCTAGCTCTTTTTATAGTTTCTAGACTAGTTTTGACCGGTTTCACATCTAGTGACCGGCATAGTTAAAAATTAGGTCCTAGATGCGATTTGGAAGGGTAAACGATGTCTAAAAATAACGAAAATTGATACGCTTGTTCTACCTAAGCTCCTCAAGCTCGAGGACTCCTCGGCTTGCACAAAATGGAGCTATGGGTTACAAAATGGGGTTTTCTATGTTACATATGTTACAATAGTGATGAAAATCACTGTTGGAGGTTTTTGAAAAGTATTTTTAGAACATGATTCTTTGAAAAAAGATTCCACTAGCTTCCTGCTCCATCGTTACATGCTTCCGCGTCGTCTGTGCCTCTGGCTGCTTCCAACACCCCCCTCCCTCTCGCTTCTGTCGTCCCTGATAGAACCTTGTTGTGAGGTCTGCCGGATATAGTTCTGTAGGAGGTCTTGAGCGAGGGTGTGCTCGGAGATACGAATGCCTCGGGCCAGGTCGGCCTCGAGTTTCTCCCAGTCCATTGGTTGCGGTTCTTCCGGTGGCGGGAGCTGATAGTGTGTGGAATAGACCATTTGTTCACAGGCAAATAATTGTAATAAATGTGTAGGCCTGCTTATGAATACCTCTGAATGGTATTCCCAGAAGCCGGTTGTGAACATCTCTTCGAACGTCTGCTTGTAGCACGCCGGTAGGTACTTTATTCTGCAATGCCAGGCATAACACACCCATAGCGATGGCGTTGTACTCATATCATATACCAGGTCGAAATTGCCATGCTCAAAGCCCGGGGTGTTGACATGGGGTGCCTTGACGTGTCGGAAGACTTTAAAAATCACTTGCATCATGTCAAAGATTTTAACAGTCATATGCGCCGCTATATCGTCCATATGCTTTAATCTAGGGAGCCAGTGGCGAATTGTAGCCATCATGTAGCCAACAGTTGGTAACTCAATGGGTGGCTTAAAATAGGGGTAATTCAACCAGTCTTGGCACTGCTTATTGTTTTGTACCTTAATAGCAAAGGCAGTCCAGGAGCAGCGTCGTGGCATTGGTCCCCAACATGGGTTGTACTTTAAGTGCAAAGGTGCCTTTACCCATGTACTCATCATTTCTGGATACTTCTGTAGTAAATCTTTCCGCCACTCTAGTTGATAGATCCTTCCTTGTTGTGCATCTAGTGGCAAATCATCCGCCTCGAATTGAGTTGCATGCGATGGTTTCTTACCTGTCTCTTTCTCAAAGGCTAACTGGTATTCGGCCATTAACATGAAATACGGTTTATACTGTAGCTCATGCCCAGATATGTATCGTCGCGGGGCCAAATGAGCAAAGAATGGAGATTGTAAAATTCTTTCTTCTATCATCGCCATGGCATGTAATTGTGCCTCTACTCTCGCTGAGTGCGTTGTTCCAAGTTCCTCAATAGTCTTCATCCACGCGGGGGTTGGAAGTTCGTACGCCATCTGACCTTCGGCCGTGACGCGTCCGCCTGGGATGGGTTGTGGCTCGTACGCTTCTTCAAACGTTTCCTCCACCGGGATGGTGACCGTTTCTTCCTCAGCTGGTAGCTCAGGTGGGGAATCTGGCCTTGGTGGTGCTTCATATACTGCAATCCTTGATTCAAGGTTCGATACCTGGGCCCATAATGCGTTGAGTTCCTCTAAGATGTCAGGAGAGGGGTCCACAGGTGCTGGTATGTCTGGGTGTGCCGGTTCTCGTAACTGGAGTAATTTGTGATCTTCTTTGAGTTTCTGTAACTCCTCGTTCATGCGGTCGTATTCATCTAGTAATCTTACATGATCGTCTAGCAGCATCCTCATCGAGTCTGAAGGAATGGCTTTGAACCTGCTAGGACTGAGTGGTTGGTCTGGGTGGTCGAGCGCTGCTTCTAAGTTTTCTCGGTTCTGATCCTGTAAGCGCTGGTTTTCTTCCTTGGCGGCTGCTAGGTGTTTTCGTAGTAAGCCCATGTTTCGTGTTAACGTTGCATTGCGGACTGTCTGGGCTCTTAATAAGTTATCCAGGTCAGCAGTTGCTTCCTTGGTCTTTTCTTCGCTTTCTAGTTCCAATTTGTGATAAGCCTCGCGTAATTCTTGGTATCGGGTGTTCAGAGAGGCATTCTCAATAGACAATAAATTAAGCTGCGGCTGTAAGTCATTGGTTGTCCTCTGCAGCTGCTGATAATTATCACCAAGAGATGTGAACTCATCTCTTACTTGCGTCATACACATGAACATCTGTCGGAATGCATTATCTACAGTGGGTGATAGTATTAATGGGGTGCTAAATGAAGATGCAGTTGGTGTAGATGCAACGGGAATGGGGAATGGGGGTGGGAAGGTGGATGATGTAGTGATTGTCGAAAATTGTGATGTGCCTAAAAATGTTTGTGCCGTGAGTGAAGTGAGTGATGGTGCAGTGGGTGGTGAGATGTCCATCTCATTGGACGTATCTAGTGCGGTGACCGTGAATATGGGTGTGATCGTGGGTACTCGTGCTGGTGTGAATACGGGATTTACAAAGGTTGAGGGGTAATTTATAGGAGGGCTGGCTGGAGCAGCTTGGTGGAAAGGGGAAAGAGGGGTTACAGTGGGTCGGGGAGGTGAGACGGGGGAGAAGGTTAATGGCGATGGGAATGGGAAAAGGGGTCTTGGAGTTGTGGGGAAAGATGGAAAAGATTGATGAAGGAATGGGTTGGATAGAAAGGTGGGTGTGGGAGGGGGTAGACTAGGGCTAATGGGTGCGGGAATTGTGGGGTTAGTGGTCGTAAAGACAATTTCTACAACACCACCGGCGAATGAAGATGTTGGTCTAGGGGAAGGAGGGTGAAGAGGGGAGGCTGGATGGATGGACGGTGATGGAGGAGCGGTTGGGGTGGTCGATACTTCAGTGACTACTGAGGTATGTACAGCTGTAGCGCGGGGTGGGGAATCTACAAAGATGGTTTCTACAGCCAACAAACTTTCCGGGACGAGGCGTGCCTCCCTGGCTTGTTCTGAAGACTATGCTCCTGTTGGTACACGAATGTATTCGCCGGGCTTTGAAAGTAGTCGTACTCTGCGGGGGTCAAACTGTGGTAGTGGCTTTCTTTGCAAGTACCTGAGTGCTTCGTTGGAGCCTACTGATTTGACTAACTCTCTGAATCCGTTGATGTATGCGTCTTCGAATCCGCCTGTGACAAGTTCTTGTTCTATTAATGTTTGACTCTCTTCCTCTGTCAGCTTTTTGCGTGCCCAAACTTTTTCCATAGTTCTATACAGCTTCTTGATAGCTAGTGTGTAAGCTGCTGCTTCGTAAGTTTCATCTTCATGGGTACTTGTATCACCATGTGTGTCTGTTTGTTGGCCTTGGCCATCTATCTGTTCATGCTCTTGGGATTCCTGTGTTCCCTGGCTAGCTTCGTCGTCTCCTTCGTCGTCATCGGTTGCTGTTCTTTCGTCATCAGAGCTGGACACGATCTGTCCTTGTGGCTGATCCCTGGGTGTGGTAGGGTAGCTAGGCCTTTCAAATTCTTGAGAAAACAATTGTCCTTCTGAAAACTGGAACTCATTGGAGAATGCATCGGGCATCTCAAAATCAAACGTTGTGTTCAGTGGCTCTGCTTGTCCTGCTTCTAAATGGGGTATTGGAAAAGAGAAAGCTTCCGCACCAATAGTGGTGGGAAGTTCAGCTGCTGTGGTGATAGGTTCTGTGGTTGTGGCTGCTTGGGGTGCAATAGTACTGGTGGTGCCCTCCGGCGTAACTGGTCTTGATAACCGTATACGAATTGGTGGTACCGTGGGAGTGGCTGCTGTTGGTGACTGCTCTGGAGATGGTTGTGGCGAGGGTGATTCTGGGACTTGTAGGCACGGGATAGTACCTCTCATCCGCTTTCCGACTCTGCCTTTGCTAGACTTTCTAGCCTTCCTAGTGGTGCCTTTAAATGCTTTCAGTTCCTCACTGGTCATGGCACGCTCAATCGGTAAGTCATACGCCAAGCACATATATATGATCCTGGTGAGGGCGCAGCACCCATTGATTACCTTCTTTCGCTCCCACCTATGTTGTGCCAAATAGAGCTGATCAATTATCGAGCTGGCTAGATCAACCGTTTGCGGTCCAGTACATGCTAAGTATAAACCAAACCAGATTCTCTTGTGGGGCATGGTAAAACGATCCTGAGCTGGGAAAGCAAAGTGCTGCATGCATATCCGTAATGGCTTAGAAAGCTCAGGGGTTATGGCTGAAATATCCTCCCACTTAGTTACGTCACCACGTTTCATCTGCTCTGGGACTAGTCGTTCTCGCTCCATCGGAGTGTGTGTTCCATGTATTTTCAGAGCTGCGCGAATTAAATCTTTAGACAAATAAAACCTTCTGAATGGGGGATCATTTACCAAGGATGGTAACATGAATGTGCCAGGTAGATCCTTGTTTTCTGAAGCTGTTAAGGTGGTTACCAAGTAAAAACATCTGTAAAAATCGGGTTTAGGCAGAGGGTCGCTAAAATACTCTGTAAATCCCGCTCGTGCCCAAACGTGCGTTAGATCTTGTGTATTCTGTAGTCCTTCAAATTCTCTTGACAAGAACTGGTACTTGGTCCATGTGCGAAGATCAAATGCCAAATTGGCCTCAAATATGAAATCAGCGTCTGCTAATGGTCCTGCTAGGCCTTGGAACCAATGAGAATTACGATGAATCTTCTCAGTATATCCTCTAGGAGGATCATCGATTGGCATGGGTCCTAGAAAACCTTGAAACTCTGGTGGTTGCATCGTAGGATAAGATTCTGCGAGTAATTCTCCAATATTGGCCATTGGTGTGCTTGGGCCAGCTTCTGATGGTCCTGCTTCGGTTTGCATGATGACTGATGAGCTAATGGAAAAGATCTGCTACAAAAGATTAACACATTAGTATGGAAATTAATTATGATCCCATTAAGGTGAGACCGCAATCCTTTTCCATAACCGATGTGTAACCCGTGTAGCCAAGTGTCATGAAGTGATTGATGCAATGATTATTTGCAAAACTAATGCAGGTCTCTAGACACCTACATGGTTCAGATTATGCCTACATTTCTTGATGAGCTTTTATTATGCATGATGTGGGGTTTGGGTGTATGAATTTATACAAGGTTTGGTTGAGGGTGAATTATTACAAGGATGGAGTTTAAATGGGGTGGGAGAATTGTTAGATAATGGGGTACAAGAAGACGTTTGGATACGTTTCGGTATCCATTTCCTAAGAGTCTTGGAGTGGGTGGTATGTTTCTGCTGAGGGACAAAAAGTGGTATCGGGTTTGGTGGTATTGAAGGATGAAAAGATTTCTGAGGGGTATATATTACATGGCTTGAGGGTTGGGCTATGATACATTGTTTGGGTACCCAAATCTGCATGGGTGTGGGTCGATTGAGAAGGTACTTCTTGGCGATCCAAATCTGTCGAGTACTGGTACTTGTAGAAGAAGATCGAGGGGACTTTGGATACTGACTCTGCTTCTTTTGAAATTTTGTCCTGTTCTTGTCTGCAGTGTTGCCAATAGCCTGTGATTGCTGTCCTTTTGGCACCCAAATTTGTTTCGTGCCACTTGTTCTATGATGTTGATACTGCTGCTTTCCTTGCCTTGTCTGGTGGTGTCGTCGGTCTGGGTTCCTCTGTTGTGGTTGACTCCTTCGAGGTTGGGTTTGAGAGGTCCATTAGACGCTCTACTTTGGAAAAGAAGGGAGATCCAACACTTGCGTGACCTGCCCATTAGGAAGTGATTCGTTCTTTATCTTTAATCTAGGCCAGTCCGCAGCAAGTTTGGAAGGATGAGCACCGCAGGGTGTTGTGCTCATTTGGCCGCTGATGCAACCCACCTGACCGCTGATTGTGTCTATCTGCCCTAGCGGTTGGGTAGCTGCCCCTTCTAGTTTGCAGGAAGCCCTAGGGAAGATCTCCTATCGTCCTTCTGATTGACAATTGTCCCTAGCCAAGCCCGAGTGGGTTGGTGTAGATGTAACGTGACTGGTCTGACCCAAGATCTTCCGGTCTTCCGTCGCATGCGTTTCATAGGGTCTAGGGTTACAAACCTCAATCGGAATGCAATTAGGGAAGTCAAGCGGTATCACTCGCTTCTGTTCTAAGGTTCCAATCTGTAAGGAGCCTTGTCTAAGATTTAGGTCCACTGAGTGATCGTATAGCCAATCTTGGCCAAGGATTAGGGGTTCTATCAGGTCGTCATCATGGCACACTAGTAGCTTCGCTGTCATGGTCACATCCTTAATGAGGATAGGAAGGTCCACCTCACCCATGCAAGGGGTTTCCATGCCTCCTAGGCCTATGAGGTATGCCTCAATTGGCCGCATTTCTATTCCTGAATCCTTATAGTGGGACCATCTAATAGCACTAGTCGCAGCACCTGAGTCAATTAAAGCCCTGAGCTCTTGGCAAGGGTTGTCGTGCTCTAGCCTGACTGTAATGAATGGTCTCCTGTCCACTATACTAGGATGAGTGGTTGACTTTACTTGACACATGGCCATGGGATATCTGGGTGTAGTTTCCAGATGGTTATAATGTTCTCTCCCTAGTCCTTGTCTTCTTAACTTCATGTGTTTAATGCGTTCTATTGCTTCTGCCTGAGCTGCCGCTCGTATTCTATTTTCTTCCTCCTTACGCTTCTTTGCCAACGTGAGTCGTCTAAGCATATCCTCAGTAAGAGGTTCCTAATATAGCTTGACTCTACAGCCACTAATGTAATTAGGCATTATATCTCCTTCTAAAGTGGCTAATTGTACTGCTCCACTTGTTGAGAGTCTGTTAATGATCATAGGTCCATAGCCTCGCTTTTCTAACTTACGTGCGTGTTGCTTTAGCGTATATACTAGAACTAAATCTCCTTCTTTTAGGCCTTTATCTTTCACATGTGCATCAAAATATGCTTTCTGTCGCTTCTTCGCTGCATATATTCCTGTTGCCGCCTTTAGCCTGGTTTCTCCTAATCGTTCCAAGTCCATTATTCTCGCTGATAATTCATGGCCGGTCCACTGATGTTCTTGTGCAACCTTAAGGGTCGGTATCAAAAAGTCCAAAGGAAGCACAGCATTCTGACCAAAAACCATCTGAAAGGGAGTTGCATTGAGTACGGTCTTGTAGGCCACTCGATATGCCCAAACAGCGTGGTGTAACTGTTTGTCCCAATCTGAACATTTGTTGTTCACGAGTTTCGTCAGTACGTTACAAAGGATCTTATTAGTGCTTTCAGCCTGACCATTGGCCTGAGGATGATATGGTGCGGATTTCTTGTGAATCACCATAAAATCCTGTAACAAATATTCAATGACTTGGTTTAGAAAGTGAGTGCCTCGATCGCTCACTAACTCTATAGGCAATCCATATCTTGTAAAGACATTCTCAAATAAGAATTTTGCAGTTGTGTGTGCATCATTCTTTTTCGTGGCTTTTGCCTCTACCCCTTTCGTAAGATAATATGTGGCAACAATAATGTATTCAGCATGTGTACCTTTTGCAGGGGGGTTAATGGGTCCTACAAAGTCTATACCCCACTTAGAAAATGCACGTCCGCCCATCATGGGTTTCAAAGGCATTTCATCTCTGCGAGTAGGAAACTGAGTTCTTTGGCACACATCAGATCTCTTTACATAGGTATGAGCATCCATGTGAAGAGTGGGCCACCATAATCCTGCAAAGAGGATGGCTTTGATTATCCTATCGGGTCCAAAATGACCTCCTGCAACACCTTGGTGTGCAGTCTCTAGTATGCTCAGATAATCGCTCTCATGAACACATTGTCTTAGATTCCATCTCGTCCTCTTTTGTATAGGTTATCGCTAATAAGTGAATAATCTTGAGCTGCCTTCTCTAGACTGCGTTGTCGTGCTAAGGTCATGCCTTGAGGGAATGTCTTCATCCTCAAGTATGTCACTAATTGTTCACTCCAGTCTGGTGTGAGAGACACGTGATATAGTGTAGCATGCTCTACTGGTGGTCTTTCACAACAAACATGGCATTCTTTACACAATTTGTAGACATCTGCTTCCATCGAAGGCCAATATACTCCTAGTCTGTGCAGAGTCTGTAATGTTCGATGTTTTGAATGATGTTGCTTTAATGCACCTATGTGTGCTAATTGCAACCAATTCGCATGTTCTGATTCATCTACACAACAAGCAAGAATCTTTTGATTATCCTGTTTATATATGCTTCCTGCCATTATTTGGTATCTCTAAGACTTGGTAATCTCTCCCTCTTTGATCTTTATCCTAGGATTCTTGGGTCCATATGTGAGAATAGGGACTATAGGCTTAGCCCATTCTGGTGCTATCTCAAGGTTAAACAAGTATGCATCTGGTAATTCATCCGCTATTCCTTGAGGAGCTTCTCCTGAGGTTAATCTTGAAAGGTGGTCAGCTCTAAGATGTGTCTTTCCTTTCTTGACTACGACTTCAAAATCATACTCCATGAGTAATAGAAACCAACATATCAGTCGTCCTGTGTTACATGGTTTGTTGACTAAGTACAATAGGGCTTGATGATCCGTAAAGAACTTGAATTTGTTGGCCAACAAGTAGTGCCTAAACTTCTTTACTGCGTAGATCATCCCTAATCCTTCTCGTTCCGTCGTGGTGTAATTTCTTTCTGCTGCGTTCAATTGTCTGCTCGCGTAAGCTATGGGGAGATCTATGTTACCTTCATTCGTGGGTTGTGCTAACACACATCCTATGGCGTAATTGGATGCATCCACATGTACATGGAATGGCTTACTCCAATCTGGGGTAGTCAATATAGGTGCTGAGCACAAGCGTCGTTTAAGTTCATTGAATGAATTTTCACATTCATCTGTCCATTCAAAATTGGTTAAAAGAGAGTACAAAGGCTTGGCTATGATTGCATACATGTGTATGAATCTCCTATAATATCCGCAATGGCCCATAAATGCTTGTACCTCTTTCACATTAGTTGGTCTAGGTAAATCTGCAATTACCTTCACCTTTTCTTCATCCGTAGAGATTCCATTTTTTGACACAATGTGTCCTAGAATTTTGCCTTGTCTGACCATGAAAACGCATTTTTCTGGGTTCAAACAAACCTGATATTCTCGACATTTGTCAAATATTTGTCTTAACTCTGGGATATGCGTTTGTCTTACATTTGAATGAGCACATAAGTCATCGACATAAACTTCCAAACTCTTGCGTAAGAATTCCTTGAAAACATGACACATGAGTCACTGGAAAGTGGCGGGTGCATTTGTTAAGCCAAATGGCATCGACGAAATGCAAATATGCCCCATTCAGTGGCAAATGCCGTCTTGTGTTGATCTTCTGGAGCAATGGCTACTTGATTATAGCCTGAAAATCCATCAAGAAAGCTGTAAACTTCCTTGCCTGCAACTCTTTCCAATAGATGTTCCGTGATAGGAAGAGGATAACTATCTCTAATCGTTGCGGCATTAACTTTTTTAAGGTTAATACACACACGCAATTTTCCATTCTTCTTGGGCACAACCACAATGGGGGATACCCATTCGGTATGCTCAATTTCGTAAATGAATCCTGCTTCTATCAAGCGATCTATCTCCTCTTTAATCTTCGCAGCGTAGTTATCATTGTACGTGTAAGGTTTCTGTTTTGTCGGTTTTGCATCTGGAGTCATAGGGATTCTATGAGAACATATATCTAGATCTACTCCTTTCAAATCTTTGTAACTCCAAGCAAAAACATCTCTATATTCGCGCAATAGGGCAACTAGCTCTTCTTCTTCTTCAGTTGTCAAATCGTGCCCTATGTATGTACATTTTTCTTCTTCTCCTTCTATGGCTACGATTATTTTCTTGGTTTTCTCTCGGTTATCATATACTTGTCCGTCATTCGCCTTTCTATTAGGCATTCGTACCATGGTTCTTCTATCTTCGATTTCATATTTCTTGAAGTTCTCGAGTACTTCAAATAAAGATTCTTCTTTTTCTGACATGGTTTCTTTCTTCTTTCTTTTCTTGCCTTCACTCTTGTTAGTCACTTCCGTGGCTAACCTCACCTCATTTGTAATTTCCTCGTGTCTCTGAGTGTGAGTCTCTACCTCGAAAAAATATTCTTCCTCTGATGCAAAGGGTGGGTCCATGATAATTGATTCTAAATCAAAATCGCTTGCATCCTCAAATGCATCAATGTTCGGTTCACACTCTTCTAAAATTGCATCGCACATAATTGGCTCTATCGTGAAAACTGATATGTCATAGCCATCCTCGTCACAGTGGGGTGTCCATTGTTCTTCATTGATGGCTACATCCATGGTTGCTAGGATTTCTGCCCAACCATGGGGTTCAAACTCTTCGTCTGGAAATACTACAGGTGCATAAGCTGGATCCTGAAGGGTTCGTGGATGTTGTTCTGCACCTAAGGTCCTGGCTTCTAATCTTTCTTCCTCTTGTTTTGCTACTTTACACATCCATAAATGGGTATCCTCATGCAACCAAGAAGGATTTGATTCTAATGAGTGCACGGATTCCGTCTCTACTAGTGTCTTATGGATGGTATTCCATTGTATTGGGGGTACATCTCTATGTGAATAGTCTTTAAGATTGACTTTGGTAGTCACTCCTAAATGTTGCAAGTACAAAGAATTAGTTCCCCAATCTTGTACAATTTGCAACTGAAGCATGAATGGTCGTCCCAATATCATCTCATAAGCATGATTTTTACTAAAATCACAAATGGCAAAGGTATGCTCAAATTCTACTCCACAAGTGGTGAGAGATATGCCTTCTAGTAAGCCTAATGGTTTTTCTATGTGTCCGTCAGCCATTTGTAGCTTCATCCTGGTGGGTCTCAATGCTGGCTTACCCCAACGTTTCCATAAAGCGGTGGTAGCTATGGCTACTCCGGCTCCTGAATCTAAGATGGCTTTCGTGGTGTAGCCCTGATGGGTTATCAGAAGATAAGTGTTACCTTCCTCTCCTTCGCTTACATCTCCAATCTTTTCTACGGGTATTTCTGGTACCTTATTTTGTGATCCTATTTGTGAGGGAGTAGTAGCAAGCTCGGGGAATTGATTTGCTACATGTTTCCACAATTCTGGTTTTACCTTTAACAACTCCTCTAGAGTGAGATTACATTGTACTTTAGTGTTCTTGATCACTTCCGTGTTTCTAGGGATTACTGATTCTTCATTCCTCACTATTATCGTGGGTGCTCTCATACTAATAGACTTTGCTTCCCAAGGTCCTGTGAACTGAGGTAATTCTTGTAAAGAATTAGATTCAAAAGCTGTGTGTTCACTAAGTTGTTCCTCCTCTACCTCATCGTAAATAGAGGGAATGTCTTGGGGAAATTGTTCCTGCAAGTCATCTATTTCTTGAATAGGAGGATGGGTTCCTTGTTCCTTTCTCCACTTCTCTTCTTGTATTTCTCTCAAAAATTCATGTGAGTACCTATGTATGGAAGATAGGTTGTCTTGACTTTCTAAGTTGGGTACTTGAGACAGGGATGGTGCATTCCTTTCCTGTGTCTCTGGGACAATAGGGTTCCTAGGCTGATCTTTTTTCTCTTTGCTCTCAATCAAGTATTCTAGCCTCTCCATTAGTACTTGAAAGTGTAATTCCGGTTTTGCCATGTTATTCCAATTGAGATATCTAGAGGCTTCGAACAAAGCTTGTGCTAGTTCTACCATCTTCATGCACAGTTTAGTTCTCTCAATTTCTAGATCAGCTCGAGGGTAGTTTTTGCTCATTTCCGCTACCTGAGGTCCCTCTTTTAATCTAGCCTGATATGCACGAAACATCATGTCTAGATTTTCTGGTATGGGTTCCGCTAAAACTGATCCGCATTTTTGAGCTGGATTCTCTTGATTCAAGTCCTGTGAAGTCAATTCTTGGATTTTGGCTCTAGATTCCTTCAAGCTTCCTTCCAACTCACTTATCTTTTTACTCCATTTTCTCTTAATTCTTTCTCTAGAATCTTTCCAAGATTTTGTCTTTTTACTGCTAGATTCTGCAACTTCACTGGTTCCGGCTACTTTCTCCTGATTAAGCTGTTGGTTCTGTAAGAGCGCCTGGGCTCTTGTGATAGCTTGGATAGGCACGTATGTAGGGTTGGATCCATCTGCGTTATTTACAATACCTATCACGTTGATCGGTGTCACATTCGAAGCATTAACAGGATTTTTAGGACAATCTTTGATTATATGCTCTTTGCCACAATCGGCACAAAAGCCTTGGATATTATAGTACTGTGATTGTCCTGCTATCGGGGGATGTGGACAATCCTTTATGAAGTGATCTCCTTGGCACCTAAAGCATGGTCCTCTAGGGCCCTGTGGTCTTTGTTGTCTCAATTGGGGTCGTGGATTTGGGTTTGTGTACATCACATTAGCATAGTCGGGTTCCCAACTAGGTTCCACTGGTGGACCATCATAATGATATGTTTCTACGTGTTCTGGTGACTCTGTGTAATATGCGGGTGGACTATCTACATGCGTAGAGTCAAAACTATTCGAATTTGGGTCACCCTCTGTGATCAAAGGTGAAGAAGGCACTAAGGCCCTACTTAGATTCTCTTCTGCAGCAGCGTATTTGACTGAGATGACATTCGCTGGTGGGGGTGGCTGCTGAGCTAAGACAGGTTGAGGTCTCTGTTGAGCCTGGTATTGGTAGTTCTGAGGAGGCCTATAGTAATAAGGCTGAGCATTGTAATGGCCTTGATACCTACCTGGCTACTGGTATGTTTGCGGGTAGTTCTGTCTCACAGTTTGTTTGTTGTATGGGCAGTCCTGAGCCGTATGATTCGTGTATCTTCTCTCAATTGTACAGTATTGGCCACTAGGGTTGGCTTGAGGTTGTGGTGCATTGGGACACACATTTGCCATATGATCACCACCACAGGTGTAACAACGCTTGTTCATTAGCACCCTAGGTTTACTAGAAACTCCTAGTTTCTGGGCCACTTTTTCTGCAAGGTCTTCTATTGAGCTAGACAATTTTGTGGATGCTAGAGATGAACAGTCTGAGTCCTTATAGACCTTTGAGAGTTCCAACTCGTCTCCTAAGTTGTCCTCAATGTCTATACAAATTCTTACACATTGCTCTAGTGTTCTGGGTTCTTTTAGGTACACGTAGGAGCGTAGTTTAGAGCTCAACAAGCCATCTAAAAACAATGACACTTGCTTGGCTTGTGAGGGTAGCTCTTGCATTGGACATCGTTCAACATATTGTCTAAACCTACGTCCTGCCAGTCTTACTGTTTCTTGAGGGGTCTGTTTAAAGCTATGAATCAACGAAGACGTGTCATGTCTAATCCCACTTTTAGAGAATTCGGTGATGAATGACTCTAAAAAGTGATGGATGTCTCTAAATTGCCTTTTTTGCAGAGGTTGGAACCAAGTTAAAGCGGTATTCTTTAACGTTAGTCCAAATGCGTTGTATTGCGTGAACATGTCTTCAACTTGTTCGGCTCTTAGTACTTGCTTGAATTCTGCGACGTGGTCATAGGGATCTCCTGTCCCATCAAAGTAATTCTTCATTGATTTTACTAATTGAGTGGGTCTCAGTATTCTTGCGTGTTCACATGGTCTAGGTAGAGGAAAATCATCTCTACCACCTAGTACTCCATGATCTCTTTGTCTATCCGCTCTATTAGTGTTCGTGGTTGTTCTATCTCTCCCCATGGGGTGATTAAAGCTTACTTCCGGTCTCTCTTTATTTCCCTCTCTTTGATTTCCATGGGCTGAGGATGTTCCTGCCCCTTGTTGACTTGTATTCATGTTCGTTCTAGATGGAGGGAATACCAATTCACCTCTCCATGTGTATGTGTTTTTAGCGCGGTCAGGCACCACAAAGACTCTTTCTGAAGTCTCATCCAGGTATACAACCTTTCCAGGTGTATCCGGGTCCTTGAACTCGTATACCGTGATGATTCCTACTTCACTAAGTATTTCGGTCTTGTATCTCCAAAAGGCTTCATCAGTTTCTTTATTTACAAACAACTCTATGCTTCTGTTGTCCTGAGGGATCCATTCTGGGATTAGTACTCGTGTCAGTACAGATTTCCCTCTAGGTGTTCTAGGCTCTTCTAATGGTTCTTTTCCTTGAGATATTGTTTCCGTCTCTGGTTGAATCACGCCAAACTCGTTGGTATTGTTTGGCTGCGTACTTAAGACATACATCGTTCCTTCCTTGTCTATGTACGCGTCTCTCTCGAATTTCACCACTGGACGTTCCAATCCAATGGGTTGATCGGGGTTGTGCATTTGCACCACTTGCCTTCGCAAACCATCCTCATAGATGCGAGCACCTAATCGGTTGGTTCGGAGAAACTCTAGTTGTGTTCTATAGGGTCCTTCTGGTTTTTCTAAATAGGCTACATTTGACCCTCCTTCTAGTTTTTCTGTGCTAAATGCCATTTCTGAATCACTAGTATCTGAGCTCTCGTAGGGATAACTAGTGTTCAATTGTTGAGCCCACGATCGTGTAGTAGTTCTTACACTTGCCTCTGATGATCTAAGGCTTCGTCGGTCTGACTTACCTATATGTTTGCCCGATCTAAGGTTCATTAATTTTCTTCCTTGCAGACTCAGTACACGCTCAGATCGTCACATATTCTTTGTTATTACTTTCTTGATTCTTTTTAAATTTCTTTAGATTCTTGTCTTAATGTATGCGTCAGGAATTCGACTTTCCGTGGTACTTTGAGTTCTCGTTCCGTCATACTTATGTTCTTTCCTTTAGGTTTTTGTGTCACAAACCTTTACTTTAGTCTTGAACTTGATAAATTTAACTCTCTTGAACTTGAGGCATTCCTATCGTCTTAATCCACAATGCTAACGTTTATCCTAAGCTAAGAATTGACTGAGGGGGTTGAGTAATCTTCCAACCTCGAGTCAGCTTTTCTGGTTGCTCTGATGCCCAAGAAGCCGCGCTTCCCAAGCTTTATGCCCTTCACTGCCTTGCCTTGGTTGCCTTCGATTGCCCTTGCCAGACCTGGAAAAATTCAATATTAGACCAATTCACAGTTGGATGATCAAGCACTTGAGTATATACACCTTTTAAGTCCCTTCCCTTTTGCCCAACTTTTCAATGTTTGCCCCCTGGCTTTCTAGTCCCACACTAGGTCAACCTCAAAATAGCTTGTCTAGTCCCACACTAGGTCACGTAGTACTCGTCAAGAGCTTTCTAATGAGCTATTAAGCTCAAAAAACGGACTTCAGATGAAAAAGTTATGACCGTTCAGGCCCTGGGGGTAAAAACTGACAAACAGGTTTTTCTCCAAATATGAGCTAAGGAGTCTCCTATGAGTCTAATCACCCAAAAATTTCCCAAAAATAGCCCCAAAATTGGCCAAAAAATTTGCGTTTGGGGTGGACAATCGCGATGGTCTGAGATGATCGCGATGGTCTGGGACCGTCGCGATGGCGTGATGGTGAACCGTCGCGATGGCGTGAAAGTGGACAATCGCGATGGCGTGAAAGTGGACAATCGCGATGGCTCAATCAGGCGGACAATCGCGATGGCGTCAGTCAACGGTCAACGTGAACAATCGCGATGGTCCAAAGTGAACCGTCGTGATGGTCACAGATGCGATGGCTTGAGCCAATCGCGATGGTCTGGGCGCGATGGCGTGAGCCAATCGTGATGGTCCAAAATTTTGGGTTGTCGCGATGATGTGAGGTGTGAGCTGTCGCGATGGTCCAACTTGCCACGTGGCACCGTCGGCGCGATGGCGTGAGCCAATCGCGATGGTGTGGGGTCAACCGAACAGTCGCGATGGTCCGCGAACCGTCGTGATGGTCCAAATGAACCATCGCGATGGCGTGAGACCGTCGCGATGGTCCGGCCGAGCCGTCGCGATGGCGTGAGCCTATCGCGATGGTGTGACAGAATCGCGATGGTCTGAGACAATCGCGATGGTCCACCAAACTGATGATTTTGCAAATGCAAGTGTGGATTCCTAGAGACGCTGGTGTCGCCTACACGTCTATGAAGTTGCTTACCTCAAATCCCGAAGTTTGCAGACCATCGCGATGGTCTGACACACTCGGAAATTTCTGACAGAAGGTGATTTTCTTACCTTTTTGCAGCCTTCCTGATGCACTGGAGTACTGTACCTGCAAGAAAACTCAAGAAAGCAAAAGCACACACAAGCACAAAAGCTCTCTCTCACTCTCTCGCATGCACAAATGAGGGGAAATGAGGAGAATGGGTGGATATGGTGAATTTTCTAATTTTTTTGGAGATGAAGATGATGATGCGGTGATGAAGATGGAGTGTGGGGGAGGTGAAAAACACTAAAAACTAAGTAAAAACAACAACAAAAACTGAAATTTTTACCTTCCAACGCCACTTCTTTCTATACTCTTACCATCACACATTCGTCCTAGACTCGATCCCCGGCAACGGCGCCAAATTTGGTTTTGCTCTAGCACAATGGTGAGAACCACGTTAAGAAGCTTCACCTCCTTAATTGTCAATCCGCGGAAGAGATAGGAGTGATATGAAGATCGTGAATGTGAGATGATGTGAGAGTGAAGGTGAGAAGCACCAAGATGCACACACACATACACACACACAATGAAGAGACAAGCAAGACACGATGGAAGGTGGGAAATTAGCTCTATTACTCAAGAACACTATTACAAGCTCAAAAGAACTCTAACCTCAAACAAGCTAACACTAACCAACACTAACCAACCTCAAAAATGAGCTCTCTAGCTCTTTTTATAGTTTCTAGACTAGTTTTGACCGGTTTCACATCTAGTGACCGGCATAGTTAAAAATTAGGTCCTAGATGCTATTTGGAAGGGTAAACGATGTCTAAAAATAACAAAAATTGATACGCTTGTTCTACCTAAGCTCCTCAAGCTCGAGGACTCCTCGGCTTGCACAAAATGGAGCTATGGGTTACAAAATGGGGTTTTCTATGTTACATATGTTACAATAGTGATGAAAATCACTGTTGGAGGTTTTTGAAAAGTATTTTTAGAACATGATTCTTTGAAAAAAGATTCCACTAGCTTCCTGCTCCGTCGTTACATGCTTCCGCGTCGTCTGTGCCTCTGGCTGCTTCCAACAGGAAGTAAGCCCAAAGCTTTGCGGAAAGCTTCAAACTTCTCCCTAGGCAGAGACTTCGTGAAAAGGTCTGCAATGTTCTCCTGCGTGGGCACATATGCCAAGCTGATCTCCCCAACAGAGAACCTCTCCCTGACATAGTGATAATGCACCTCAATGTGCTTAGTGCAAGCATGGAACACATGGTTCCTCGCAACTGCTAATGCGCTCTGACTGTTAGTGAAGATGGTGGTGGCAGAAGACTGGCCAACACCCAAATCAGCCATAAGGCGTCTGAGCCACACACACTCAATAGTCGCTGTGAAAGCTGCCCTATACTCAGCCTCACAACTGGAAGTGGCCACAGTAGGCTGCTTCTTGCTCAACCAAGATATACATGAGCTACCAAGCATGAAGCAAAAACCACTGGTGGACACACGAGTGTCATAGCAACCAGCCCAATCTGAGTCAGAAAAAGCATGCAAATCTAGCGGTAGTGATCCCCCCTTGGGATAAAACAACCCAAGTAGCCGAGTACCACTCAAGTAGCGAAAGATGCGCTTAACCTCTTTCCAATGCATGACTCCTGGGCAATGCATAAACCTGCTCATCTGTGAGACAGCAAACTGAATCTCTGGCCGAGTAATGCATAAGTAAATCAAGCATCCAACAGCCTGCTAATAGAGAACAACATCAAATGCATCTCCAGCATCATGAAGACTCAATCATAAACCTGTCTCCATAGGAGTGGCAATAGGCTTACAGTCTTCAAGGCCAGAACGCTGCAATAATGTGTCAATATATTTCGTTTGACACAAAGCCATTCCACCATCAACGTGCATAAACTGAATGCCCAAATAGTGATGCAAATGCCCCAAATCAGACATCTCAAATGAGGCATGCAAATCAGCCTTAAAATCAGCAATATGTGTCTCAATAGGACCAGTGAGCAGCATGTAATCAACATAGACAACAATGATCAGAAGCACATCATTAGCACGTTTAACATATAAGGTGCTTTCAGTTGGACTGTTCTCAAAACCATGTGCAATCAGATAGGCATGTATCTTCTCATACCAAGCACTTGGTGCTTGTTTTAAACCATATAATGCCTTCTTTAACCTGCAAACCTCGTTTTCATGCCCTTTCTGCACAAAGCCACGGGGCTGAAAAACATACACTTCTTCATGCAAGTCACCATTCAGAAATGTTGTTTTAATGTCCAACTGATATACATTCCAACCATGATGGGCTGCAAGTGCACAAATGCTCCAAACAGTAGTCATACGGCATGTAGGTGCAAAGGTCTCATCAAAATCAATGCCTCTTTCCTGTGCATAACCCTTTGCAACAAGCCTAGCCTTATACCTGTCAACTGTACCATCAGGTTTACGCTTCAGCTTGTATACCCACTTAGTGCCAATGGCCTTCTTGCCAGGAGGCAAGTCACATAAAGACCATGTACCATTCTTCATTATAGCATCATATTCAGATTGCATAGCAGCCATCCAATTTTCTGAATTTTGTGCTTCATCAAAAGAAACAGGCTCATTCTCATCACAGAGACTAGATGCAGCCATAGCATAGCAATCTGATGCAAAGGAGGCACTATGAGAGCCTGAACGAGTACGATATGACAAAGGTGCATCTAATTTGCTGTCACGCAAAGTTTGCACCAGCCATTTTGGCATAGTTTTTGCCTGCTTAATATCAGCTCTCTCATCAACAAGTGCATCATGTAAATCTGCATCAGAAATGGAATGATCTACATCATCATATGAAACCTACAAAGGCTGAGAAGTTGCCTCATTAGGACCAGCACTAGACTGTCCACCTGTAAAAAGAGGCATCAAAGTATCATACATGTCTTTGGAGCTAACAGATGTCTCCTTAGTACATGAAAGCAATGGCTGAATAACATCTTCCATAAAGACAACATCACGGCTAACCAGAATGCGTTTAGTCTGTGGATGATACAGACGATAGCCTTTACTTTCAGAACTGTACCCAACAAAAATACATTTTACTGCCTTATCATCCAATTTTCTGCGATGTTGTTTAGGCACTAATGCATATGCCAAACAACCAAAAACATGCAGATGAGCAACAGATGGCTTGCGGTCATGCCAAGCCTCATATGGAGTGATAGACTGCAACGCTTTAGTGGGACACCTGTTGAGTACATATGCTGCACACATGACAGCCTCAAGCCAGAAACTATGTGGTAAAGCCTGACTTTTGACCATGCACCTCGCCATCTCCATGAGTGACCTGTTCTTTCGTTCAGCAACTCCATTCTGTTGAGGTGTATACGGCACTATACACTGGTGTTTTATCCCACGTTCAGCCAGAAATGCATTAAAATCTGAAGACATATATTCCCCCCCTTGATCAGAACGGAGGGTGCCCATTTTACATGCTGATAGATTTTCAGCCAAAACCAAAACCTGCTTGAAGCACATGAACACTTCGGACTTTGCTTTGAGTGGATATACCCATGCATGCCTGGAAAAATCATCAATGAAAGTCACCAAGTAAAGGTAATTTCCAAAAGAGGGTGTCTGCATAGGACCACAGACATCACTATGTACAAGCTGCAATTTCTGCGTAGCCCGAATTGAACCATCTTTTGGAAAGGAAGAACGCTGCATTTTGCCCAAAATACAGCCTTCACAAACATGTTTTCCAGGTGCCTCAAGTTTGGGCAAAGAGGACACCATTTCAGATTTCTGCAGGCGTAACAAACTAGCAAAATTCAGATGACCAAAGCGTGCATGCCAAAGCTTTGCATCTGACATAGCGTGAGAATCATGAACTGCACATGCCAAATCATTCACAGATCTTTCATAGTCTATGAGCTTATACAACCCACGACATAAAATGCCAGAAGCAATAATCACATTGCCATTTGAGAGATCATGGACTATACACCTGTCATCAACGATTTTCACAACCAAGCCAATCTTGGCTAATGCAGAAACTGATAACAGGTTCTTTTTGATCCTTGGCACAAATAAAGCATCTGACAAAGTGAAAGAACTACCATCAGCAGTAGTCAGAATGATCTTACCAACTCCCATAACAGGATAAGAGGAGTTATTGGCACATGTGACAGTATTCCCTGTAGGGGTAGGCTCGAGTGAAGAGAAGAAACTGCGCTGCGAGGAAATATGTTTGGTCGCCCCACTATCAAAGTACTGGCAAACATCTGAGTCTACTGCAAACATGCACTGATCATGAGAAGATAGGTCAAAACTGCAGACAGTAGTAAACGTCCATTCTTCTTCCTGCACAAGATTTGCAGACTCTATTTTTGGTGTAGAGGCCTCTACAACAACCATTCCAGCCTCTTTCTTCTTTGCCTCTTTAGCAGCCAGTTTTGGACAGTTCTTTATAATATGATCATTTCCTTTACAGTACTTGCAGAACAATTTCTGCTTTTCTGATTTCTTCTCATCTTTATCCTGGTTCTTTGATTGTGCAGCATTTGCAGATTTCTGCTTACTAGTAGAAGAGCTCCATTTTCCTTTGCCCTTCTGACTAGCCAGGAAAGCTTGATCTGCAACACGCATAATGGACCTGTTCTGCCTGGACTGATCTTCCTGCAACAGAACAAAGACTAATTCCTCAAATGACAAGGCATTCAGATTGCCTTTCATCATCAACCGAAGAGTAGAGGCAAAACTCTGATATGAATCAGGAAGACCATTCAGAATGGTCTGCACAAGTGAGCTATCTGGTATAACCTCATCAGTAGAAATCAATTGTTCCTTCAGGTCTTTGATCTTTGTAAGAAAACTGTCCATAGAATCACCTTCATTCATGTGCTCACTCTCCAACTGTTTTCGGAGGTAAGCAACACGAGCCTCATTCCTAGCCTGGTACAAAGTGGTAAGTGTATCCCAAGCATCCTTTGCTGTTCTGCAAGAGCGAATGTGAGGAATAATGGCACGTTTGACAGACAAAGCTATCAATGCATGTGCCTGGGCATCTCTGCCATCCCAACAAATCTGCTCTGCAGTAGGTGCAACAGAAACAACAGCACGAACAGGAATCTGTGGAATATCATCTTCGACACCATCTTCGTCAGCTTCAACACCTGTATTTGCAGTACTTGTCGTTACAGGTGTAACAGGACGTCTTTCAACACCTTGCACAATATTCCATAATCCTTTTGCAACCAGTACATGTCGCATCATATAAGCCCATAATGGGTAGTTGGTACCATCACTGCTTTCAGCCATGGCCGGTGACTAAAATACCTTGATGCAGAAAATTGACTGTATCTCAAAAAGTTGAACGGAATTGCCCAGACGAGTTTTGCTAGACCTGTAGCAGACTTCGAGACGCTTAAACTGGCGAACAGAAACTGGTATATACCTTTGGCACAAAAGGACGAAATAGCCTGCACAAGCCCTGAGTATGCTCACCAAATTTCGTGCCAATCTGAGACTACAAACGGAGGAGTGTCGACGGCGCCCTAGAAGAAGCGACGACCTGCTCTGATACCAATTGTTGGAGATAGACGTCTGCGGAAGCACGCGAACAGCACAAGGAAGAAGAAGAAGCTTGGAGCAGAAACACACAATACTGAATGTATTACTAGAGAATGTACAAAGATAAGTAGCCCATTAGGGCAATAGGCGTATATACAAGCCGGGGGAAAAAAACCTCCTAAAGAGGGAAAAAAATGCCCCGGCGGTCCTAGAGTGTTCACACACATCACTACCTAAATATATCAACAAGGAAGAGGAGCTTGGATTAGATAAAGCAAAAATTGATGAAGAAAACAAGCCTCAAGACCAATTTGAAGTGCCTGCACACTTCAAAAAATATGAAGTAGAAGAGAGGAGAATTGCTATTCAAATGCCAAAACGAGAAGCACAATTGGGAATAGCATATGACAACAAAGAGCAAACCAAGAAGATAGTAGTAATGTTAGAGGAAGGAGAGGAGCGATGTACTTTCATAGGACAGGATGTCTCAGTGGAGGAAGAACAAGAGTTAATACGCCTCATAAGGGAATACCGGGATGTCTTTGCTTGGACCTATAAGGACTTGAAAGGAGTAGATCCATCTATATGTGCTCATAGAATCCCCATGACATCCGAAGCCAAACTTTCTAAACAAAGACCGTATACATACAATGATGTGTACTCGGCAAAGATAAAGGAAGAGATAGATAAGTTGTTAGATGTTGGATTCATATATGAGATCAAACACACGGAATGGGTATCACCTTTGGTGGTTGTACCGAAAAAGAATGGGAAGTTAAGAGTATGCATAAATCTGAAAAAAGTAAATGCCGCTACCATAAGAGACAGTTACCCATTACCCATCACGGATCATCTTTTGGAAAGAGTGGCAGGGAAGGAAGTGTATAGTTTTTGGACGGCTTTTCAGGCTATAATCAGGTAGCCATTGCTCCTGAAGACCAACATAAAACAACCTTTGCAACTGAATGGGGAGTATACGCCTTTAGGGTTATGCCTTTCGGCCTAACTAATGCCCTAGCCACCTTCCAAAGATTGATGTGCCATGTATTCAAAGAGTTCCTGAGAAAGAGTATGGAGGTATATGTGGACGATTTATGTACTTATTCAGCTGTACGATCAGAGCATATCCCTGAACTAGAAAAGATCTTTGCCAAATGTCGACAATATAGAGTATGCCACAACCCAGAAAAATGTGTCTTCATGGTTCGACAAGGAAAGATATTAGGACATATTGTCTCTAAGAATGGAATCTCAACAGATGAAGACAAAATCAAAGTAATTCTGGATTTACCGAGACCGAAGACTGCCAAAGAAGTCCAAGCATTTATGGGACATTGCAGATATTACCAAAGATTTATACATATGTATGCCATAATTGCTAGACCTCTTTATGCATTATTGACTCAGTTTAACTGGACTCAAGAATGTGAGAAAGCCTTTAATGAACTAAAGAGTCGATTGAGTTCAGCCCCAATCCTTCGAGTACCCAATTGGAATAAGCCATTTCACATCCATGTGGATGCATCCAAGTTTGCCATTGGTTGCATCTTAGCTCAACCTGCAGATAGAGGAAAGCTAGACCACCCTATAGCCTATGCAAGTAGACAATTGAATCAAGCAGAACGCAATTATACCACAACCGAAAGAGAAGGCCTAGGAATGGTGTACGCAGTAAAGAAGTTTTGACACTACTTATTGGCAAACAAATTCAAATTCTTCATTGATCATCAAGCCCTACTGTACTTAGTCAATAAGCCTTGTAATACAGGACGACTAGTACGATGGTTTCTATTGTTGATGGAATTTGATTTTGAAGTAGTAGTCAAGAAAGGAAATACCCACATCAGAGCGGATCACCTATCAAGAATGACACATGGAGAACCACCCATAGGAATACCAGATGATCTGCCAGATACGTACCTTTTTAATCTTGAAGTATGTCCATAGTGGGCAGAAAAATTGATCCCTATACTTACGCATGGACCAAAAAATGGAATCACACCAAACCGAACCCAAGACCTATGGAAGATTAAAAACCTTCATATCATTGCTGGAAGTTTGTATCACCAAGATTCAAATGGATTACTCATGAGATGCGTAGAAGAAGAGGAACAGGAAATGTGGCTTCAGAAAGCACATGTAAATCAATGGAAAACTCATCTAAATGCGAACGGAACATGGCAAACACTAAGGATATTGGGCATATATTGGCCAACCATGCAGAGGGATGCACATAACTATGTATCAGCTTGCCCAACCTGTCAAGAACGGAATCCAGAAGAGAACTCGACTCTATGCTACTCCACTGTAGCACCAAGATGGAGCATGCCTCTGGTAAAGTTCTTAAAGACCCAAGAGTACCCAGAAGGAGCCACTATAGCAAGAAAACGAGCACTTGTGGAACAAAGTAAGGACTATTCTCTTATTGGAAAACAACTCTTCAAAAGAGGAAGAGATAATCACTTGCGAATGTGCATTCATGAAGACGAGTATCTTGCTGTTTTAGAGATGGCACATACAGGAGCTGCAGGGGGACATTTCTCTACAGATAAGACAACAAAAATGATTCTCTTTGCTGGAATGTGGTGGCCAACTCTACATCAAGATGCCGTAACATATGTGCAACGATGTGATACTTGTCAACGAACAAAATATCCAATTAGAAGAGATGAGATGCCACTGAGACGCATGATGAGTGCGAGAGCTTTTACTAAATGGGGAATAGACTTCATAGGACCTATTAGCCCCCCAGCTAAAGGATCCCATGCTGAATATATAATTGTAGCCACAGACTATCTGACCAAATGGGTTGAAGCCAAAGCAACGAAGAAAAATGACGCAAGAACTACGGCCAAGTTTCTCTTTGAGAACGTTTTCACTAGATTTGGACTACCGATAGAAATTGTGAGCCATAGAGGTACGCACTTTGTGAATGAAGTTATAGAAGCCTTACTGAATGAATTCTTGGTAATTCATAAGAAATCAGCTCCTTATCACCCACAAGCCAATGGACAAGCCGAAAGTTCCAATAAAATCTTATGCACCGTTCTCACAAAGATTGTGAAGAAATGGTAGATCTGATTGGGATAAGCAATTACATCATGCTTTACGGGCATTTCGAGTTGCCTATAAAACAGCCATAGGAACTATGCCTTTTAACCTAGTGTACGGACAGAATGCTATTCTGCCAATTGATTTCTTAATTCCCACTCTCAGAGTAGCAACAACTTATGAGTGGACGGGACATGAACTATCAGCTCAATTGGATCAAATAGAGAAGCTTCATGAAATTAGGTTACAAGCAGTAGCAGGGATTTATGCTACTAAAAGGCGACAAAAAGCATACTTTGATGCCCACATTAAAGACAAAAATTTGAAGGAAGGAGATTTAGTTTTGGTATATACCTTGAAACAACACGCTAAGAAGTTGCAGAAGAGAGGATATGGCCTATTAATCATCAATCGCATATCCACTAGCGGAGCCATCAACTTAGCAACCCTAGATGGAGAAGTATTACCAAACTATATCAGTGGGTGTCGAGTGAAAAAATATCTAGAACCATTGACTGAAGAAACAATGTCACGATTAATCAAGGGCAAGAATAGACGCATCGAGGAGGAAAGGATACGAGAAGAAGTGAGACAGGAAGCACTAGAACGAATTAAGAAACGGAAAGAGTGGATGAGAGAGAGAGAGAGACATGAGAGATATTGACTAGGAGAAGAACTCATCCCAATGTCTAATTTTAGAGCCACTGAAAACCTAGGTCAACAGAGAACACAACCATATTTGAATTTGGAAGCGGGTAAAACGGAGTACCACTTAGTGGATGCTCTCATTGACACAGGAGCCGCCATAAGCTGTATCAAATTTTCATTGACTCAGCAACTCAAGGAAGAATTACGTCCATCAAAGGCACAACTGGTTGGAATAGGAGGAAAAATCACCAAGTGTATAGGAGAGATTATCTTGCCTCTACACTTAGGAAACAACACTATGGAACAAAAACTCTTAGTATGTCACGATCAGGACTTGTTGGAAGAATTAGTGCTAGGTCAAGACTAGATATACGAAGATGAGGCGACCATTCAATTGGCTTTAGGATACATCTCACCCAAGATAGGACATCGTGAAGTATTCAGTTTGCTAGACGAACAACCAATCAAAGCCGCAAGCATAGAGCCAAAAATTCACTCTAATGAACACAGTCATGAATGTATGTTCACTAGCACTATGGAAACCCCTTCATCAAGTACTTCATGTGAGGACACACTGAATCCTGCTTGCATACCATCTTCTAATCTAGCAAGTCACAAGAGTGTCATTCTATCTGAAAACAGCCGTAGCGAAGAACCATGCACAAGAGAGACTAGTCCTCCGAGTAATCCAAAGTCTGTACCTATTAGAATATACCCCATTCCTCACACTAAACAAGCTTGGATAAGGAAGGATCAAACGGATGCATATCTTCAACAACAGAAACATCTTCGACATCAGAACAACCAATCAAACAAGAAGGCAAATCATTTTGAACACCAAGGTCAACGATGAATTGCTAGAATATGGATTCCAAAGAAAGTAGTAGCCGCCCAACCGGATCGAGTGCAAATATGGATTCCAAAATCATGTGCTCCAAAGATGCTCAACCGAAACGATGAACCACTGCACAAGGAGAACCAATATGGTCTAAGGGCAAAATAGCCAAAGAAGAATAGCTACAGGAAAGAGAAGGAGTCTGCAGTTGCAACACAAGTCAGTCCAATATTCAAAAATTAGATAAAGCAGACATACAACATGAGAAGCACCACATTCATCAGGAATGTTCGGGATACAATACGTCCCAACAGAGTAAAGCAGATTTGGATGCCGAAAGACAAGACAAGCTGCATGCATCATCCAACTACTTCACGTTGCACACATTTGGAGTTACCCAAATCCAAAGTATGCATAATAGGGCCACATCACAAGGCCAAGCATTCGGCACAGTATTCTTCTATTTCAGGATAGTAAGCACATTTTCCTCTCGGGAAATAGGAGAGCACTTGTACATACATTAAGAAAATCACTCAAAAAGTAATAACTGCTTCGGCTAAGAACTAACTTTTCTGTTTTCCTTTCAGACGAAAACATGAAAATATCTAGAAATATGAAAAATCCAGGTATTACCTTTCTCACACCCACGGGAAAGGGACGACACCATTCACGCGGAGAATTGCCAATCTAATAAAGGATAAATGAAGGATGATTCTAAATATTATTCGGTGACTAATTACTGCCATCAATTGAGTGCAGATGGCATCTCCCAATTCTGAAGCTACGCAAGAGGAAGAGGTGCAACTTCTTCCATTGGAATCAATAACGAAAGCAAGAGGCCAATGGTTTCTTGATGACCAACCAGTGTCGGACCTTATTTTCATGGCAACCATAAAGATCATGGATAGGGATCACTACTTCCCTATTATGTCGCAAGAGTTCAAGACTATTATACAAGGATTACCTCACATGGTGGATGTCTGGACACAAGTAGGGATAGACGCATTTCTGAGAGTACCTATCTATCTACCAGATTTTCAAAGATGCACACAAGTGATGAACACACTGCAGCCTGCAGCGACGAAGATATCACTTCCTGAAGCAAGAGTACTAGACAAAGTGGGTACTTGGAGAACCATTCAATTCACTCATGAGTTAATCAACAAAGCTTTTGGATGGAATCAAGAAGGAATCACTAATGTCAAGGAGGAACGTCATGACCCAAAAAAGAGATCCTTTTTGGATAGTAACAGAACAGATATTGAAGATGCTGTCCGCTTAGTGCATCAGCACTTTTGTTTCCCGAGTATGCATAGATACACAGCCCCGCAAAAGATTTTTGTACAACTACTATCTCATGCAATGAAACAAGTTGCAAACAAAGTGAATATGACTCCTTATGTCCAAGAACGATTATTTGAAGCCAAGAAGAAATGGGGTCAGAAGAAGTTTCTAAATGGCAGTTCTACGTTAACCTTACTTATCTATGAGGCACTTGATATGAAAAATTGTCTCCGTGAGATGCCAACCTCAGAGGGGTTAGCCCAATATGCCAAATCCGCCACGGTTCCCTGGAAAAAGAAAGCAGCTATTGCCGTGGAAGAAGTAGGAACCAGTTCACAAAAACCCATGAGGGGTACAAAGCGCCTGAGAGAGGAAGAAGCCCAAGCTACAACTCAATCAAAGAGGACACATACGTTACCAAAGATTCTTGTAGCGCAAATACGAATCACAAAGAGGGACCTCTCTGCAGCCCTAGAAGAGACACATCAGTACATGCAAGGGCAAGTGAATCTGAATGTTCAAGGTCATCACTACAGACAAGAAAGTCAGGAAAAGCAACAACAGAGTAAAGAGAAGACCCCAGAACAAGCTGCCAGATACAAAGCACTGGGCTTAGATGATTCAAGCTCCAACAAAGAATCTAGTCCTGAGAAAGATACATTGGATACTGATATAAGAACAGAAACTCACGAGGAAGAATGGACGGAAATTAATCAAGTTGAAGTCACACCTGACAACCAACAGTCGCAAGTGAAGAACATCGAACAACATGTGGATAAGGTGCACATGATTCAACTAAATGACCAATCAAAGATAAGTGTGAAAGAAGTCCCCGTGAATAATGAAGCCCCCAGGCCACCTATCAAAGAGGAGATACAAACTCCAGTGAACGCGGACTCAGACATATTACAAAACAAAGAGCCAATTGTAATCGAGGTGCTAGATGATACACCTCAAGGCAAAATCAACCACATGGAGGCTGAGCCAAGCATACAACTCCACATTAGGCAGCCCCATGACACTACATTACACATAGCACAAGGAAAAGATGTGACAACAGGAGCAGAATCGAATATTCCAAAAACATGGTTAAATGTGGATGTAACACAATTGAAACCTGTGGTCAAGCAGATGATACAAACGGCCATGGATACACAACAATAGATGATGGATATTGATGCAGACTACGACAAAGCCATGAGGGAAAAGAGTCCATTCCAAATTATGAGTGAACAATTGTCTGCACAACTAATCCAGGCCCAAAAAGAGATAGCAGCCAAAAGCACGGAATTACTAGAGGTAAAAACGCAATGTAACACATCGATGACCCAGCATCACCAACTCCAGGCACAGCTCGCAGACCTACAAAGGGTACATGAAGCCAGCAAGGCCGACAAAGAAAGAATGAAAGCTAGAAGCACCTTGCTCGAGACACAATTAAAGGTGTACATGGAAGAAAATGGTCTACCTTACACTTCTCAACTCATTTTTGGCTGGTATGAAGCAGGAACTTGCAGCACCATCTCATCTCTGGAAGGTGTCCACCCTCTCCTCCAATAGTGGTATCAGAGCAACATCAAGGTAAAATGGGAGATGGATTTCCATCATTCATTGGAAAATTTGATAGGGGAGATTATCTAGCTTAGTCCCTAAGGATGAAGGCTTACCTCCAAGGAAGAAGTTTGTATGGATACATATTTGGAGATGAAGAAATCCCAACCCTTAGAAGCAAAAACCAACCTACAAGAGAGGAGTAAGAGAGCCTAGTTGCATGGTGTGCAAAAGATGTTCTTGCTAGGTCTTACATACTCAATTAAATATCTAATTGTTTGTTACCTCATATTGGGACTTGTAGCACCTCCCAAGAGACTTGGGAGGTACTATCTTCATACTTCTGATCAAATACAAGTGCTAGAAGGAACTAGCTTTGGATGTTTACAACCTGGAAGAAGGAATCAAAGCAAAGTGTAGGTGACTATGTGACCAAGATGACTAATGTAGCTGATCAACTAGCGAGTGTTGGAGAAGAAATAGAAGAGGAGCAGATAGTAAGGCAGATCATAGATGGCATCAAGGCTAATGACAAATGGGATTCTTTTACCACAACAATGAACCAATATATGGACATGCAAATACTTGACCTCAATACATTGACGGGGAAACTATTCACACATGAGACAAAGCTCAACAAGAATGGAGATACTTCTAGAGGTAATCAATCTTTTGACCTTTACAGAGATAAAAATAAGAGTAAGGATAAAGGCCAAGGTAAGAAGAATGAGAAAGATGCAAGTACCTCTCAAGTGAATTTCATAGGTAGAGGAAGAGGTATTAGAGGAAGACATAGAGGAGGAAAGCAAGGCCGAGGGAGACCATATAATTCTTCATCTTACAACGGCTTAACCAATCATACCATAGATGAATGCTTCAAGAACACAAACCATAGGTAGAGGAAGAGGTATTAGAGGAAGACATAGAGGAGGAAAGCAAGGCCGAGGGAGACCATATAATTCTTCATCTTACAACGGCTTAACCAATCATACCATAGATGAATGCTTCAAATGATCCATGGCCTCTCTTTTGAAGCTTCTTGGAATTTTTAATTTGTACACTAGAACATTGTATCCTTCTAACCATTAGCTCCGTCTCTATTAATGTCTTGCAACATTGTATCCTTCTAGCAAATAAGTTTTTTCTAACCATTAGCTCCGTCTCTATTAATGTCTTGCAACATAGGAAGATAGAAAGATGGTTTTTCCTACTAATGGAGGTTATTGTAAACGAAGGTGATACACACGTGCATACAGATCACCTTTTTAGCTTGATTAATGGTGAGCTACCCAATGGGATACCATATGGGTTACTTGATGCCTATTTGTTTAACCTAGAGGTGGTACCAAAGTGGACAAAACCCTATGTTCCTTTTCTTATGTATGGTCCATTGCACCACTGCCTTCGTACAAATTGAAAAGAAATCAAAGAATCTCAAAATATATCCATATCATTGCTAGACATATCTATAGAAAAGATGAAAGAGAATTTCCATCTTGCTATCTAGAAGAAGATGAAAAGTGGGATCTTATCGCATAAGCCCACATTGCTATTTTGGATTATCATTTTCTCCAAACTACGACTATTCAAAACCTAAGGAAAGTAGGATCTTGTTGGCTAGACATGGGTAACGATTTTGACGATTCTTGTCATAATTTCCAGTTCTGTATAGGAAGACCTACTATAGAGCATTCAAATCTATATGAGGTGATCATAGGACCAGAATGTAGTAAGACAATCGTTGACTATCTTCCTAAAGGAGTACTTCTAGAAGGTATTAGTCATGTGAGAGAAAAATCCCTTGAAATAGAATGCAAGGAATATTCTCTCCTAGCGATTCAACTCTATAAAAGAAGGAAAGACAACTTCTTCTGCATGTTCATATATGAAAGTGAATACTTTCCAATTCTTGAGATAGCCCACTCATCCGCATCAGGTGGAAATTTCTTCCCTAAGCAAACCACCATGCACATCCTTTATGTTTGATTGTGGTGGCCTACCTAAATGATATGGTGAGGAAAGTGCTCTATGAGTGGTATGGTAGTAGTAGAGCTATAAGAACCTCTCAAGAAGCACATGAGGAATGAGCTTTTTGATCAAATGAAAAAAAAAAATTCTTGCTTAGGAATAGATTTTTGATCGAAATCACTTTCAATTGAAAATGTTTTTGATCGAAAATGCATTCAATAAAAAATTTATGCGTATCTGATGTTTTATTTGCATTTATTCACAAATCCATAAATAAAATGAACATATGTAATATTTTTTAGTATTTGATCAAATAAATGCAACCTAGGATGACATCATTGAATTTGATGCATGGACATAATGCTATATTATCCATATAGTTTCTCACTCCTACATTGAAAGTGGCAGAAACCCATGAGCGGAAAGTTCACAAGCTATCCAACCATGTGGAGTTACTAAAGCAATTACAAGAAATGCAATTGTGAGTCACAGTAGGGGGCATGCATGTGTGTGCATGTGTGTGTACGTGTGTGTATGTATGCATGCATGTATGTGTATGTGTGTGTATGTGTATGCATGTGTATACATGTGTGTGTATGTATACATGCATGTGTGTATATGTGTGTATGTATGCATGTGTGTATATATGTGTGTATGCATGCATGCCGGTATATGTGTGTGTATGTATGCATGCATGTGTGTATATGTGTGTATATATGCGTGTGTGTATATATGTGTGTATATGTGTGTGTGTATGTGTATGTATGCATATGTGTATATATATGTGTGTGTATGTATGTGTGTATGCATGTGTGTAAATTTATGTGTGTGTGTATGCATGCATATGTGTATGTGTGTGTGTATGTAAGCATGCATGTGTGTATAGGTGTGTGTATGTAAGCATGCATGTGTGTACATGTATGTGTGTATGTATGCATGTGTAAATTAATGTGTATCTTCCTTTCTCTTCTCTCTCTCTTTCTTTCTCTCTCTCCCTCTCTCTCTTTCTCTCTGTCTCTCTCTCTCTCTCTCTCTCTCTCTCCTTCTCTCTCTATCAATAGCGAATAAAAGAATCACTTACAAGTATGTCTCTCTTTGAATCGTTGTCGTCAAAGCGTAATGTAGGTCGTCTCTCATCCAATTCCAAACAATCGACGCCAACGAACTTCTGCAAAATCAACGAAAAGAGAAATTAGAAACCCTAAAGCATAGAGAAACACAAATGCTAACAGTACGCGCAGCACTTACCAAGATGTGAGAGCTAAGCCGAGAGAGAGTGTGTGTGTGTAGAGAGAGAGATCTGTGTGTGTGTGTGCACAAGACAATGCATGTTCACGTGCGCAAGTTCGACAGTAGACCGATAGTACTCAAACACACGTAGAAATGTGAAGTTTTGCTCTCGGGTTCGCGGTATGTTTAAAAATTCACCGTCGGTATAGGCGTCGATATGGACGTCGGTATACCCGTCGGTAGATGCCAGTAAATTACCGATGCTTATACGGACGCTCATACCGACGCGTATACCGACGCTTATACCGGCGGCTGCGGGCCACACCGACGATCCATTTAAATCGGTCATACCGACGGTCACTTGACCGTCGGTATCTCTTAGTCAGATTTTCCGAGGGCTATACCGACGCCGACTATGACCGTCGGTATGCCCCTCATATGTTGTAGTGTCAGGTTCAAAAATCAACCATGCTAAGACTGCCTTCAAAGCAATCCGTGGTTCTCCACCCCAGCCATTGTTAGATCGGGGGTGTCAAGTTATCCCTAGAGGTCAAGTCTTCTGCCTTCTTGGTATTCTGATGGGCTTCAACATCTCTATGGAGCAACGATGGAACTGGGTGCTATCTAAGCTAGATAGCAAACTAAATCATTGGAAAGGTATGCAAATTAACTTGGCAGGGGGGGCTATGGTTGTTAACACATTAATGCTTTCTACGACTATTTTCTTTATCATGTGTTGGAGACTTAAGGAGAAAGGGTTGGTCAAAGTGCAAAGAATCTATAAAAACTTCTTATGGACTAGGGACCCCAATAGGAGGGGGATTCCCAAAATCAAATGGGGTACTTGCATTAGCTCGAAAGACTCAGGGGGTTTGGGTATTTTGGATATCGCTAGGTTGGCTAACAAGTTGGCAGCAAAGTGGTTTATCAAGGCTTGGAGCAACAGTGATTCCTCTTGGGCTAAATTGATCTTTAAAAACTTGAAAGACCTCACCTTCATTGGCCACCCTGGTTGGAAGGACATAGGGATCCTCATGTTTTTGTTCTCTCCCCACCTAGTGTCCCCGAAAGGCTCTAGCCTCGTGTGTTCCTTATGAAAGAGTTGGAACAAGGCCAAAAAATTCATCAGAATCAGTGATGAGTGGAAGTGGGGGGCTAGGATAAGACAAAATGACTCTATCTGGTTCCCGATCTTTGGCATTAGGGGGGTGGAGTCTTGGAACCTCCAAATTGCTCGGTGGCTATGGAACAAGGGGTTCAAACAGTGAAAACAGATCTAGAAACAAGAGACCGGCCAATGGATCCGGTTCAAAGACTTAGACCCGAGACATAGAGCTACCCTTGAGGAATGGACTCTTCTTCAAGGCAGGTGTTTAGCGTGGGACCGCTCAACTACCCACCTTCTCTATGGATAGGATCTTCCTTGCCGAGAGGGCCTAAAATAGAGCAATGGTAAGAAACTATCCAAGATCCCCAACTTCAAAGAGAACTTAGGTGGTCATCACACCCTTAACAGGAGGTGGTGCCTTTCTTGGAACAAGCTTCATTGGTAACTAAAGTTCATGTCCATTTGGCACCCCCTAATTGAGATCAAAAAGTCTGTTCTCATGTGGCAAATCTTGTATAAGGGTATCTGGTCCAATGCAAGGGCTAACAAAATTTGTGGTGTGCCTCCATGGTGCAATCGTTGCAATCGATGCATCGAAGATCTAGTTCACATTTTCTTTGATTGGCCCAAGTCCCGGGTTATTTGGCATCACATGTTGCGGGTATTGATGCTCACGAACCAAATCAATTGACAACAGGTGCTGTTGGGAGAGGCAGTGGGCTGCTCATCGAGGTTGTGGAACGCCATCAGGGGTGAGACTCTTTGGAAGATTTGGAGGGAGCGATGTGCTGTCAATTTTGGCCAAACCCCTAAGAAATGGTCAATTGCGAAATCCTTGTTTCTTCTAGGTAAAAGAATCTCTCAAGATAAGAGATCTCCACCGTTTAGACATCACTGTATTTATCTCCTCGAAGACAACAAGCTGAAACCCAAATGGATCCTGCATGAGGGAGATGATAGATTTGTCCGCCTCATTTGTAATGCCCTTTAGCTTACCAATGTTGTCTCCCATATTGTGGGATTTGAGGGGTCCCATGGGCAGTAGTCCCATTCACTTGTAACTTTTCTTTTATATTTTAAATAAAGTCCGGGAGAATAAGCCAAGGCCGACACCAATGGGTAGAGAGGCTTGAGAGTATCTGTGCTCCTTTATGGAGCAGCCGTAGAACCGACCACTGAAGGAAAACTTCAGCTTGCATGAGTCTCTGTGTTTGGCTGGAGCATCTAATCATGTTGATGTCGGAATTCATAGGAGAAGCAAAAAGTTCGGAGGGGATTGTCCTTGCAATCTGAGTAAGGTACTATGTTCTTGTTGAAACGCTAGTGTAGAAACTCGCGACAACAGATCGTTATCTCTGCGTTCTTGAAGAAGCACTAGTGTCGAACTCGCTTCGGGAGGTGGTTTTCCCCGTGTTATTGCTGAGAAGTTTGCATTCATCTGATTCAGCAGGAAAGGGACATGGCATGCATTGCATCACATGGCGCGCATCAATAGCAGTAAGTCGCTGTAGGAGTGCGCAAAAAAAATGCTCCGATACCATGTTAGAAGAAGGAGAATGGAGCACTGCAGAGAAGAGACATGGACACGAGATGTGCAGAGACACATAGCGGTAGCTGATCAAGAAGATGTCTTTTATTATTAGGAATGCCAAGAAAACATATATAGACGTTCACATGTGGTTAGGTTGTTACATTAGGAAGCTCCTAGGATTACCCGGATGTACCCGGGAATTACATTATCCACATAATAGTTTAATAATTTATTATTCCAACATACATGATCATTCTCAATGGGGACTCATGCGCGAAATAAGATTGCTGGTTGGCTTGAATAATGGGGCCGCCTACCTAATTGCTGCCAATATCCGTTGTTCTCAAAGTGGGAACAAGGAAAACCAATGCTCCATGGTGAATGCTGATTGCAAACGCTCAAAATGGTACCCTGTGGTGCAGGAAAACCCCAATGGTGCAGGAATAACAGTACTGGCGGAGCTCACTTCTTCGATAGCATCGACGATGGCACCGATCCTTCCACTTCGATGGTGTCGGTTAACGTCTGTGCCAAAGCAGTTCTGACTTCTGTGACGCTTGCGAGAGATGGAGCTAAGAGGATGGCTGCACGAAAGACCTACGATTGTTTGCTCAGCAGTAGATACAAACAATGCGGCACGTTTAGGAATTCTGTGGGATGCCAAAAGCAAAACGTTTGAAACTGAAAAATTTCTCTTTTGAAAGGTAGAAGCAAAATTTCACCTGTCTCATGAGATTAGTGTTGACGAGGGTTGAGTTTCTGGTTTGTGTGACCGTTTCATGCAAGGGTTGAGGGTAATAACCCTATTGTCAATCGTCTCTCTATTGTTTCACAAAGCATATGGGTTGTACTGAGCTCTATTAGGGTACGCGCTCCCCCCTTCGGCATGGGCCGAATGGCCATGAGTAGTCCTTCTGAGGGGGTCTTGCCTCTGGCTACGCAAGGAAATGACTCCTTCTAGGCGACCTCTCAGATCCAGTGCAAGCCTCGAGATTTATCAGATATTGGAGGGAAGGAAGCTATCGCATCTCTGAACAAAACTGTGTGCATTTTTTATCAGGTAAGTACTCCGAATTCACTTGATAAGCTATCGAGTCATCTTGAGCTCCCGCCTGTCAAGTCCTTTGAGGAGGCTTTAGTGAATAAGAATGATTCGATGCTTGGAGCTAAATACTCAGGTACTATTTCTGCTCTCGGTAAAGGGAAAGCCCTGATGAACTTCACCCCCGACTATTTTATTCAAATGGCTCCGAGTGCTTGTCTTCAAGATGATTCAACCTTGGTTATTGATAAATCATCATTTTCACAGTGGCAAAAGCAATGGTCTGACCGGGTTTTCATAGCATTGTGCCATGGTCCTAGGCCACCGCTAGATATTCTTAAGCAGTGGATAAGAGGTAATTCGGAAATGAGAGGCTTGTATGTCAAGCAGATACACTATTTGCCAAACGGATATTTTCTCTTTTTTTTTTATGATTCCAATAGTGCTTTAAGGGTGATTATGGAAGGTCAGTGGATCATTAGAACTGCACCAATATCTTTCTTCAAATGGTATGGTGGTTTCAACCCTCGTGGCCCTAAACCTACGAGAGTACTGGTTTGGGTGGAGTTTCTTGACTTACCCATGGAGTTCTATCCATGCATAGAAGGTTTACGTTCCCTATTAGGCAAAGTCTTGGGTCAGAGGTCAAGGGGAAGCATTAACCCTAAGTGGGACCCATAGGTTCTTGTAGAAATTGATGTCAATAAACCTATCAAATCGTCCTTGAAAATTAATGATTCAAATGGCTTATGTCTGCATGAATAGAAAGTTCTATATAAAAACTTACCAAATGCATGTTTCAAGTGTTATAGATAGGGGCACTGGATAAGGGATTGTCCCCTACTAAAAGAGGAAATCATCCCCATTGAAGGTAAAAAGATTGAAGAACAGATCATTTCCAGAGGAACAACAAGTATTTAGGCAAAAAACCTCTAGTAAAGCAGGGTAGAAAAAAAGATAAAAATTGGATTAATACTATGGATGTGCTGTTGGAAGATGTGTCTAATCCTCTTTCTGAGACAGAGAGGTTTTCTGTCAAGTCTGAGAAGATACAAATACAGTCAGGTATAGTAGGTACTTCCTCTAAAGGATATCTAAAGGTGATGAACAGTTTGCCCACAGTTCAGAACCTAATCTCAAGGTTTCAGATGAAGGATGGACTCAAATTATGAATAGGAAAAAGCCTTTGCAAAATAACCTATGGAATTCTGAGTTTGTTGCAAAGCACTCTTTGCTCAATGCTAACAATTATTTGTCTCCCGATGACCACAGGTTCATTATTGAATTCTCTAGCCTAGATGACTCTAAAATTAAAGGGCTCCAAAGAAATGGTACTAAGGTTGAAGAAATGAGCTCTAGTTAGAAAGAAACCTCTCCTGCTCTAGGTCAAAATGTTTCTAGAGCGAGAAGGAAAGATAGCATTTCCAAATTTAAAAGAAAAGATATATTAAAGAACTCTGTCTCTTTGAATAAGTTAACCAATAATATAAGAAAATGAGCGAGACGTTAGTGTTTGCTTTCACTTCTTTGGTTTGTCTTATGAAGTAAAGCATCAATATTCGTTCATATATTATTAAGGGCTTATCGGATCATGTTAGGGTGAAATGTTTGTCCAAGTGGATGTGTGATAAATCTCTTTTGCCTGATTTTATTTGCATGGAAGAGGTGAAGCTTGCTGGTTCTAAAGTCCCACTGCATCTTAGCATTGTGTCTAATAATCATGTGTGGCAGCATACTAGCCACCCTCATGGGAGGGGTGGAACTGCTATTGGTGTTGCTCAGTCAATTAGTCAATTCACATTGGACACCGTCATAAGTCCCTCTCATCAATGGATTGGTTTGTCTCTTAGTAAACCTTATGAATGTACTATTATTAGCATGTATGCCTCTAATTGTCCCTTCTAGAGAACCAGATGCTAGGAGGAGCTAAATATGCTCGAAGGCCCCTTAATCATTGTAAGATACTTCAATATGGTTACTTCGATTAGTGATAGATTTGGTAAAAAAGGAAGCTCTATAACTAGTCAAGAGTGGCCTTCTTGGATTAGACTTGTTAATAAGCATGATCTTTTTGACATATGTCCCTAGAATCAATGCACGTGGAATAACAAACACAAAAGTCCTCACTTTCTTGCTGCTAGACTTGACCGGGATACATCAACGTTCCTTTCTTCCAACAAATTTGGGATTCTAAGATGGAGTTAGACCAAAACCTTTGTATTTCGGATCACTTTACCCTTACTATTTCCCTTAGGCATAATTGCCCTAACGTTAGGGCGGGGTGACCGCACTTAGATCCCCCTCTTTTGAAAATCCCATGTGTGTTAGAGAAGACCAAGGCCATTTTCTCCCATTACTTTTAGAAATTCCCAAATCCTTGTTTTGCCTAGGCTAAGGCTATTAAAGAGGTCCAAGCTCTTTTCACTCACTTTAAATATCTTAAAAAAGCTGCTAGAGCCAAAAGGAGACAATACGCAGCTAAGGAGATAGAAATCGTGGTTTCCTCTCAAGGCCCCAACAAAATGGATTTGATTTTATTTCTTCAGGAGAGACTTAGATATGAAGAGTACATTGAAGCTAGTAGTATTCTTTCTTCGTCAAGAGAATTTTGGGTAGGTAATCTTGATAGACCTAATAAGAGTATGTTTTCATTCTCAAAAAGGAAGAAAAATAAAGACTTTACTCCTATGTTGAAGAAAACGACTGGTGGGTTTGCTATCAATGTTGAGGAGAACTTGTAGGAGTATACCAGCTTCTTTACTGATGTTTTCTCTAGTACTGCCAAGTGGGGGAGGATATCTGTGGAGCCAGAGCCACCATTGCCCTTAAAAGGAAAAAAACTATTCTGCCTGGCTTGGTTGCCATCCTGGACCTACCCCTCATTGCTAATGAGATTAAAGAAACCATAGGTAAATTGAAACCCTACAAAACTCCTGGCCTTGATGGTCTTCCTAATGAGTGTTTCATTGCTTTAAAAGATTTTCTGACTCCATTCATTCTTTTGATCTCGAAAGATTCTACTAGTAGAGGCACTCTTCTTATTGAAATCAACACTTGAGTGATAAAATTGATTCACAAGAAAGGACCAAAAGAGGATTTGAATAACTAGAGGCCTATCACCTGTTTGACTAGTATATATAAGATTTTTGCTTCCTCTCTTGCTAGGAGACTAAGCTCCCTCATGAAGGATATCATCCTTCCTGAGCAGAAAGGATTTATCAAAGGGAGATTTATTCTTGATGCCATTATTTATCTGTGGGAAGGAATTGAGTATGCCAATGAGACTAACAAACCATATTATTTTATCGAAATTGATTTTGACAAAACTTATGATAGGATTGAATGGGACTTTGTGTCACAATCTCTTCATGATATAGGTGAAAGGATTTATCAAAGGGAGATTTATTCTTGATGCCATTATTTATCTGTGGGAAGGAATTGAGTATGCAAATGAGACTAACAAACCATATTATTTTATCGAAATTGATTTTGACAAAGCTTATGATAGGATTGAATGGGACTTTGTGTCACAATCTCTTCATGATATAGGTGCAGGGAGAAAGTTCATAAAAGTTGTGAGCACTCTTTTTGGTAATTCCCATTTCAAAATCTCCGTCAATGGTAACTTATCCCCCTCTTTTAGGCTTAGAAGGTCTATTAGACAGGGTTTCCCTCTAGCTCCCCTTCTGTTTGCTATAGTTAGTGATGGTCTTGGATGGCTTATCATGGATGCTCTAGAAAGTGAAAATATTGAAGGAATCTCTATGCCTGGATGTGCTAAAAAACTCTGTTTGCAAGATTTTGCTGATGATACCAACATAATAGTTAAAGCTGATGCTAATTATGCCAAATGCTTTTTGAATTGTCTCAATACTTTTTGTCTTGCAAGTGGATCTCATATCAACCATAAAAAAATGTCGTTTAAGTCCTCTGATAATCATGTTCCTGAATGCATTAGCAATACTGGATGTGATGTTATTAAAGATGGTGAATATTTCAAACTTGTAGAAACTCCCATGGGATTTCATGTCACTATTAACCAAAGATGGGAATGGGTTATGCAGAAATTAAGGAAAAAAGTGTTTTCTTGGTATTCCTATCAGTCATCTCTATCTCACAAAGTTTTTGTTCTTAGTCACTATATCTTGCCTTCACTGGTTTATTTCCTTTCCTGCTGGATGCCTAAAAAAAAAACATTTTAACTAGGTTGTTTGTCTGTCTAGGAGATTTCTTTGGGGTGGAAGTCTTATTCATAATAAAATTCCCAAAGTTTCTTGGAAAGTGTGCTTCTTACCAAAAAAAGAAAGGGGGTCTGGGTATTTTTTGTCCTCTCAAAATGGCTACCAATCTTTCAGCTAAATGGGTGGTTAGATCTATTGATTGTGATGACTTTTGGCCTTTGCTAATTAAAAGAAATACTCACAATTTTGCTCTCTCATACTATAAATCTTGGAGAAATCATTCCTTATGGGATATCCTGATCTCCCCTCACTCTTATTCACTTGTTTGTAGTAGTCTCTATTGTAGAATGTGGAAGGCTTGGATGTTAGCTAAGAAGGCTTGTAGTCCTAAAAGATAAATTCTTTGAGTATTATGATTTTTTTTTGCACAAAAGTATGTGGACTCGATGGTTATCATTGTGGAATAATGGACTCATTGGAATTAGGGAACATAAATGCTGCAACAAGGGTTTTGCCTCGTGGAAGGATCTCACTGTTAATGGTGAGATCATGTCTGAATCCCAAATTATGGATACTCACTGCTCCTCTGGTTTTCTGTAGGTCCTATTGAAGCATAAAAATGATGTTGGTTGATAGAGCTTCTCTCTATACCAGACAGAGACCCATCAAGCTGAAAGATGTTGCTCAAGAGATCCTGAAATGTTTCAAGAAGAAAAGAGGATCAATCAACCTGATTATGCAAAAGCTTAACAAAAAATTGGAAAGTTAATTGGAAGCCTGAGGAATGGACCCACAAATTCCTCTCTGCATCTGCCCATCAATATCAAATACTCCTTTCTGTTGTGGCTTATTCTCCATGATGGTGTCTGGTGTGGTTATAAAGCCAAGAAGTTAAATATTAATGATGGTGTATGTATCTTTTGTGGCACTGTGGAAGACCTCCCCCACCTCTTTTTCACTCGCAAACATGCTCAATCATTCAGGTGTGCTCTTCAACCATTTTGCCCAAAATGTAATGTCACATTGGGCTACAAGGAAGCTTTGTTGGGTGCCTGCAATAAATTTGATTTTGGCCTCTAGAATCTATGGAGAGCCCACATTATCTGGTGTATATGGAGGAGCAGAAATGAAGCAACCTATAATAAAATGTTTTCTGTGTATTTCTCCTTTTACAAAAGACTCAAGAGGGTTGGGTTGCAAAGTTTTGGACACCATTGATTCTGCCCCTATTGAGTATTTCCTTTTTTCTCAACATCTCAGGTCTTCCTCTCCTAACCAATGGAGATCTTCTTTACTAAAGTTGTACTCAACTGTTAGACATGATATGGTTTTCTTATGTCCGTAACCTATCATATGTACTGCCTCCCGACTGATTCTTTGTATTTTCCCATTGAGAGTACTTGCCCATATTTTGTCACCCATGTAATCTAAGGGTTCGTGGGAGTCTTGCCCTTTGTACAAAATTACATGACATCATTATTATAATTTCTTATCTTCTCAAAAACAAAATCCTTTGAAACCAAATGGAGTTGTTTGGGGGATTCTTAGACAAGAAGGGATTTGAGTGTTTGTAGGAGAAAAGGGAAAGGAAAGAAGAGAAACTACACACTTTCGATTGATTACACTAAGACAAATACAAGGTTGAAGCACAATACAACCAATGTTTATGTGCAAGATCCCACAGAGTGCTCAATTACAAATACCAAATACCCAAGGGACTTGTTGCTGCCGGCCTCCTCTACACCAAACCTCCACCTTCTACAAGCCTGCTCTTGTGCACACCTTGCACCAAGCTTCCACTAAGGGGGAGGGATGGATACCTTCTATCGGCGCGCGCACACTTCAGTAAGTCCTTGGGATCTGTGGGGGACAAGCTTAGCACTCCTTTGCACACTTCCTTGGTCACTCTTTATGCACACCTTGCACTTCACTTCTCTACGTCGCACACTGTGTGTCTCTTGCACTTCTCTCTCTTGCTCCACTTAGACTATGCTCACTCTTGCTTACACTTAGGATTGTCCAAGAATGGTCCTTGCCTTGATTTGAGTGTGTCGATTCACGTACGCTCCTAACTGCAAGAGTATCTTGGTGCTCACTTTGATGTCCCAAGATTGTCTTCACAAGTGGCAGCCAACGACTCCCTGTTTTGTCCTGTAGTGACTTTAGACTAAAACCAAAAATTTTAATTGGGGGGCCATACTTTCACTTCTGCGTACACTGTCGCTTCACATACCTTCACATTTTCCTTTTAACTCTTCACTTTTACACATAAGAGAGGGTTCACATAAACCTTCCAAAACACTTTAAAAAAACTTTGAACCTTAGGGAAATTAGAGAAAATACCTCTACAACCTGCAACCCACTTTCTCCAATTTTACCCTTTGTGGACAATTAGTTGTGCACTACCTCTGCACTTTGACATCTGCATTTTAGCACTTTGACTTTGCACCTGTTGACTTTGTTGACTTTGACCAGTTTGACTGTGATCTTTTGACTTTGACTACGGTTGACTTTGACTGTGGTTGACTTTGACCAATATGACTTGTATGGGCTCAACAGTTGCCCACCACCTAATTTGCTCTCCGTCCCGGAGAGCTACAACTAAAACTCTGAGCATAGTGGACACCACGATTATGGATCTACAAAACTTCAAAAAGACACTAGAGCAGCCACCAAGTCCACCATGAGCAGTAGAGAAAAAGCACAAAGAGTAATCAACAATATGGGTAGGGCGGAATGTTAGAAGGAAGGAAGGGTGAAAGAATGGGTGAAGTGGAGGGATATATGGGTAGGGCAGAATGTTAGAAGGAAGGAAGGGTGAAAGAATGGGTGAAGTGGAGAGATATATAGGAGACGGGACCAAGGATTGAATTGGAGAGATAAATGGAGGATGGCAGAAAGTGAAAAATATGGAAATGTAGATGTACCAGAATGGGAAATGTATTTGGAGGTTGGCAACAGAGGGGGGGAAGCAGTGGTTGGTTGGGAAAAGGGGGACGGGTTTGGGTGAAGGGAAGGGGGCGGGGGCGGTGTTCTTTGGGGGGGAAGGGGGGTTGGGAAAAAGCGGAAAAAATGAAAAAGCGCAAAGAGGGAGACGGGAGAATAGGGAGGGGTTGCAATAAAGCAATTTCCAACCAGAGAGAGACCAACCTGTATACATACATATTAATAAAATGACCAGCAAACAACCAGAGAATGCACAAGGAACACACAATGAACACAGAACTAGAATCTCATATATAATAGCAGAAAAAATACAAGGAAACCTCTGTCCATGGTAAGTACATGAAGTGCCAATGAATGGCAAAGAGCTGCCTAGCAGAAAGTACATGATGAGCCAATGAATGGCAGCGGAACCAAAAGGATAGCTAAATGCATCCTACGAACTGAGCCTCAACAACAAAAGGAGGCAAGGGCACACCAAATGAAGCTAGAGAAGACCAAGGGGGTTTGAATGCCTAGAGCCTAGGGGAGAGACACAGTACGAGTGTCTCGCTAAGGCATCGTCAGAGAAGGAGACCCATCCCCAGGTGGAACATCCCTCCGAGGTGGAGGTAAGTCGGGTGAGGTGGGTGGAATGATGGCGGCCTCCTCAGTCCATGCAGCAATCCTGGGACCAACCGACACGCACGACTATCACATATGCCTAAGGATGCATGTTGGCGGATCTCCATAAGAGCGCGAGTTGCAGCATCAGCCTCATCTCGATACCGGTCTCTGTCCTGCTGCATGGCCCGCAACACATCCCGCGACGTCTGCCATTGTGCCGTTGCAGCAGCACGAATGCGATCTATCATCAGAGCATACTGCTGATGTAGTGTAGCTGTCACTAAGACGGAATCAAGGGAGAGATGGGCAGCATCGGCTCCATCACGCGTGACGAGGCTCGCATCACAAAGTATGCCCAAGAAAGGTGGATCGTCGTCAAGGCTATCAGGGATGGAAGGCTGCGAGGCGGGTGGGGGTGGGGGTGGGGGTGGGGCCGGGGTAGGCTGGGGGTAAGTGGGAGAAGCAGGAGGCGAGTGATGAGGATGGGAGGTGGAGGCAGACTCAATGGACATTGCTGGAGATGGAGGAGGCTGTGTGGCAGCGGCCGAGGGGGTGACTGAATGGGCGAGGCAGGGATAGAGGTAGGAAAAGAATCCATCAACCGTGTACGGACTCTCCTGGCGGGTGGTGGAGTGGAGGCTGCCATGGGAGTAGATGCCCGCGGAAGTGTGCTAGGGGCTGTGGGCACTACGACGGCCGGTGGTAGAGGGGGATGGGAAGAATGGGCAATAGAATGTGTAGTGTGGGAAGGGTCAAGACTATGGCTGGATGCTATGGTATGTGTACCAGGCAGATGAAATAGCCAAGCGAAAACGGGGGCAGAATAAACGGAGAATGAACGGGTGCCGCAGTGGAGGGCATCATGGAATCGGCGAGAGCGAAGTAGGAATGACTGGAACATGAGGGTGCCATAGGGATAAGGGTGGCCATGCATAAAACAGAATAGTGGGTCAGCTGTATGGATTTCATGCAATGGAAGGTCTGAGGAGGGACTACAAAATAAGAAGAAGAAAATGAACGAATGAAGGATGGCGAGGTGGTATTGTGTGGGCATGGCATCAACACCATATAATGAAATGCAGAAAGTTGTGGTCTCTTCCCCAGATAACCCCGAGTAGAGTGATGGTGGAGCATGAAACAAAGAGATGCTAGAACCTATGCCTGCAGCTACGACTGCAGGGGTCAGCGAACCGCAGGGAAAATGAGGAAAGTCGAGAAGCGCTATGCGAATATTGGCACCCTCAGCCTCGGAAAAGAGGAGGGACGCTAGTCGCCAAAGACCAGCCTGACGGAGGCATCCCTCGGGAAGTAGGTCGAATGGAGAGGGATGAATGGGTGGCAATGCTAAGTGTAGGCGAATGGAGAGGGATGAAGACGAGACCCGATGGTCAATAATGGAGGATGACAGTGGACGGGGAACAGGAGAGGTGGAACGACTGTCCGAGCTACGTCCGGGATGGCCACTAGAGCCAGTGGAGTGTGTCGGAGCGGCCGTGGTAGCTGCAGTGGGAAGTTGTAGACCAGGAGGGAGGGCCCCAGGGCTATACAGCGAGGACCCAGAGATGGATAAACAGGGAAGGGAAACTGCAAAAGGCTGACTACCCTGGAAATGGGGAGGGGTGGAAATGGGAGTAAGGCATGGGAGGGATGCGCGAGGGATGGAGTGGACCGTTGTGGGGATGAGAGAGGGTGGTGGGGCCCTAGGGGCGGAGTCTAGGGTGGCGACAGGGACGGTGGTGGTGGAGGCGAGAGGGGCGGAATGGGACGAGGCCATAGGAAAAGGAAGGCCTCCGCGTACGCCTCGGTAGCCATGGATGAATCCTACTGGGGAGCTGAAGACGCCATAGATGCAGAGCAATAATGTGGAACACAACTGAGTGTTGCAACCATAGAGAGCAGGTATCTATGAAGTCAGCTCTGAAGTGAATATGGGTAAAACATATAGAAAACATCGGAAACGGAAGCACGGAACCCAAAAAACAGATTCGGCACGATCAATTACCCTAAAAACGGTTGTGAAAACGTCAAAAACAGACTAGGAATGATGAAAAACTGAAGTATACACATAAGAAAAAAAAGAAGGGAAAAAATAAAGAAAGGAAAAGAAACCAAAATTAAAAAATAAAATAAATATATAAAAGAAAAGAAAAAAAAATGTAAAAAATGACTGAAAAAGAAATTATATGAAACAATAAAATACAAGGGGGGAAAAATAAATTAAAAATAAGCAAATAATAAAATAGTAATAAAATATACTAGATATAAGAATTAAAAATAAATAAATAAATAAAATAAAAAATTTAAAAATAAAAAATACGTGGAAATGCCACCACGCCCGGATGGAGAGGGAGAGCTGGAGTGGGGTTTATATAGAGGGGGGGTGTTAAAAATAAAGAAGTAAGCTCGTATATATTTTTGCAAAAAGGATTTTCTTCAAGTAGAAGGAAAATACAAAAATGAAAAATAGAAGCATTTACTTCAGGAAGTAGTGGAGGCCAAAAGAGAATCATTTAAAAGAGAATCAAATCCAAAAAAATGAACTGTAAGAGGAATGGTTGTCCAAAGTAGTGGAGAAATGATGGAGAATAGCTCTCAAACTCATCATGAGAGTTTTTGGTCACTTGGATATAAAAGAGGCAAGGGAGGACACTCAAGAATAGAGGAAGAAGGCGTGGAAGTCCCCTTGTAGCTAGTTCATTTGGTTTGAGTTATTTCGTTCAGTTCACTCTCATAGAGTATGTCCAGCCGCACACCCATTTCTGGGTAGTCTAATTGTGAGAGTCATATCTCTCAATATATGTATCCAATTTTAGTGCTTAAACATTCGTTGCAAAGCTTATCGCAAGTACTTCCTCTATCCAGAACAATTTTATCAAATTTTTATGCTCTCTGAGTTATTCAGGTTTTAGTGAAGTCCAGTTTTTAGCCTAACTGAGTGGACAGGTAGTTTGTTTTGTATCAACGAGTTGCCAATCCAAATCTACTCCAAATTGAGTGTTTGATAGCTCATTTTAGAGCTATAGGCGTCTAGTTTGAGTGTCCAAAGTTTCAAGTTCATGGAAATTTTCAGTTGGTACCAGTTTTGATTTGAAGGTTCAGCGGTTGGCAAGAGTCTTGATCCTGAGAAGGTCTTCTACACTTTCCGCTGCGATTAGGAGAGGAATTCTCCAACAGGGGGGGCCTGTCAAAACCGCGGGGGGGGGGGGGGGGGGGGGGGGGGGGGGAGCGGGGGCTGTCAGAACCGAGGGGGGGTGGGGGGGGATTTGTTTTTTTTTTTTTAACACCCTCAAGCCAAAAATTCCAGGGGGGGCCTTTTTTTTGGAAAACTATCCAAAAATAGAGAAAATTAGAGAAAAAATCCAAAACAAATGCCAAAAAAATCTGAAAAAATTCTCATAAAATTTTCTACAGGGCTAGGCTTAATTTCCATACTCAAAACCACAAAGAGCTTCCTTTATTCTTCCTACTTGGCCAGAAAATGACATCAGAAAAGGATAAAAAATGCTAAAATGGCAGAAAAAATTTCCAAAAATACCTAGAAATTGTACTTTTGCAGAGGTTATTAAATGCCTTCTAGATTTGCTAAAAACTCAAGGAACAAGCATGAAATTGATAAAGAAAATTACTAAAACTGAGCAAAATGAGATGAGAAAACTATGTACAACCTGGACAGATTTTGCAGTTCCAGGTGATCCATACTTCTTCAAGTGTGTTGATGGTAGGCCTTGAGCCTTGATATGTTGACCAGTGGCAAGGCCTCTCCTTTCAGCATCTCTAACTCCACAGCATCCCAATTCAACATTGTTTTGACTCGATAAGGTCCTTCCTAGTGTGGAAGCCATTTTCCTCTCACTTGTGTTTGAAGATGAGGTCTATGGAGAAGAACTAACATGCCTGGCTCTATGTTGTTGTTCCATAGATGTCGATCATGTGCCTGCTTCCTCTTCATCTGAGTCTCTATTAATTGTTTTGTTGCTAGTAGACGAATTTCCTCCACTTTATGTAGTGCTCCAAGCCTCTGAGAGACATCACAATCTTTCTTTCCCTGCATGAATGCTATTTTAGGTGATCCATGTAAAAATTCAAAGGGCTCAATTGGCAATATGCCATAAACCAATTGGAATGGAGAATATCCTGTGGCCTCTTTGTAAGCTAACCTGTATGCCCATAGGGTACCTTGATAAGAAATGCCCCAGGAAGTGGGCTGTAACATACATTCCTTCCTTAACATGGAAATTAATACCTTATTAGTTGATTCAACCTATCCATTGGCTCTTGGATAGTAAGCACAAGAGGTCCTATGTAGGATTCTATATCTGTTGAAAATGTCCTGTAGGACTTTATTCACAAAATGAGTACCCTGTTCTGTACAAATTTCAAGTGGACATCCAAACCTGCAAATGATGCTACTGTAAATGAAATCAGCAACAGTTTGGGCAGTGCAGTCGGGGGAGGCAATAGCTTCAGCCCACTTTGTCGCATAATCTACGGCTATCAATAAATAGTTCTCTCTTTTTGGAATCGACAGAGGGTAGATGGGCCCTACAGAATCTAACCCCCAGTTCTCAAATGGTTGCCAGGAAGTGGAAACAATCAAGGGGTTATGCCTCTGCTTTGTTGGCTTAAGTCCACATCTCTGGCAAACGTCACATGACTTTCCCCATTCATCTGCATCTTTAAATAGTGTAGGCCACCATAGACCAGCATCCAGTATCCTCTGACTCATAATATGCCTTGGAAGGTGCCCACCACCTATTCTTTCATGTGCAGATTGAAGGACTTCCTTCACTTCTTCCTCTTCCAAGCACTTCCTAAACTTGTCATCCTTTCCCTGTCTATATAATTTATCTTCAATGAAGGTATATGGTCTACTCTTGATTAGTAGTCTCTTTCTTTGCACAGCACTAGCCTTTTCTGGATACACACCACTTTTAATGAAATTCATGATATCATAATAAGAACCTTGAGCTTGTACAGCGAATAGATGAGCATCTGGAAAATCATCATTGATTCCACTAGCTTGATCCATCATATTGATTCTGGATAGGTGATCCGCCATAACATTTTCTTTACCTAGTCTGTGGACTACAAAAAAATCAAACTCTTGGAACAACAATAACCACCTCCATATTCTACCAGTGGCTTGTGGTTTGTTGAGCAAGTATTTTAGTGGTTCGTGATCCGTTATAATAACAAATTTTACTCCTAGTAAGTTATGAAGAAATTTTTGTACAGCAAAAACCATGGCCAAGGCTTCCCTTTCTGTGGTGTTGTAATTCCTTTCAGCCTTCGTCAAAATTCTAGTGGCATATTGAATTGGTCTCTCCACCTTAGATTCTTCACTGGGTTGTGTCAAAATTGCCCCACTGCATAGGCACTGTCATCTACATCTATATGAAAGATTTTTTTACCACTCAGGTGTGATAAAAATGGGAGCAGACACTAACCTTGACCGTAATGTTTGATATGCTTTTTCCTCCTCTTCTTTCCATTTAAAAGGAATTTCCTTACCTGTAAGTCTGCCAGTGGTCTGGCTATCTCTGCATACATTTTTATAAACCTCTTCTGGTATCCAGTATGCCCCAAGAAACTCTGAATCTCTTTAGGAGATTTAGTTTTATGCAACTTTAATATAGAAATGATTTTGTCAGGATCTGGGGCCATACCTTTAGCCGACAACACATGTCCTAAGAGAGTTCCTTCTGTCACAAGGAAATGACATTTGTTTGGATTGAGCTTTAGCTTAGTCTCCCTGCATCTCTTGAAAACATTCTGCAGTTGTCGCAAGTGATGGTCCAAACAATCTAAATGAGTCTCCTTATGAGAACCTGAAAACGAAGAGAAGTCATCCATGAAGATTCTAAGTGATTCCAGTAATAAGGGGCCAAAAATGAGATTGACCGTTCTGTTAAATGTGGTTGGAGCATTTCTGAGCCCAAATGGCATTTTCACATACACATATGTTCCCCAAGGTGTGATAAAAGCAGTCTTTTTGCGATCCTCTGGGTGTATTGATATTTGATTATAGCCACTAAATCCATCCATAAAGCTATATAATGCATGTCCAACCACTTCTTCAATGACCTGCTCTGCAAAGGGCATTGGGAAACCATCTGGAATGGTCACCTTGTTGAGTGCTCTAAAGTCAACACAAATTCTAATTTTATTGGTATTCTTCTTTGGTACTATAACCATAGGTGAGAGCCACTTTGAGTGTTCCACAGGAATGATGATTCGCGCATCCTCCATCTTTTGTATTTCCACATAGATAGCTTCAACATATTTTGGGTTAAGTCTATAACTCTTCCCTCTTATGGGTTTGGCTCCATCAACCAAAGCGATTCTATGCTCTCCATAATTTGCAGGTACTCCTTCTAAGTCTTTATAATGCCAGGCAAAAACATCTGTATAATGGGTCAAGAATGATCTTACCTTTTCAAGGATCCGTGGGTGGTTCCACAACCAAGTGGCCACCAAAACTGGGCGATTATTGTCTTGAGTGCCTAATTGTATTTCTTTGACAGGATTTCTCTCTACCATATTATCTTCGATATCATCTTCGTCCTTGTCTTCTTCCACTAGCTTTTAGTGCATTTCTTCATAAGCAGGGGTATTTTGGATTTCAATGTGTTTCTCCTTGTCCTGCATCCATCCTGCAAGTATTTCTTGAATTGGGAAAGAACATTCTTCACTAGAGTCTTTTACCTTGCCTTTAGCCTTGGTAACTTCCTTATCTGTAGTTGTCATATCCTCCTCCAATTTGTATTTGAGGGGTGTCTTCCTGCCCCTTCTGTGGTCTGTGATGAGCTCTCCCAATCCATCGACCTTGACTTTCTCCTCATCTTCATCATAACCTTCAGTCGTGCAAGAATTATTAAGAAAAATTCCAAAACAAGATGAAGAGTTGCCTGCTTGCAGCCAATTTAGAATATCCTCTTCTTCATCGAAATCTATTTGGGGTTGATCCTCTGATTCTGGTTCCATGCAAATGCCAATTGTTTGCATCATGCTAGTGTTTCCTTGATTATCTGGGCCCTCTTCTAAATGAATCTGTGTCAGCTCTTCCTCTTTCTTTTGTACCCACATAGTGTCCTTACCCCAGTCATGAATGACACTTGCATGTCTCAGCCATGGTCTTCCAATTAAGAGGGGAAATCCTCCTTCAACCTGGGGCAATCTTAAAACCACAAAATCCAGAATGAATAGATTACCTTGTACTTCAAGTGGAACTTTTGGGATCACTCCCAAGGGCCTTACTTTGCTCTGATCTTCCAAAGTAATAGTGAAATTTGCAGGCCTTGAAGGGTGCAGTCCAATCTTTTCCATTGTATGTTTAAGCATCAAGTTAATGCCAGAACCACCATCCACAATAATTTCCTTTATGTAAAACAGAAGTTTTTGCTACCAAACTTGTAGTGGAAGCCTCATCAATTATCTGCAATAGTTCTGACCTGAATTTCCCATCCATCTTTATTAAATCAAAAATTCTAACCTCCTTTTTCATGGACTTGAGAAGTTTTGAAGCCTCTGATTCCTTAAGAGCATGGGCTCCAATTGATCTACCAAACTCCTCCTAAGCCCTGTTGAATGCATGCCCAATGGCATCACTCGTACATATGGGATCTCCTTTTTGCCTTGTATCTGCACATGCAGTGGCCTTGTCTTCAGAAGTCTCTTTGTCTTTGTTCAATCCATCAATTCTTGGTTGTTGAGATATATCTACTTGAGCCTTTCCTTTATTTATTGTCTACACTATAAAAGATCCTATTTCTTCTAACTGCACCACCCTAGTAGATGGTGATGGCTCATTGACCTGATCTAACATTTCTTCTTTGTGTACAGAAATCATTTGAATATGGGGCCCAGATGAAGAGGCTTGATTCTTAGGACAACAATTTGTATAGTGGTCTCTGGCCTCTGGGCAGTTTCTGCAAGGAGGGGCATTTTCTGGTAGAGTGCACCTACTTTGATACTGCCCACATTCTCCACATCTGAAACAAATGATTGGCCTTCTAGGCGGATTTGCAAAATTATTCCTCTGTCTAGGGTTGTAAGTGTTACCTTGATTGGGTGCAACCGCCATTACATTTGCTGGAGGCAGGGGTCCTCCTTGTGTCCAATATGTTGTTGCAGGTAATCCCCTTGATTGGCATTCTTGGGCCTCATGACGAACTTTCCTGCATAATTGGCAAGTCACACTTAACAAAGGACATTCACTTACTATATGCCCTTGATTGTTGCACATGGAACAACAAAGTCCACTCTTGATGCCACCTCCTTTGAGTTCCTGCAACTCCTGTTGCAGCTGAGCCAATTCCTCTGCTTGGGCCTCCTCCTCCTTTTGGAGCTTTAGTGCTTCAATCTCCCTTCTCAACTGAGTTACAGCATTCTCCTCCTCTCTGTGGGGCTTATTTCTTTTTAAGCCCTCCAACTCCTTCCTTAGTTGGATTACTGGATCCTCCATTTCCCACGGACGTGCGACACATAGAGCGCTTTACATTCACGTCAAAAAAAATTCAATCAAAAGCACTTTTGATCAAAAAGCTATTTCTAAGCGACAAAATATATATTTTTTCATTTGATCAAAAAGCTTATTCCGTACGTGCTTCATGACAGGTTCTTATAGATCTACTGCTGCCAATATCACTCATAGAGCACTTTCCTCACTATGTCATTCAGGTATTTCTCTGTTTTTCATTTATTTTCTATCTTATTGTTACGTTCATTGTGTGTCATGCATATGTTGTAATTCCCATATGCATCTCTTACATATGTATGACTTTTATTTATGTGATTGGTTTTATGTATTTTAATCATGAACAGTATACATGTTCGACTCGTGAAAGTGTTACTTACTAGTATAATTTGATAAATAAAATTAAAAAAAAAACCACTATTGTGATTGTCTAACTTTCTACATCAATTCTTATTCTTATAGTAGTATAGGACTGAATAATATTGGATCTATTGATATTGTTGAATCATTTCCTCGATTCCTACTCCGAATAGTATAGGGACTATTTTGATTGTCTGATTCTTGGACTCTTACCCTCACAATCGTCACTTAGATTCATGTGAACATAATTACAATGTAGGTCACAGGGTGTATAGGAACTAATTTGATATTTCTATCACAATAGTTATATACACTCATGTGGCAACAATCATACATAGTATAGTGAGTGTATATGAACTATTATGAATGTATAATTCTTTGACTCTTACGTTGTTAATAGTTACATACATTTACTTCAAGATAATTATTAAATTTCTATTTAATTTTAATCCACTTATCCAACTATCTATTCATATTTCTAAGCATGAAATTATTCTTCTATGTATCTACATATCTATCTATATTTAACTGTATATTAATGTATTTATCCATGCACTTTTTCATGTATCTATCTATTCAATTATCTATCTATTAAATTATTGATCTATCTATGATTTATTTATCTATATATAGGTCTATTTATGTATATTTATCTATCTATTCAATTATCTATACATGTAGATATTCATTTGTCTATCATTTATTTATTTACATGTTGATCTACCTATTCATACAGTGTAGAATTTTGCCAAATGTTTTTCTGTGCTAAAATTAATCAAATGCGCTATAGTAAATCAAGTGCTAGTCTTCGAGAATCGAAAGCCAAATGTCTATCTTTTATTAAAACCAAAAACCAATCAAACAAGGGACTTACTGGATGTGTAAAGTGGATTAAGCGAATGACAAAAATGTATTTCCGAGAGTTTATTTGCAAGACAAAAATATATTTCCAAGATGGTAAATATTCTTTCTTTTTCAATATTTATATTATTAATAACTACACCATCATGATTTAGATTTTGTACATCATCCTCTATTGAACACTCCTCTCTATATGATTGATAATGGTCTTGACATCCACTCTCGATGGAAATGACATCATATGATGTATCAACATTTGTATAACAAGTAGCTTCTTAATTGGCCAAATCACCCTCCGAAATGGCTAACTAGATTGCAACTCTTGTGGATATTCTGATTTTATAAGATTGTTTGGAATTCAAGTATCAATCTTAGACTATTGACGATCTTTGAAGATGAAAAGATGACCCAATAAAGTAGATCGACCCTCAAAGTTTTAACTTTCAACCATACAAGTCATAACCCAAAAAAAATCCAATCGATTGGTATGAATGAAAAGTAAGCCTAATCTATAGGAAGTCAAGACCATCATATCATTTCAATACTTTCCGTTTTTAGTTCGATGTCTCATAGCATCGCTAGCCAATCAATTAGCTTGTAGTCTTTCTTAGTAGGTAATTGACTTTTTTGTTTTTTATTGTATATTTTTACGTTCTTTACATGTATTGAAATTAAATCAAAGTTGTGGGACCATTCTGAGCATGAACGTATGGAATTAGTTCAAGTACTCTATTGAGAGCATAAATCTAAGTTTTCGTTTGAGTCCAAATAAGTATTTGAAATGATTTTATGCGTATTAGAACATTGAGATGTAGTCAAAGCTCCCCAAATGATAAAGAATGCATATATTCCACCACCATATGGAAGTTTTGAGGTATGAAAGTCCATGCTCATTGTAAGCACGTTGAGGTCCACTATCATTATGTCAAGGAGTGACTCTCTGCTCAACAGATCAATTGGCCATATGAACCCACTTAGAATAACATTGGAGACATTTTAGAAAGGTTCTTCATCATGAAAAGTTCAAAGTTTTTTGCAAAGCTTTGGGCTTACTCTCTTTTGTGGATTGACCCTAGTCCACATTGGTTGACACTTCCTTATACATGAGTGTCAAGCCCTTGTTCACCACATCACTTTTGGGGGGGATTTGTTGGTATAATTTGGTAGTGCTGTGTGTCAATACCATATGCTAACTATCTCATACGAACAGGAAATTTGGTAAGCTTACCTACAATCAATAGTGTTTCCAAAAAACTTCATCTGTGGAGGTAAACAAAATTATTTGTGCTCATTTTTGCCTCTAGACACACTATCATAATGACTATGCGGGAAGATTTTTCCTTTTGTGTGAAACATATATATAGTGCTTGGTTCACTACTACAAGCATCCCAAAGTGTGGTATAGGTCCAACAATGCTTGATTGGGTATTTTTGTTGAACATATTTGAGAAGAAATTCTTCTGCATAAAGATATAGTCACTTGCCATGTCTAAAAACAATAATGTGGTTTGTATGCTTGTTGTTGAGGATAAGCTGATTAGTTTTAACTACGCTTAGTGGAATATTGTTTAGGGTATTGAGATACATCCTCCTATACGTACAAATATTCTCACAACAAGTGATGTAGGCGATGTTGAGGAGGACGATCTTCATGTTCTTGGTTGCATTGCAGCTCCTATTGCAGCTAATGTAAAGAAGCTTGTTGGGATGGTAGAGATGTAGAGGCACATTCATTGATAGCGTTTTCTATCAACTGTGCCATTATCCCTCACACTCACTTATGCAAGAAAGCTAAAGGTTCTTGAGATACTCTTCAACACTATACTAGGAAAGAAATGAGGATCCTCTTTCTTACCTTTGAAGAAATTTGGAGATTAAGTTTATGAATCAACGAGATTCATTGGAAACGTTTCTAACAATGATCAAAGGTTTGAAAGACTACTTGATTGTTGCACATGAAGTCTACCAAGTAGTTAATCTCTAGAGATTGCTCTTAATGGTCTTTGAGATTCTTATCAAAGTCTTGCTTCTAAGATCTGTTTCATGATCAATGGCAATCTGAATTCCCTAACCTTTGAAGGCTTATTGTATATTTTTTTTTACAAGAAGATCGATCTAGGCAAAACATGCCAATTATGTGTGTTTCAAATCAAACTTTCTTAGCTGGCCAAATGGCATATGTAAATCAACGTCTTTGACTAGTAAGGGAAAGTTTGCTAATGTGACACGTCAAAAGAGCAAGATAAGTATGATAGAAAAAGAAAAAGGAGAAATAGTTTTGCAAGTACTATAAGGGAAACGATCATGTCATTAATATTTGTTATAAACTAACTGGGAACGAGGCAAAGAAGAAAGAGCTTGCAACAGCTTTTGTACAGGCCACTACTCCTAAAATTGAGTGTAATAATCTTATTGAGAATGAAGAATGTGTGTTTAGCACTCATTGTAGTTATGGTCCACTTTCTCATGAAAACGATGAGGTTTATGTTCAAAATTTGGGCTTTACCACATAGTTTTTAGCTTGAGACTATTTCTAGCTTGAGATTATTATCTGTGTACAATATTTACTATATAGGTGTTCCACTAAAGGATTCCAATCTATCACTCCTTATAGGGCTTGACATGGTACTAAGACATATGTTGCTTATGTACAGATTTTCGGTTTTTGGCATATGCATTGGTGCTTGTGAGAAGATGCGCAACATTGTATGATAAGGGTTTTGAAATGTGTTCTTTTTCGGTAGTGTTCTAAAACTAAGGGTTCTCTTGACACTTTATTGCCTTTGCTCACCATTGAGAGTATCTTTGAGTGAGGTGATCTCTTAGCCTATGTAGGTTTCCAATGATCATACATATCATTCTCTTTTGATGATGATATACATGATCACTTATTTATAAGAGAGCTAACATTACACAGGCTAACACTATGATAAAATGGTCAGTGCAAACTTTGAGAGAAAGCAACTAAGTTGCACCTTTTGCATATAATACACTCTCAAGATCTCAAACTTCTCTTTTTTGCACCAATCTTCTACACAATGCTGGCTTCTAGTCTTTGTGATGAGAATGAGGCTATCTCTTTTGATGAAGCACATAATTTAAAAAATTGGACATTGATAGGTAATCAAAATATGATGCTATTAGGAAGAATGGTACTCAGAATCTATGTGATTTAATCCATGTTTAAAAGACCATTTGCACTAAATGGGTCTATAATTTCAAAATCAAGCTTGATGGTAGCATTGATCCCTATAAAGCTAGGCTTTTAAAGAAAATTTATGATCATGAGAAGGGCATTGATTTCAATGATCCCTTTGCCACTATGTGTCGCATGACAATCTCTCAAAGAATCTTCACACTTGCATCTCATAAATGGTTGGAATGTGCATCAACTGGATATTAAAAACTACATTTTTAAATGTTATTTTTGATGAAGAAGTATATGTACCTCAGCCCCATGGTTATCTATAGGAAGGCTATATGAAGCCTTCAAATCACTTTTACATTACATGGAGGCAATATAAATACACTTGTGGCCATCATTGTCTTGCTCCATTTTTTTGCATCCTCTTCTTCAACAATAGTACGCTTGCAAGGGCTTCTGATCTCTCTAGAGAGCTTTTCATTTGACAAAAGAAGATGCATTGGAAAGATATCAGTGTCTAGTTTATTCTTGTAATCTTTCAACGCATGTGGTTTTGTAGATTGGGAGAAATATTAGTTTTTCTATCTTTGGGTCAATCTCTATGTATTCCTGAAAAATAGGAGGTACCATTGTTGAGTGTCTGATTCATTCTAAAAGCATATTTTGCCTATTTCTTATACTCTTGTGCATTCTATACACTTAACCATGTGTGTATCACTCCCATAAAAGGAGATTTTATAATTTTAATTGGGCTGGTAGCTACAAGCATTTGAAGTTCATTGTCTCATCCAAAGATGGTAAATTTTTTGATCTACTCAATGTGCAAACCTATATTTTCTGTATTGAATCTTTCTCCTTGCTCCTCCAAAGTACATTTATTGCACTTATCACATGCCTATAAGGTCTATTTGAGTCTCCATAATCTTAATGGATGGTCTTATGTTGGTTGGATGGGCCAAACTTAATCGGTTCACAACTCACTTTTCTACCTCCTACAAGCTTCTCCGAGTTCTTTTTGGGGTATCAGAGTTAGATCAAGATGGGTGACAACTTTTCCTAAATGATTGAGAAGCTTGATCGACACAACTTTAATGTGGCTTGACAAATTAGAATGAAGGCCTATTTGCAAGGTAGATGTCTTTGTGGAATTGTAGCAGGTGATGAAGCTATGCCTATTCCAAGATCCAAAGGAGGACCTACACAAGTGGAGACAGATAAGATCACACTTTGGTGTGTAAGGGATTCTCAAGCGAGGTCTTACACACTAAAATCTATCTCTAACTTTCTATTACCACATATTAAAGGATGCGAGACATCTCAAGAGACTTGGGATGACCTCGAGACTTTATTTTTTGCTAGTATCAAAGCAAGAAAGAATCATCTTTGGAACAAGGTCAACCAAATGAAGAAGACACCTAAACAAACCATCATAGATTTAGTTACCAAGGTCAAGGAGGTTGCGGATCACTTAGCATCCATTGCAGAGCTGATTGAAAAAGAGGCCATCATGAGGAAAATTCTCAATGGTATTTGAAGTGAAAAGCAATGGCAATCTTTCACCACAACTTATGATCTCATCATGGATGTGCAAATGCCAGACTTCCACATCTTTCTTGGAAAAGTCTTCAATTAAGAGGCCAACAATAGCATAAAGGAAGGTAACTTGTATCATGGTAATTCAACTATTGCTCTATATGTAGATAAGGAGAATAAGAAGCTCAAAGGTGAGAAGAGAGAAGAAAATGAAGAGGAGACTTCCCAAGCTAACTTCGCAAGCAAGAGCAAGTGGAAAGGGATGAAGAAAGGACCAAATCATGACAAAGCCAAAGGTAAAAACATTCAACTTCATGCGAGCTATGATAAGACCAAACACACCACTCAGAATTGCTAGTTCAGTGGGAAGACCTAGAAAGGAAGTGGAAGAGGTGGATATGGCAGCAATAGAGGTAGAGGTGGACACAACTTCAACAATAATAGAGGCTATAATAGAAGGGACTTCAACAATTATTCAGAAGATCAATCACATGAAGACTCATTGTTTCTAATGAATTCTATCTAAGGCACAAAGAAGATAAAGAAGATCATTTGTTCTACAAAGATTTGAGATGTTCAAATCATATTGTAGGCAACATTGCTCTTCTATCTGATTTGGAAAGTCCAAAGCATAGAAATGAAGTTCAAATAGTGGATGACGTAAAGCACAATGTGGAGAATTTTGGTAATATCAAATACCAGTGGTGGTACAAACATTCTAAGTGAGCTTCTCTATGCAGCCACTATCACTAAAAACCTAATAAGTGTAGGCCAATAGTTGAAAAAGGCTTTGAAGTTAGGTTCACCCAACATGGAGCTTTTGTGAAAGATCCATGTCAAGGCTTTAAGAAGATAGCCATAGGTGAGAAGCATGGTAGGATCTCTACTTTTGGAGTAGGAGAAACCAAGAACATAGCTCTATTCACTTTTGGGTCTCAAACCTTAAGTGAGCTTGAAGTGTGGCATACGAGACTTGCTCATGTGAATGAAAGAACCCTGAATGATATATGTAGGGAGCAAAGTGTTCTTGGACTACGAAACATATCAAAGAAACACATGATCAATAGATGTAATGCATGTTAGATTGGGTTGGAACCAAGACAACCATTCAACCAAAAAGGCTACATCCACATATTTCTAAAGTTGGATAAGTAAAGAGTATACATCTTACAACTACCCGATTTTGAAAACCCTTATCATGCAACTTATGTTTGTAGACTTAAGAAAACATTGTACGGATTGAAACAAGCTCCTAGAGCTTGGAATGACAAGTTGGTTACATACCTTCAAGATCAAGGGTTCAGACCTTTCAACTTAGATCCTTCTCTATTCATCAAAAGGGATCAGAATAAAGTTATCTATCTATGTGTATATGTAGATGATAATATTCTGACCAATGATGATTTGAACGACATTCAAAGGATCAAGAGACACATGCAAGAGGACTTCAAAATCAGTGACTTAGGTAAGCTCACATATTTCCTAGGTGTGCAGGTGATATACATAGATGAAGCAATGTATTTGACTAAGAGAAGATACATTTAGGATCTACTTCTTAAGTTGGAAATGGAGAACACTAAACCAGGTACACCTTTGGAGATGAATCATAAATGTAGTGTTTATGAAGGTGAGAAAATTGGAGACATTAAAGAATATCAAAGCTTCGTAGGTAGCTTGATATATGCTACTCATACAAGGGCATACATTTCATATAGTGTGGGAGTGCTTAGTCAATTCATGCACTCTCCAAGAACACCACACATGGATGTAGCTAAAATCATACTTAAGTGTCTCAAAAGGACACACAATGAAGGTATATTCTATCCTTACTCTTCAAATTTGGATATCAAAATATATTCAGATGTAGATTGGGAAGGACCTAAGGATGATAGATGAAGTACCTCTAGTTACTTAGCATTTGCAAGTTCAAAGTTAGTATCATGGAGTTCCAAGAAGCAACCAACAATTTCTTTATCCTTAGCTGAAGCAAAGTACAAAGGTTTGACCATAGCAACTCAAGAGGCAACATGGTTAAAAGCATTGTATATAGATTTGGATCTTGTGAGTTCCAAACTTCACATATTTGGAGATAATGTAAGTTCCATGCATCTAGCAGCAAACCCTATTTTCCATGCAAGAACCAAACACATAGAGGTTCATTACCACTTCATCAGGGAGAAGTGCATAGCAAAGGAAGGCACTTGATGGAATAAAGCCTTGTAGATTCAAAGCTATGGCAGGTATTCAACCTATTAGAGAATGAAGGCTCAAGCATACTTTAGCTTGACAGGGAGTTGTTGGAACATCAAGCTTACACTATGCTTGAGGTGGACTTGATCTAGATAAAAAAGCTATCGCTTGGATTACATCAAAAGAATATCTGTTGGAGAGTTCTTTTATCTATGTTCATTTATTGTATTTTTTTAAAAAGACTTTTCATGGATCTTTTACCATTGTACAAGGCTAGAGCTTTACACATGTAAAAGTATAAAGAGAGAGCCCAAATTCCATGAATTTGTGGTGGTTGTGTTGTAATCAAACAATCAATCAGTCACCTAAAAGTAGATCAAACTAGATCTTCACTTTTCCTAGATTATAGGAAAGTGGATTGATTCCCTCCAACAACCTTTACCATTGTCATTTGAATTCAAAATCCCTTTGTAGAAGTAATGGAGTCCTTCACAAGGCTATATAAAGACTTCAAATCACTTGTACATCACATGGAAGCAATATACATACACTTGTGGCCATCATTGTCTTGCTCCTTCATTTTTTGCATCATCTTCTTCAACATTAGTAAGCATGTAGAGGCTTCTGCTCTCTTTGTAGAGCTCCACATTCGGAGGAAAGAGAATGCATTCGAACGATTTTAGTGTCTAGTTTATTTCTATAAATTTCTAAAGCATTTGGTTCAATAGATTGGGAGAAATCATAGTTTTTTTGTATAAGAGTCAATCTCTATGTATTCTTGACAAATAGGAGGTACCACTGTTGAGTGTTTGATTCATTCCAAAAGCATATTTTTCCTAATTCTTGTACTTTTGTGCATTTATACACTCAACCCATATGTGTATCACCCATAAAATATTTTATTAATTGTAATCATGCTGGTCGCTATGAGAATTTGAAGTTCATTGTCTCATCCAAAGATAGTAACTTTTTTGAGCTAGTCAATATGCAATCCTATCTGTTTTGCACCGACTCTTTCTCCTTCATGCTCCAAAGTACATAGTGCATTTTATTGCATGTATCGCATAACTATAAGTTCTTTTTGAGTCTCCATAAGCTCAAGGGCTGGTCTTTTGCCGGTTGGCTGGACGAAACTTTATCATTTTGCAACTCACTTTTCTACCTCTTATAAGCTTCTCCAAGTTCTTTCAGTCACTTGATGGGGGTAACTTGATTCATGATCTTACACAATCACTTGTATAATATGTAACATGCCCATCAGGTGGGAGATATAGCTTATATACTTACACTCAAGTATTCTTTATCATTCTTTATTTTTTTCCCATAGTTACTTTGGCCATATTGGCCTTTAGTGGGAGACTGTTACCATTAGTGTCCATGTGAAAGGCCAAATGGCCACTAGAAACTTCTTTGTATATTTTTTTATTAAAATATATAGTGGCTTGGTCAACTACGTACAGTATGTTTGACCGCATTTGTAACACCTAAGAAATCCGTGTTCGTGATCCCTGCCTTCTGTGTTTTTTGTGTATTCTACATCCCCTTTGCGGAGTTCCATTTGCGATGCTTGGAGCTCGGTTTTCTACTCTTAAGATATCATCATGGAGCTCTCGAGAAGGAGAGTGCACTATTGTGCATCACCATCAAAATACTTCATTCCATGGCTTTGAGCATTGAACTAAGATTCAAGGCTTTATTTTTAACATGGATGACTTATGCACATACTTTGCACTAAGACATAAGCATATCTCTATGCTAGAAATGTTGTTTGCTAAATGCAGATAGTATAGAACCTTGTTGAATCCAAAAAAAATGTTTCTTCATGGTTAGAATGGAGTTTCTAAAGATGAAGACAAGATCAAGGCAATAGAGAATCTTCCAAAACCTAGCAATGTCACAGAACTATAGGCTTACATGGGCCATTATGGACACTACCATAGGTTTATCCACATGTATGCAAGAGTTTCTTGACTATTATATGCTTTAATTACAAAGTTTGAGTGGACCAGAGAGTGTGAAAAAGCATTTGAAGATGTGAAACACAAGTTTTTCATATCTCCCATAGTAGAAGTACATGATTGGAATAATATCTTCCATCTGCACGTTGTTGAATTCAACTATGCTACAGGTTGTATGTTAGTGTAGCATGCTAATGAAGATGGTCTTGATTTCCCTATTTCCTATGCTATTCAATAGATCAATAGTGCAAAACTAAACTACAACACAACAGAACTTGAGGTCTTGGGAATGATATATTATGTACTCAAGAAATTTAGGCATTATTTGCTAGCAAATAAGGTTTTTCTGACCATTAGCTCCTTCTCCACCTAGTTAATTAGTCTTGCAACATAGGAAGATAGTACGATGGTTTCTCCTAGCAATGGAGGTTATTTTCAACAAAGGTGATAAATGTTTTAATAGACTCTATGAGAAATCAAACACAAATAAGATCATTGTAAATGAATAACGAAAGAAATATTTACAACTAAAAGAATCTCATGCTAGAAACTAGCTCAAGGCATACTGAGGTAGTGAGTAATGGTTAACTATAGTGAAGAATAAAGTAAGAGAATGACAAACTAAGCACGAGGCTACATCTAGCAACTTCGTCACACTCTAATATAACGTAGGAAGAGATTAGAGGTCATAAAATTAAGCTCACAACTTGAATTCATACATATATAGGGTGTCAAAGATTGGTTCTATAGTTTTGCAAGAAAGATAGGTCCGCATTTCATACATGACCTTGAGGCTTGAAATAAGGTTTAAGGCTTGATTTTTAATATGGATGACTTATGCGCATACATGCACTAAGTTCGAAGCATATTGCTATGCTAGAAAAGCCATTTGCTAAAATGTAGATAGTATAGAGTCTTGTTGAATTCAAACAAAAATGTTTCTTTCATGGTGAGATAAAGAAAAATCTTGGTGGTGGTGGCCTACATTGCAGATGGATGCAAAAAAATTACGTTGAAAATTGTGACATATGTTAGAGAACCAAACACCTTTTCGATAGAGACCAAATGCCACTAAGGACAATGATGAGAGGAAGATCATTTTCTCAATGCGGAAGGGGTTTTTTGGGACATTTATCCCCCCAAAAAAAGGATGACATGTTGAGTAAATTATACTTTATAAATGATGTTATTGAATGCCTACTAGAAGAGTAGCTAATAGTGCACAGAAATGATCCCCCTATGATCCACAATAAAATGGTCAAGCTAAGAGTACGAGCAAAATCCTAGTGAGTAACAAGCGTTGCATCATATAGTTTGGGCCTATGGAGTTGCATACAAATAGCAGTAGGGATGACACTAGTGTATGGACAGAATCCTATATTATTTGTAGAGCTTCCCATTCCTACATTGAAATTCGTAGGTTCCCACTTTTCATAGGTTCCTACGAATTTCAATGTAGGAATGGGAAGCTCTACAAATAATATAGGATTCTTAAGATGAAAAGTGGGATCTTATCAAAAAAGCCCACATTTCTATTTTGGATTAGCATTTTCCTCCAAATGATAGGTCCACATTTCATACATGACTTTGAACCTTGAGCTAAGGCTCAAGGATTGATTTTTAACATGGATGAATCATGCACATACATGCACAAAGTTCAAAGCATATCGATATGCTAGAAAAGTTATTTGCTAAATGTAGATAGTATCGGGTCTTGTTGGATCCAAAAAAAATGTTTGTTCATGGTGAGATAAAGGAAAATCTTGGAACATATTGTCCTGAAGAATGGACTTTCTACAGATGAAGACAAGATGAAGGAAATAGCGAATCTTTCAAAACCTAAGAAGGTCAAGGAAGTATAGGCTTGCATGGGCCATTGTGGATACTACCATAGGTTTATCCACATGTATGCAATAGTTGCTAGAGCATTATATGCTTTTTCTACAAAGTTTGAGTGACCCAAAGAGTGTGAAAAAGCATTTGAAGATTCGAAACAAAAGTTTTTCATATCTCCCATATTAGAAGTACATGATTGGAATAATATCTTCCATGTGCACGTTGTTGAATTCAACTAGGCCATACCTTGTATGTTAGTATAACATGCTAATGAAGATGGTCTTGATTCCCCCATTTACTATGCTATTCAATAGTTCAATACTAGGAAACTAAACTAGAACACAATTGAACCTGAGGTATGAGGAATGATATATGTACTCAAGAAATTTAGGCATTATTTGCTAACAAATAAGTTTTTGCTACCCATTAGCTCCTTCTCAATCACTAGATATGGTCATTGTATCGATATTTTTAGTGATAGGGGAAAAAACTTTACAAATGATGTTATTGAATGCCTTTTCGAAGAGTAGCTAATAGTGCACATAAATAATCGCCCTATCATCCACAATAAAATGTTCGAGCTAAGAGTACTTGTAAAATCCTAGGTATGGTACTCACCAAACAAGTCAGTAACAAGCACTTTGATTGGGACAAAGAGTTGCATCATATAGTTCGGGTCACAGAGTTGCATAGAAATAGTACTAGGGATGACACCATTCAATTTGGTGTATATATCTACACACACATACACACACACATATATATATACATATATATATATATATATATATATATATATATATATATATATATATATATATATATATATATATATATATATATATATATATATATAAACACACACACATATATGTTGTATTAGCATGCGTAGGAGAGATGATGATTTTCCTAAATATCGAGGGTCTAGTTGCTTTATAAAAGAGTTTTATTTTGATGAACGGCGTATGGAAGAGCAAAAAGTATTAGGGTAAGTTTGGTTGAACAGACTCTTTACAAACATGAGTGTGGTATGTTATCGACATCATGACGATGTACAAAAGCGATTATTTATCATCCAAATATTGAGAAAGGAAGAATATTTATAATCTTGGAAATACATTTGTGTCATTCGTTTAAACCACTTTTGGATTGGTTCTTGGTTTTAATAAGAGATAGACATTTGGTTTATCCGAGACATGTTATCTATTTATTTAGTATGAACTATATATAGAATGGATAGAAATGTGTGTACAAAATTCGACAGCTTCCAACATTGTTTTTCGCTTTGGTTTTTTGCTCCATTTTGAAAGGTTTGCATTTCAATGGTTTTGCTTTTGGCATCCGATAGAGTTGCATCGTATAGTTTGGGCCTATAGAGTTGCATAGAAATAGTACTAGGGATGACACCATTCAATTTGGTGTAAATATTTATCATCATCCCTTAGCGGATTTAGTGTATAGGATAATAAATCATCATCATCAATGGAGCTGCCTATTGATGTTCCTTAAGGATATAATCATTGATGTTCCTATTAGAAGGCTTCCTTAAGTTTTGCAACTCATTTCTGTCATTCGTTTAAACCACTTTGCTAATCCACCTTGTTGGATTGGTTCTTGGTTGTTTTGATAACAGATAGGCATTTGGCTTCCGAAGACCAGCATTTGGTTTATCCGAGACAATATGTTGTCTATTTATTTGATTTAGAATTAACTATATAGAATAGAAGAATTTAGAATGAACTATATAGAATGGATACACTACAAGAAATACGGGGGCATAGCGACGTCGTCGAACCGGAAAAAAGACGGGGACCATCGCTTATGCGATGCTAACGTCGCGTAAGCGACGGTCGTATTTTCAAAATTTTGATTTTTAGGCGGGGTACATCGCAGACTCAAGCTTGCGTCGCTTATGCGATGCTAATCTTTGCGTCGCAAATAGAGTCGCTTGCTAGCAACAGTATGGGCGACGTGGGCAAACTGGAGAGCGTCGCATATGCGTCGTCCTTTCGAGAGCGTCGCATAAGCGATGCTCTAGAATGTTCAAAAAAAATTTTGATTTCTCCCGACACATTTGTGCCGAGATCTGGACGAGAGCAAAAGAACGAGAGAGAGAGAGAGAGAGAGAGAGAGAGAGAGAGCACGCGAGAGAGAGAGCACGCGAGAGAGAGAGAGAGAGAGAGAGAGAGAGAGAGAGAGAGAGAGAGAGAGAGAGAGAGAGAGAGAGAGAGAGACGAGGTATGCACACACACACTTACACACACATACATATGCATACACACACACATATACACACATAGACACACACACACATACACACACAAATACACACACATATACACACATACACACATAATGTTGCATACACACACATATACATACATACACTCACACATATACATGCACACACACATATATACATACACACACATATGCATACATAATGCACATGCAAACATACACATACATAATGCATACACATGCTCACACATATACACATACACACACATACACACATACACACACATACACACATACACACACATACACACACATACACACACACATACACACACATACACACACATACACACACATACACACACATACACACATACACACACATATATGCATACACACACACATAGAGAGACATGCACACACATACACATACATGCATACATATGCATATGCATATGCATACATACATACATACTTACATGCATACACACACATATGCATACATAATGCACATGCATACATACACATACATAATGCATATGCATACATAATGCACATGCATACATACACATACATAATGCATATGCATACATAATGCATATGCATACATAATGCACATGCATACATACACATACATAATGCATACACACACATATGCATACATAAAGCATACATAAAGCATACACACACATACACACACATATGCATACATACATGCATACACATACACACATAGACACATACACACACACATACATATGCGTACACACACATAGAGACACACACACACATACACATATACACACACACACACATACACACACAAATACACACTCGTATACAGACATACACACATAATGTTGCATACACACACATATACATACACATATACATGCAGACACACATATATACATACACACACATATGCATACATAATGCACATGCAGACATACACATACATCATGCATACACATACACACACATATACACATACACATACACATACACACACATACACACACATACACACACATACACACACATACACACACACATACACACACATACACACACATACACACATACACACACATACACACACACATACACACACATACACACACATATATGCATACACACACACATAGAGAGACATGCACACACATACACATACATGCATACATATGCATATGCATATGCATACATACATACATACATACTTACATGCATACACACACATATGCATACATAATGCACATGCATACATACACATACATAATGCACATGCATACATACACATACATAATGCATATGCATACATAATGCAGATGCATACATACACATACATAATGCATACACACACATATGCATACATAAAGCATACACACATATACACACACATATACATACATACATGCATACACACACACATAGACACATACACACCCATAGACACATACACACACATAAACAGATCCACACTCATACACACACACACATACACATAGACGTGCACACACATACACACACATATACACACACACATACACACATAGACACATACAACCTTAATGATGCATTCACACACATACAGATGCATACACACATACAAATGCATACACACATACACACATAATGATGCATTCACACACATACACATGCATTCACACAGGGATACAAGTCTTAAATATGACCTTTCTCCCTAGTATAGAGTACACATATTTAGGCAGTGTAGTTGTGCATGACAACGAGATAATGCAGTGTCCTGTTTGCAATAAATGGTTAACAGATTGCCATACATGTGTGTCTATTTGTCTATGTGTAATCCCACAACCTATCTACTGACACTCAACGAGTTTCTCATGAAAAGAGATATAAGCTTATCTATGTGTATGTGTGTGTATGTGTGTGTCTATGTGTAAACCCACAACCTATCTACTGACACTCAACGAGTTTCTCATGAAAAGAGATATAAGCTTATCTATCTGCACATGATTAAATTCAAATAGAATTTTCTCCTGTGAATAATTCACTGCTAATGATCCCTTGTATATGCTTCTCCTTTGTTGATGGACCCATGTTGTAAACCCACAAACTGTCTACTGACACTCAATGAGTTTCTCATGAAAAGAGATATAAGCTTATCTGTCTGCACATGATTTAACTCAAATAGGTTTTTCTCCTGTGAATAATTCACATAATTCGCTGCTAATGCTCCCTTGTATATGCTTCTCCTTTGTTGATGGGCCCACGTTGTAAACCCACAACCTTTCTACTGACACTCAACGATTTTCTAATGAAAAGAGATATAAGCTTATCTGTCCGCACATGAATTAACTCAAATAGGTTTTTCCCCTATGAATAATTCACATAATTCACTGCTAATGCTCCCTTGTATATGCTTCTCCTTTGTTGATGGGCCCATGTTGTAAACCCACAACTTGTCTACTGACACTCAACGATTTTCTCATGAAAAGAGATATAAGCTTATCTGTCTGCACATGAATTAACTGATCAAATAGGTTTTTCTCTTGTGAATAATTGACATAATTCCTTGCTAATGCTCCCTTGTATATTCTTCTCCTTTGTTGATGGAACCACGTTGTAAACCCACAACCTGTCTACTGACACTCAACGAGTTTCTCATGAAAAGAGATATAAGCTTATCTGTCTGCACATGATTTAACTCAAATAGGTTTTTCTCTTGTGAATAATTCACATAATTTGCTGCTAATGATCCCTTGTATATGCTTCTCCTTTGTTGATGGACCCACGTTGTAAACCCACAACCTTTCTATTGACACTCAACGATTTTCTAATGAAACGAGATATAAGCTTATCTGTCCGCACATGAATTAAATGAAATAGGTTTTCTCCTGTGAATAATTCACATAATTCGCTGCTAACGCTCCCTTGTATACGCTTCTCCTTTGTTGATGGGCCCATGTTGTAAAACCACAACCGGTCTACTGACACTCAACGAGTTTCTCATGAAAAGAGATATAAGCTTATCTGTCCGCACATGAATTAACTCAAATAGGTTTTTCTCCTGTGAATAACTGACATAATTCGCTGCTAATGCTCCCTTGTATATTCTTCTCCTTTGTTGATGGACCCACGTTGTAAACCCACAACCTGTCTACTAACACTCAACGAGTTTCTCATGAAAAGAGATATAAGCTTATCTGTCTACACATGATTTAACTCAAATAGGTTTTTCTCAATAATTGACATAATTCACTGCTAATGCTCCCTTGTATATTCTTCTCCTTTGTTGATGGACCCACGTTGTAAACCCACAACCTGTCTACTGACACTCAACGATCCTACATGAAAAGAGATATAAGCTTATCTGTCGCACATGAATTAACTCAAATAGGATTTTCTCCTATGAATAATTCACATAATTCGCTGCTAATGCTCCCTACAGAAAAGCTAATGATCAAGCTATTGTTCATGCATATGGTTTAAAGGGAGAGACGTATATCTGTGATAGAAAGTAAGAGGTGGTATAAAGTATACCAAACAGAAGCTGTGTGACGCATTCATTGTAAATCGCATGGTCACAGCCAAAAATCACAGCATCAAGCTCCTCTGCCGGAAGGTTCAAGAACGGGAGCGATGATGGAGGAGAATGGCTAGCCCAAGAGGAAGGAGAATGAAGGACTTTGTATGTTTCCGTCTTACGTCCAGCTCCCATGACAGAAGCACTTTGCTGGCGATTAGACTTATAAGAGTAATTTTAGAGTTTGTTGGAAAACGTTAATTATAAATTTATGTAATGAGATCATATGCTACGTGTGTATTAATTACAATAATACTTTCATAACAATATTTTTTATGAATGAAGGCATTCTGTGGATAGAATATTGACACCAATGGGTGAAGATATGAAAGATATTGACACAGCATTCACGAGTTCACCGTCAAGGATCTAGTTGATAATGATGTGGATAGCAATCTGTGGAGCATGCACAAGAGCAAGGCTAAGTGGTTCAAGATCTTGGGTGTTTTGTCGGGTATGATCGCCGTTGAGAGGTGGTTTTCTGATATTTGCAGATGGAAGAACCCTATCACCACAGTTCTTGTCCGTTTCCTCTTCGCTGCTAATGCTCCCTTGTATATGCTTTCTGTCAATGGTGCACACTGACATCTCACACGTATGCCTGCCTACATGTAAACAAAACCTCATTACACCTCAAACAATGATCTAATGTAATATCAGAGATTATTAAATCTAAGCAAACAACCTGAGCTGAAAAACGTGTCTTCTGCTTCCCATCGGTCCAGACATATGGATTTATGTTCATCTCTCCATAGCTATCTGCCTCAGAAATACCATGCAACTTTTTATCAATGTAATTAAACAAAAATAGTGGCATCCCTGGTCGGACATTCTTTACATAGATGATATGAGAAGCTCGAAGGCCTGGACATGCAGAAAAGTTGATGATCAAGCTATTGTTCATGCATATGGTTTAAAGGGAGAGACGTATATCTATGAGAGAAAGTAAGAGGATAGATAAAGTATACCAAACAGAAGTTGTGTGACGCATTCATTGTAAGTCGCATGGTCACAACCAAAAATCATAGCAAGAAGCTCCTCCGCCGGAAGGTTCAAGAACGAGAGCGGTGATGAAGGAGAATGGCTAGCCCAAGAGGAAGGAGAATGAAGGCCTTTGTATGTTTCGGTCTTACGTCCAGCTCCCATGACAGAAGCACTTTGCTGGCGGGAGACTTGTAAGAGTAATTTTAGAGTTTGTTGGAAAACGTTAATTACAAATTTATGTAATGAGATCATATGCTACGTGTGTATTAATTACAATAATACTTTCATAATAATATTTTTTATGAATGAAGGCATTCTGTGGGTAAAATATTGACACCAATGGATGAAGATATGAAAGATATTGACACCAGCATTCACGAGTTCACTGTCAAGGATGTAATTCACAATGATGTGGATAGCAATCTGTGGAGCATGCGCAAGAGCAAGGCTAAGTGGTTCAGGATCTTGGGTGTTCTATCGAGTATGATCGCCGTTGGGAGGTGGTTTTCTGATATTTGCAGATGGAAGAACCCTATCACCACAGTTCTTGAATATCAAACATCATATTCATACTAGCTAATGACACCCAATATGTTGTTTTTTTTTTATTTCAATATTTTTAAAAATTCTCTTTGGAGTTCTCCAAATATCATGTCACCTATATCCATGTAAGCAACTACTCATGAATTATGAACCACTCTAGTAAATTGTGGATGATTGAAATCTTAACCAATAATATCGCAATAAATATACCGATGCAAAGTTGCATGTATATAGTGTTATTTTCTCCTTTCTTTCGTTCATGTTGTATTCTTAAGATTAAGATGTAGATATATAGATGTTGGCAAACTTGAACTTCTATAACATTTCAAGAACAAGAGTCAACAATTAGGAGAACAAGAGAGAGAGTCAACAAAGCGAGAGAGAGAGAGACAGAGAGAGAGAGAGAGAATTCAAAGCGAAAAAGATGTAGAAAGAGAGAAACAGAGACCTGCATATACTTGCTTTAGCTCGTAAGCACAGCGCAACTACGAACGTTGGAGACCTCCTCGATCAGATGCGTGAAAATGCCGATCTAAGAGCCTCCAACGTTTTAATTTTTTTCCGTCAACAGACCGTCGTGTAAGCGATGCTAGATGCATCGCATAAACGATGTCCAAACAGCGTCGCTTATGCGACGTAAAAAGCGTCGCTTAAGCGACGCTTTTGGAACCCAAGTATAAGCGACGCTATAGGCGAGCGTCGCAGGTCCCGTCGCAGTACAAGTCGCAAAACGCGTCGTTCACTTCGTGGTTTAATCGACGGTCCGCGCGTGACGCCCATTACGACGCATGTTGCAATTTTATAACGACGAATTTGTGTCGCCTTAACCATCGCTATATGCCCGTATTCCTTGTAGTGATAGAAATGTGTGTACAAAATTCGACAGCTTCCAACATTGTTTTATTTATTTGATTTATTTGAGGGGCAGGAGAAAATGTCTGAGACACAGGTGGCTACAAATAGAATTTAGTATTACTTATTAGAAAACTTCCTTAAGTTTTGCAACTTATCATTCTTTAATTGAATCATTTCTGTCATTCGTTTAAACCACTTTGCTAATCCATCTTGTTGGATTGGTTCTTGGTTTTAATAAGAGATAGACATTTGGTTTATCCGGGACATTTTATCTATTTGATTTAGTATTAACTATATAGAATAGAAGAATTTAGTATGAAATATATATAGAATGGATAGAAATGTGTGTAGAAAATTCGACAGCTTCCAACATTGTTTTTCGCTTTGGTTTTTTGCTCCACTTGAAAGGTTTGCGTTTCAAACGTTTTGCTTTTGGCGTCCGACAGAATTCCTTTGCGTTGTAGGTATAAATATACATCCAGCGTGCCGCATTCCGCATTATTTGTTTGTCTGTGTGTATCTACTACTACTACTGAGCAAACAGTCGTAGGTCGTCTTTCGTGCAGCCATCCTCTTATTAGCTCCATCTCTCGGAAGCGTCCTCCATCCTGTACACTCACTCGCAATGGAGACTGCAGGTCACAGCTGCTTTGGCGCAGACGGTAACCGACACCATCGAAGTGGAGGAGGGATCGGTGCCATCGCCGACGCTATCGAAGAAGTGCGCTCCGCCAGTACTGTCATTCCTGCACCACCACATACCCTATGGGGTTCTCCTGCACCACAGGGTACCATTTTGAGCGTTTGCAATCAGCATTCACCATGGAGCATCGGGTTTCCTTGTTTCCACTTTGAGAACAACGGATATTGGCAGCAAATAGATAGGAGGCCTTATGGCCCCATTGTTCAAGGCAACCAGCAATCTTATTTCGCGCATGAAATCCCCATTGAGAATGATCATGTTCTCAATGAAAACCTTCTTCCTCAGCTTGGTGCGGAAGCCCATACACACCCATACTATTTCTCAGATCCCCGTTTTCAGACTGTTGAACAAGCCAACGAACAATCTTATTTCGCACAGCAAATCCCCATTGCGAATGAAGACCTTCTTCCTCAGCTTGGTGCGGGAGCCCATACACACCCAAACTATTTCTCAGCTCCCCGCTTTCAGAATGCTGATGGTAGCCATCAAAACCATCCTGGAGCTTCCATCGACATGACCACGAGACCTGAACAACAACAACAACATAATGCGGCCAGCGATCGTCATTTTTGGGACCAAGTAGGCGGCCACAGCGACGAGCTGGCAGACTCAATTACAGGGCTACATAATCACATTAATGAAGTACATGCGAATATCATGCAGGCATACGGACACATTTTAGAGTTATTCTCGGCGCTCATCCATGAACTGGATGAAGAAGAGTGGGCTTCCGATTCTGGCCTGGAAGAAGACGACGCAACATCAACAATGCAAACTGCCGACATTGGCCCTCTACCCGTGGTGTATATTGAAGAGAAAGACGAGTGTTTGAACTGCGTTATTTGCATCAGCACCATTGTAGCCGGCTCACCTGCGTTACAGCTTCCATGCAAGCATTTGTTTCACAGTGAATGTATTGCAGCTTGGCTTCGCACAAAGAACACGTGCCCATTATGTCGATGTAACCTGGAGACCGACGACGACTCCTGAAAATGTCAAAAGGGCATATCTTCAGGAAGCTCTCTCAATCAAAATTGCGGAGAGGATCAGCCAAATGATCGTCCTCAGCAGAAATCCTGAAAAAGGAAAAATCACGTCTGGAAACGACAATACATTTAAATGAACAATGTTTCTGGAAGATGATGCAAATGAACATTCAGAGAGCTTCTGTACTTGAAACATCTTTCTTTTCGTGCATTGTCGCACAGCAGCAAAATTATTCTTCAGGTCAAAGTGCATTCACCAATTTCGCTCAGGGGAGCTTATGCTCGATCTTCTGTACAGTATTGTGAATTGATTACAATTTGAAACATCTTTACTTTCGTGCACAGCAAAATTATTCTTCAGTTCGAAATGCCGGATTTTTCTTCTACTTTGCTTTGAGTACGAGTACGTTCACGCATGTTTTGATATCTTCGTGAACGAAGGACGATATATATTTCAGTTAATTGTTTCATGTATGTTTCATATTGTTCGACTGCCAAATTCACTCATCATAGCAGCTTCAATGTGACTAACTTTGGTTACTTTTTTTTTTCTCGTGATTATTTTCAAGTCTATGCAGCGGTGATGTTCAATGATTAGACTCTTCAATCATGGTATAGGATGGATTGAAAGGGGCGGCCTGTTCAAACCGAAAGAAACAATGGAGATGGGAATGAGATTAGAAACGGTTAGAATTGCTGATTTTTAAGCTACGATTAGAAACGGTTAGAATTGCTGATTTTTGAACTAAGACTTTACTTAGCTACATCGACTCAAAGAAAACTTGGGATAGCTATACCCAAAGAAACTAGAAAAGAGAGAGAGAGAGAGAGAAACTATGGGTCTTTTCTTTGAGCTCCCTTTGGCATCTTAGCATTCTTGGAGCCTACACAATTTGGATTTAGGCGTGCTTTCACTTACAAATATCATTCGTAAGGGTAGAACAATGACTCATTCCTTGATCGTTTGAGGTATTCCAATACTCTTTTTGTTTTACTACAATCGTGTGGTATTTTGGGAGACTTCACATGTTTAGAAACACTACAACATATGAGGGGCATATCGACGTTGTGCATATCGACAGTCATGCCTCAACGTCGGTATGATCATTGAAAATGCTTGAAAAATCACAGAGGCAATACCGACGGTCATTTAATCATCAGTACAGTCGTCGAAAATCAATAGTCAGTGTGCGCATCGAAAATATGTGGTGCCGGTATGAGCTTCGGTATAGGTGTCGGTAATTTGCTGGAAGTTAGCGATGCTTATACCGGTGCTTATGCCGACGCTCATACCGATGCATCGTTTTAATCGGACCTGAGAGAAGAAATTCGACATTTTCTCGCGTTTTGAACCAAAGTCTGCTACTGTCAAGTTTGCATGCGCGAACTACATTCTGAGCATATTGTATACACACATCTCTCTCTTCCTCTCTCTCTCTCTCTCTCTTTCTCTACACACACCTCCCGATTTCTTTAGATCTAAAATTTTGGTAAGTATCGTACATACTATAGCACCCTTTCCCTTTCTTTGTGTTTTGCCTTCTCTAAATTCTCTACTCTTTAGTTTTGCGAGAGCGTTTTGGCGTCCGTTGTCTGGAATTCGATGAACGACAACATTAAGTGGACTTTGATGACAGCGATCCAAACAATTGCATCGATGTAAGTGATTGTTTTTTCTTTGATTGACATAGAGTGAGATAGAGAGAGAGAGAGAGAGGGAGGGAGGGAGGGAGGGAGAGAGAGAGAGAGAGAGAGAGAGAGAGAGAGAGAGAGAGAGAGAGAGAGAGAGAGAGAGAGAGAGAGAGAGAGAGAGATATGAAAGAAAGAGAGAGATCTAGATAAACATAAAGAGAGAGAGAGAGAGATGAAAGAGAGAGAGTGAAAAAAGAGAGAGATAGAGAGATATGAAATAGAAAGAGAATGAGATAGAGAGAGAGAGATGCATACATACATACACATCCATATGCATACACATACTCACATACATATTACATACACACATGCATATTACATACAAACTTGCATATACATACACATACATATTACATACTCACATGCATATGCATACACACATATACATACATACATGCATATTACATACACACATGCATATTATATACACACACATATGCATACTCATACTCACATACATACATGTACACACACATATACATACATACATCTACACACACACATGTATACATACACACATGCATATGCATACATACATACACACACATTTGCATGTACATACACACATACACACATACACAACATACATACATACATGCATATTTATACATACATACACACACATTTGCATAAATACATGTACACACACATGTATACATACACACATGCTGCAACAACGTAGCCATAGGAAATGCTCTTGAATGAATGACTCTCCTCCCAACCATATGCCTCTATATATAGCTCTATCTAAGGGACTACCTACATGGACAAGTGGATACTAACCATCCAAGTGTCAGCCATGTAACTACATGTGCACCAAGTGTCCCAGTTAGCCAGAGTTAACTCAAGTGCATGCTTCTAGAACGTTCTAGAGTTCTTTGGGAAAAACACTCTCCCCATGTACCCCATGGGGGTTGAACCCAATTCCTCCTCCTTCACACCCTTGAGTCTTAACCACTAGGCTAAGTGGATTACTCGGTTACAAGAGTAAATGACCTATCAGTAAGTCTAGACTCGAGATCTTTGGCCACACATACGGATGATCAAACGAAATCTGATTTCAGATATGTCTGAACGAATCCGATCCTTAGATCACAACTTACTTTATTACATTCTTCCCCCCTTGGAAAATATTTTCGTCCTCAAAAATTAGAGCTATATATACTATAGGCAACCCTCGAGCCTCATGTTCTAAAACTTGAAGAACATGCATTCATTCAATCAGGTTATTTACTTAGAACTTGAAAGTAAAAAACATTATCATATTCTAGACCTTGAAGAACATGATCGGTTTATCCACTTAAAACTTGAAAGTAGAAAACATTCTTTATTTGGGACCAACTTAAAACTTGAAAGTTGGAAAACGTCGTTGGATTGTGGAAACTTTTTCCCATGTTGAGTTTTCTTCAATTCCATCCTTCCATTTTACTAAGCACTCTTCGTACAAGTGACTTCTTGTACATTTATCTCGAGTGTGAAGTATCCTTTCAGGTTCATGAGGAATTGTTTCACTTACTAGAATAGGAAATATAACCTATTGTCCAACTAGATTATCTAACTCTTTCAAACTCTTCCTAAGACGACTAACATGGAACACTGGATGAATTCAACTATCATCTAGAAGTTGCAATTCATAAGACCACAAACCAACTTCCTTGGTGATTGGAAAAGGACCGCAATATCTAGGCCACAACTTGGCCTATTGACGAGTCTTGAACTTTTCCGATCTTTCACGAATACGAAGATAAACTTGATCGCCTACCTGAAAAGTAATATCTCTTCGCTTCGGATCGGCATAAGCCTTTTCATGATCTTGATCTTTCTTTAAGTTTTCTTTAACCAATTTAAGCTTAAAGTTCATGTCTTGAAGGAATTCTTGAGTTGCTTGAACTCGTTCATTTTGAAGTCCCACTGCATATGGAGACCAAGGTTGGAACCCATACATCAACATGAATGGACTAAAAGTAGTCTTGACTAGAATATAAGTATTCTTGACTAGAATAAACTAAGCAAATTTAGTCAATCGATCAACTACAATCTAGACTGAATCAAAACCTTTCTGAGTGCGGGGTAATCTAGAAATTAAATCCATGGAAATACCTTCCCTCTTTCCTTTGGGAATTTCCAAAGGATGCAGCAATCCTCCGACTTTAAGTCGTTCAAATTTATTGACTTGACATTTATGGCACTTGGATACATAGTTTTACACATCTCGATGTAAATTAGGCTAGTAAAAGTGTCATTTCACTAATTCATAGGCATTCGAAAAGTACTTGATTTCGTATCTCCGACATACTTGGGACACAAACCTTACCTTTATAAAGCAAATATTCATCTTAGAGAGAATAGTGTTTAAACTTTCTCTTAGAATTACTTGCTTCATTCTGATGAACTTGTTCAGCTGTTTTCCATGCTTGACTGTAGCTTGGATCTTCTTCGCAGCTTCCTTTCAAAGTTGAAATAATTCACTTTGAATTTGTACAAAACTTAGGTTGTTCAACATAGGCATCCGACTTAAGGCGTCTTCCACTACATTGAACTTCCCTTTTCTGTACCTTAGTTCATAATCCAACTCTTGCAACTGTTCGGCCGATCTTGCTTTTCTACCTCTCAGATCTGGTTGGTTTGCAAACCACTTGATGCTCTCTTGATCAAAGACTATGGTTAACTTTGATCCATACAGGTAATGGTGCCATTTCTTCAGAGCATTTATAATAGCGAACATCTCTCGCTCATAGGTAGTCGACCATCTTGGCTGAGTAGTGCTCCTACCGAAGATGAACTTGCATCTATTTCTAATTGGAAAGGCTTGTTCGGATCTACGCTAAAGCAAGTTTAAGTTCTTGGAAACTCTTTGATTGTTTCTCTTTCCAATTTATCTTTTGATGCTTCCCTTTGAGTTGATCCGTCAAAGGTACTACAATCTTGGCATATCTAGCCACAAACTTCCGATAATATCCTGCCAATCCGAGAAAAATTTGTAATTCTCGAATTATCTTGGGCTCAAGCCATTGAAGAACCGCTTGGACCTTTTTAGGGTCAACTTTGATTCCTTCCGTGGAGATAATATGGCCTAGATACTTTACTTATGGGGTAAAGAATTCACATTTTGACTCAACGTCGGTATGTTCAGAAAGTTATGTTGGATTACAAGGACTAGGGATGCATGCAAGTAGCATGAGGAAGAAGAAGAAATATGGAGCACAATAGTGAGTGTATTACTAAGTGAATTTACAAAAGATTATTAGGCTATTAGGGCTATAAAAATATATATACAAGCCATGATTAAAAACCTCCTAAAGAGGGATAAAAAATGCCTGATGGTTCTAACTATTTTCACACACATCACTACCAAATTATACCAACAAATCAAAATATACCCAAAATCTGCTTCTTGCTCAACCATGATATGCATGATGTACCAAGTGTGAAGAAAAAAAACACACTTGGACACATGAGTATCATAACATCCAAACCAATATGACTCACAAAAATCATATAAATCTAGCAATAATAATCCCATCTTGAAATAAAACAACCCAAATTGACATGTACCAAAATATTAGCAAAAGATCCACACTCAATGCTTGATAATGCTTAACTCCTAGGCTATGTATAAATCTACTTATCTTAGAGACAACAAACTAAATGTTATATAGAGTGATGCATACACAAATTAGGCATCCAACAAGTCGTTCATAGAAACCAACATCAAATGCATCTCCAGCATCATGAAGACTCAATGGCAAACCTATTTCCATGGGAGTGGAAATAGGTTTCCACTCTTCAAGGCTACAAAATTGCATTAAAATCTTCAATGTATTTATTGCAGCATAAGGTGATGCATTGCATGGACTGAATGCCCAAATATTCATGCACATTGTCCAACTCGAAAGTTTCAAAAGAGGCATGAAACGCAACATTAAATATGAAATATGAATCTCATTAGCACGAGTGAACTAATTATCATATACATAAGCAACAATTATAAGAAGTATATTATCTACATATTTTACATACAAGATGCTTTTAGTTAGAATATTATAAAGTCCATGTGTGAACAAGTAGGCATGTGTCTTCTCATACCAAGCATGTGGTGCTTGCTTCGATCCATAGTGTTTAACATGCAAGCTTTGTTTTCATGTCTGAATTGCTCCACGACTTGTATAGTGGATTTTGAATTCAAAGGAAGGCAGTAAAGGTTTTTGGAGGGAATCACTTCACTTTCCTACCATCTAGGAAAAGTGAAAATCTAGTTTCATCTACTTTTACGTGATTGATTGATTGATTACAATTCAACCATCACAAATTCTTGGAGTTTGAGCTCTCTCTTTATAATTTTCCATGTGTAAATCTCTAGGCTTTTACAATGGTAAAAGATGCATGAAAAATCTTTTAGAAAAGAACAATAAATGAGCATAGGTCAAACAACTCTCCAAGTGATATTCTTTCGACGTAATCCAAGTGCTTTCTTTTTTATGTAGATAAAATCCACCTCAAGCATACTGTAAGCTTGATGTTCCAATAGTGACAAAAGTGTGCAAAGCTATCCTGTGGTACAACTTTAGTCAAAGCATCTAGAGCATTATTAGGAGTATGAACCTTCTCAAGAATAATGTGCTCAGTGGCTAAGCAATTTCTAATGAAAGTGATACCTCACCTCAATATTCTTGGTTTTTGCATGATAGACTAGATTCTTAGCCAAAGTAATGGCACTCTAATTATTAAACAAACGAGGTACATGCTGAGGTAGACCCATATCACGAGCAAGAGGAGAAATCCACAATGTTGCCTTGCATGCCTCACTTCCTGCAAGATACTCTGCTCTTGTGGTGGAAATAGTTGTACATTCTTGAAGAGTAGATCTTCAAGAGATAGTAGCTCTAGCAAAATGAAAATCAACCACTTAACATTTTGGTAAGCTATGAGTTAGGAAAGTTGATTAAACCTCTTGGTTGCTGAAATTAATGCTATGAATCCTCCAAATGATAGGTCCACATTTCATCCATGAGTTATGCACATACATGCACTAAGTTCGCAGCATACCAATATGCTAGAAAATTCATTTGCTACATGTAGATAGTATACGGTCTTTTTGAATCCAAGAAAAAAATTGTTTCTTCATGGCGTGATAAAGAAAATTCTTTGAACATATTGTCCCCAAGAATGGATTTCTTATAGATGAAGACAAGATCAAGGTAATAGTGAATATTCCAAAACCTAGGAATGTCAAGGAAGTATAGGCTTGCATGGGCCATTGCGGATACTACCATAGGTTTATCCACATGTATGCAATAGTTGTTAGACCATGTTATGCTTTGACTACAAAGTTTGAGTGGACCAGAGAGTGTGAAAAAGCATTTGAAGATTCCAAACACAAGTTTTTCATATCTCCCATATTAGAAGTACATGACTAGAATAATATCTTCCATGTGCACGTTGTTGAATTCAACTATGCCATAGGTTGTATGCTAGTATAGCATGCTAATGAAGATGGTCTTGATTTCCCTATTTCCTATGCTATTCAACACAACTGAACCTGAGGTCTTAGGAATGATATATGTACTCAAGAAATTTAGGCATTATTTTCTAGAAAATACATTTTTGCTTACCATCAGCTCCTTCTCAACCTAGTTAATTGGTCTTGCAACGTAGGAAAATAGTAAGATGGTTTCCCCTACTAATGGAGGTTAGTTTCAACAAAGGTGATACACGTGCATATAGATCACCTTTTTAGATTGATTAATGGTGAACTACGCAATGGGATACCCAATGGGACATTGCCATGCTTAGATTAAAACATTTTGTTTGAAGAAAACTTTACTAGATATTGTCTATGTATTGATATTTTTAGTGATAGGGGGACAAACTTTACAAATGATGTTATTGAATGCCTATTCAAAGAGTAGCTAATAGTCCACATAAATAATCTTAGGTATGGCAAAATCCTAGGTATGGTACTCACCAAACTAATGAGTAACAAGCACGTTGATTAGGACAAAGATTTGCATCATATAGTTTGGGCCTATAGAGTTGCATAGAAATAGTACTAGAGTTGCATAGAAATAGTACTAGGGATGATAGTACTCACTATCATCAACAATAAAATGTTCAAGCTAAGAGTACTAGAAAAATCCTGGGTATGGTACTCATCAGACTAGTGAGTAAGAAGCACTTTAATTGGGACAAAGAGTTGCATCATATAGTTTGGGCCTATAGAGTTCTATAGAAATAGTATTAGGGATGACACCATTCAATTTGGTGTATATATATATATACACACACATACACACACACAGATATATATATATACATATATATATATATAATATATATATATATATATATATATATATATATATATATATATATATATATATATATATATATATATATATATATAAGTATTCAATGCCGTCTATTTATCATCATCCCTTAGCCCACTTAGTGTATGGGCTAATAAATCATCATCATCAATGGATCTTCCTATTGGTCCTAAGGAATCATCAATCTCTTTTCCTTAAGGATATAATCATTGATCTTCCTATTAGAAGATTTACTTGAACTTTGCAACTCATCCTTGAATTGAATCTTTTGAGCCTTTGTGGAGGTGGAATACAATCTCTCCAAATCCTCCCATACATTCTTGGATGAGTCCAAGTCTTGGATATGACCAATCATGCTATTTCTAATATGTTGAGAGAAGATGAGTATGACTCTTCAATCTCATTCAATCCACTCATTCACTTCCCGTTCTAGTGCTTGAGTGAATGGCTCTTCATATTGAGGCCTAGAAATTCAAAATGGTTACTTTCTTCGAGCTTCCTATCTTGATATGTATTGAGGCATTTGCTCTTAGCTTCAAAATCCATGTCTAAATTTTGATGTAGCTTGTAAGTCTGCTATAGGTCCTTTCTGGAGAGCTTTACTAGCTTGGAATGTTTTCTTTGATCTTCTTCAGGAGTCCCAAACTCTTGGAAATACTCTAAAAATAGTTTTGGGGATGAATCAATGCTCCTATGCAACTTTGGAAAGTTGTAGGCCCTCACATGTTGTTTCCCATAGTAACCGAGAGACACTGTTTTGGGCTCAAACTCAAAATTTAGATGGGGAAAAATAATGAAGATTTCCAAAATGAAGATTTATATGATAAGATATTCTTATGACTTTATGAAACTTGATTAAGATGCTCCTAGATGGACAACCAACCTCTACACGATAGACTACATGTCCTTGTTGCTATCTGTATGTGCAAAGACAGATCCTCATTGTTTTTTACCTCACTTAGAGCCCCTTGGGAGAATAATCATGAAATTTATAAATCTTTGAATAGACTCTATGAGAAATCAAACACCAGTAAGATCATTATAAAAAAATAACGAAAGAAGTATTTACAACTAAAAGAATCTCATGCTAGAAACTATCTCATGGCATACTGAGGCAATGAGTAATGGCTAATCATAGAGAAGAATAAGGTAGCATAATGAATAACTAAGTAGGAGGTTGCATCTAGCAACTTCTTTACACTCTAATATAACTTAGGAAGAGATTAGAGGTCACAGAATTAAACTCACAACTTGAATTCATACATAAATGTCAAAAAATGCTTCTATAATTTTGCAAGAATATCTCAATCAACCACTTAACATTTTGGTAAGCTATGAGTTAGGAAAGTTGTTTAAACCTCTTGGTTGATGCAATTAATGCTATAAATCCTCCAAATGATAGGTCCACATTTCATACATGACTTTGAGCCTTGAAATAAGGTTCACGGCTTGGTTTTTAACATGGATGACTTATGCACATACATGCACTAAGTTTGAATCATATTGCTATGCTAGAAAAGTGGTTTGGTAAATGTAGATAGTATAGAGTCTTTCTGAATCTAGAAGAAATGTTTCTTGATGGTGAGATAAAGAAAAATCTTCAAACATATTGTCCCGAAGAATGGGGTTTCTACACATGAAGACAAGATCAAGGCAATACCAAATCTTCAAAAACCTAGGAATGTCAAGGAAGTTGAGTCTTTCATGGGCCATTGTGGATCCTACCATAGGTCTATACATATGGCCCATTGCACCACTCCCTTCCTACATATTAAAAAGAAGTTAGAGAAGCTAAAAATACATTTATATCATTGCTAAGAGTATCTATAAAAAACATGAAAGAGGAGTTCTACACTGTTGTGTAGCAGAAGATGAAAAGCGGGATCTTATCAAAAAATCCCAAATTTCTATTTTGGATTAGCATTTTCCCCAAACTAAGACTCTTCAAAAATATAGGGTAGACATGGCTAACGATGTTGATGATTATTTTCATCATTTCTACTTTTGTATAACAAGACCTACTACAAATCATTCAACTCTATATCAGGTGATGATAGCACGAGAATGATGTAAGACAATTATTGACTATCTTCATGAAGGAATACTCTCAAAAGGCATTAAAGTCATGTGAGAGAAAAATCCATTGAATAAGAATGCAAAGAATATTCTCTCATATGAAATCAACTCAAAAGAATGAAAGACAACTTCTCATGCATGTGCATACATGAAAGTAAATATCTTTCAATTGTTTAGATAGCCCACTCACGTGCATCACGTGGACATTTCTTCCCTGAGCAAACCAGCATGCACATCATTAATGTTTGTTTGTGGTCGCCTACATTGCCAATGGATGCAAAAAGCTGCGTTGAAAGTTGTGACATATGTTAGAGAACCAAACCCCTTTTCCATAGAGACCAAATGCCACTAAGGACAATGATGAGAGGAAGATCATTTTCTCAATGGGGAAAGGGATTTTTTTGGACATTTATTCCCCCAACGAAAGGATGACATGTTGAGTAAATTATAGTGGCAATCAACTATTTGAAAACATGGGTTGAAGTTAGAGCTACAAGACATTGGGATGCTCAGATTACAACTTTTTGTTTGAAGAAAACTTCACTAGATATGGTCTATGTATCGATATTTTTAGTGATAGGCAAAAAAACTTTACAAATAATGTTATTGAACGCCTATTCGAAGAGTAGCTAATAGTGCACAGATATAATCTCCATATCATCCACAATAAAATGTTCAAGCTAAGAGTACTAGCAAAACCCTAGGTATGGTACTCACCAAACTAGTGAGTAACAAGCACTCTGATTAGGACAAAGAGTTGCATCATATAGTTTGGACTCATAGAGTTGCATAGAAATAGTACTAGGGATGACACCATTCAATTTCGTGTATATGTTTATATATACACACCCACACACACACACAAATACACACACACACCACACACACACACACATATATATATATATATATATATATATATATATATATATATATATATATATATATTTATTTATATACATATATACACACACACACATATATATATACACGTATATATACATATATATGCACACATATATACACATACAGAAACACACACACATACACACACACACACACACACATATATATATATATATATATATATATATATATATATATATATATATATATATATATATATATATATATATATATATATATATATATATATATATATATATATATATATTCAATTTGGTGTATATATCTATATCCAAATCCTCCCATACCTTCTTGGATGAGTCCAAGTCCTGGATATGACCAATCATGCTATTACTAATATGTTGAGATAAGATAAGTATGACTCTGCTATCTCATTTAATCCACTCATTCACTTCCCTTTCTGGTGCTTTAGTTAATGGATCTTCATATTGAGGCCTAGAAATGCCGAATGATTAATTTCTTAGAGGTCCCTCTCTTGATATGTATTGAGCCATTTGCTCTTAGCTTAAAAATCCACGTCTAAATTTTGATGTAGCTTGTAGGTGTACTACAATTCCTTTCAGGAGAGCTTTATCAGCTTGAAATGCTTTCTTTGATCTCCTTCAGGAATCTAGAACTCTTGGAAATACTCTAATAATATTGTTGGGGGATGAATCAATGCTCCTATGCAACTTTGGAAAGTTGTAGGAAAATCTAAATCAGGATGATGTACAAAAGTGATTATTTAGAATCTAGATATTGAAAAAGGAAGAATATTTATGATCTTGGAAATACATTGTTGAAACCACTCAAATCCACCTTGTTGGATTGGTTCTTGGTTTTAATAACAGATAGACATTTGGCTTCCGAAGACGAGCATTTGATTTATCCGAGGCATTTTATTTATTTGATTTATTTGAGGGGTCGGAGAAAATGTCTGAGACACAGGTGGCTACAAATAGAATTTAGTATCACCTATATTCATTCGATATAAATGTGTGTACTAAAATTTGATAGCTTCCAACATTGTTTTTCGCTTTGTTTTTTTGTTCCATTTGAAAGGTTTGCGTTTCAAAGGTTTTGCTTTTGGCATCTGATAGAGTTGCATTGTATAGTTTGGGCCTATAGAGTTTCATAGAAATAGTACTAGGGATGACACCATTCAATTTGGTCTATATATTTATCATCATCACTTAGCCCATTTAGTGTATGGGCTAACAAATCATCATCATCAATGGAGCTGCCCATTGATCCTCAGGAATCATCAATCTCTTTTCCTTAAGGATATAATCATTGATGTTCCTATTAGAAGACTTCCTTAAGTTTTGCAACTCATTCTTGAATGGAATCTTTGGAGCCTTTGTGGAGGTGGAATACAATCTCTCAAGTCCTCCCGTACCATCTTGGATGAGTCCAAGTCTTGGATATGACCAATCATGCTATTACCAATATGTTGAGATAAGATGAGAATGACTCTCCTATCTCATTCAATCCACTCATTCACTTCCCTTTCTAGTGCTTGAGTGAATGGCTCTTCATTTTGAGGCCTAGAAATTCAAAATGATTACTTTCTTAGAGCTTCCTCTCTTGATATGTATTGAGGCATTTGCTCTTAGATTAAAAATCCACGTCTAAATTTTGATGTAGCTTGTAGTTGTGCTATAGGTTCTGCTTGAAAGGTTTTCTTTGATCTCCTTTAGGAGTCCCAAACTCTTGGAAATACTCTAATAATAGTGCTGGGGGATGAAACAATGCTCCTATGCAGCCTTGGAAAGTTGTAGGCAAATATAAATCACGATGATGTACAATTAAAAGTGATTATTTACAATCTAGATATTAAAAAAGGAAGAATATTTATGATCTTGGAGATACATCGTTGAAACCACTTTGCAAATCCACCTTGTTGGGTTGGTTCTTGGTTTTAATAACAGATAGACATTTGGCTTCCCAAGACAAGCATTGGATTTAACGGAGGCATTTTGTTCATTTGATTTATTTGAGGGGAAGGAGAAAACTTCTAAGACACAGGTGGCTACAAATAGAATTTAGTATTACCTATATAGAATCGATATAAATGTGTGTACTAAAATTTCACAACTTCCAACATTGTTTTTCGCTTTGGTTTTTGCCTCCATTTGAAAGGTTTGCACTTCAAAGGTTTTTCCTCTCTTTATATGTATTGAGGCATTTGCTCTTAGCTTAAAAATCCACATCTAAATTTGGATGTAGCTCGTAAGTGTGCAACACGTCCTTTCAAGAGAGCTTTATCAGCTTAAAATATTTTCTTTGATCTCCTTCAGGAGTCCCAAACTCTTGGAAATACTCGAATACTAGTGTTGGGGGATGAATCAATGCTCCTATGTAGCTTTGGAATGTTGTAGGCAAATCTAAATCAGGATGATGTACAATTAAAAGTGATTATTTACAATCTAGATATTGAAAAAGGAAGAATATCTATGATCTTGGAAATACATCGTTGAAACCTCTTTGCAAATCCAGGTTGTTGGGTTGGTTCGTGGTTTTAATAACAGATAGACATTTGGCTTCCGAAGATGAGCATTTGATTTATCCGAGGTTATTTTCTAGCAAAAAATTTCCAAATATTTTTTTTTTGTCAACTATAGAGTGGTCGCCTTACTCCTTGATACACTTCTTGGAGTGAGTACATTTATTCTCATATAATCCTTCTGGTTTGTCATTAATATTCATTAATTCATTTTTTAGGGAAGACTACTGAATGGTCTCCCAGAATCTAAGACTTGGTCATCCTTCTTTGAGCCTTAGTGGTGTTTGGACTCTTCTAGCTCCATTATCATTCTATTCAATTCTCTACCATCATGGCATCAGAGGTCTCAGGTATGTTTAGTGGATCAAGGTCTGGTGCAAGTGTTCCAAGGAGGAGCTATAACTTATAGGGTAAAGAACATTTTGAGATCCAAAAATTTGATGGCACAAACTTTGCTCTATCGAAGAATTAGATTGAAGATTTATTGAAAATTTATTGCAATGTTGTAGGAGTGAATATTGGAAACCTATTGCACCTCCAATGGAAATAGGTTTGTGATCGAGTCTTCATGATGTTGGACATGCATTTGATGTTGGTTTCTATCAATGACTTGTTGGATGTCTAATTTTGTATGCATCACTCTACGTGACATTTAGTTTTTTGTCTCTCAGATAAGTAGATTTATGCATAGCATAAGAGTTAAGCATTATCAAGCAGTTAGTATGTATCTTTTCCTACTTTTTTGGTCATGTCAATTTGGGTTGTTTTATCCCAAGGGGGGATTAGTATTGCAAGATTTATATGCCTTTTGTGAGTCATATTGGGTGGATGTTATGATACTCATGTGTCCACATGTGTTTTTTTCTTCATGCTTGGTAGATCATGCATATCTTCATTAAGGAAGGAGCAAACTTTGATCACATCTAGTTTTGAGGTTGCGTATAGGGAAACTTTCAAGGGTATTATTGAGTTTGCGTGGCTTTGATGCCTTATGGATGGCTTGGGTTGGTCGAAAATTGGCCATCACTATATTTACTAATGATGGAAGTGCATTCGATGCTTTGAGGAGTGAAATTCCATGCTCACTGTAAGCACATTGAGGTCCACTATCATTATGTCAAGGGGTGACTCTCTGCTGAAGAGATCAATTTGGCCTATATAGCCACTTAGAATAACATTGGAGATGTTTTACAAAGGTTCTAGCTCATGAAAAGTTTGAATCTTTTTGCAAATCTTTGGGCTTACTCCCTTTTATTGATTGAGCTTAGTCCACATTGGTTGACACTTCCTTATACATGAGTGTCAAATCCTTGTACACCACATCACTTTTGGGGGGGCCTTGTTAGTATATTTTGGTAGTGATGTGTGTGAACATAGTTAGGACCATTAGGGCACTTTTATCCCTCTTTAGGAGGTTTTATATCATGGTTTTATATATTTTTGAAACCCTAATTATCTAATATATCATCCGAATTGAAGGGATATACAGAGATAATGGATATACCTCGTGTAGGAGAAGCATATTTTTTACATTTAGAGAAAGGAGGGATCAATAAGACCATCTCAATTTCAAGATAGTGAAGGCTTTATTAGTTTCCCATGAAAATTACGGAATCACTTATTCATACCATAATGATAAGATCATATTATATCTCTCATTTTTTGGTATTACTTGTTATATAATTTTGGTAGTGATGTGTGTGAAAACATTTAGGATTGTTGACGTGTACATTCACTTAGTAGTACACTCTGTGTTATGTTTCAAGCTTCTTTTTCTTCCTCATTCTATATTTGTGCTTGGCTCATCCTCAACCCCAACAATTGGCATCAAAGAAGGTCAACACTCTCTAGAGGGCATTGTCAATACCCTTCTGTGCATTATCTCATAAGCATATGAAATTTGGTAAGCATACCTACACTAACTAGTGCTTCCAAAAAATTTCATCTTGAAAGGTAACATAATTTAGTGGTGCTCATTTTGGCCCCTAAACACACTATCATAATGATTATGTAGGAGGTTCTTACAAAGAATCTTTGTTGGGATGGTAGAGATGGAGAGGCACATTCACCGATAGCTTTTTCTATCAATCGTTTCATTATCCCTCACACTCACTTATGCAAAAAAGCCAAAGGTTGTTTGGATACTCTTCCACTATACCAGGCAACAAATGAGGCTTGTGTTTCTTACCCTCAAAGAAAATTGGAGAGTGAGTTTATGAATGAACAACATTCATTGGAAATGTTTCTAACAAATATCAAAGGTTTGAAAGAGTAGTTGATTATTGCACATGAAGTCTACGAAGTAGTTAATCTATGCAGATTGTTCTTAATGGTCTTTGAGATTCTTATCAAAGTTTTGCTCCTAACATTTGTTTCATGATCAAAGGCAATCCCAATTCGTTAGCGTTTGAATACTTATTCTATATTTTTTAAAGGAAGATCAATCTAGAAAAAACATGTCAATTTTGTGTGTTTCAAATCAAGCTTTCTTAACTGGTCAAAAGGGCACATGTAAATCAACATCCTCGACTAGTAAGGAAGCATTTGTTAATGTGACAAGGTCAAAAAAGCAAGATAAAGATGACAAAAAAACAAAAAAAGAGAAAATAGTTTTGCAAGTACTTTAAGGCAATTGATTGTGACCTTAATATTTGTTCTAAACTAACTAGGAAAGAGGCAAAGAAGAAAGAGCTTGCAACAACTTTTATAGAGGCCTCTACTCTAAAATTGACTCTGGCGATCTTCTTGAATTGTCCAAAAGTGTGCCCAAGGTCTCTCTTATATAGGTTTTCAACCTTCAGAATAAAGCATGTTAGTATATGATCAATGTCTACCCCTCATGATTGTATGCACATTTTGTAAGGCCCCCTTTATGAGGAGAAGCCAAGCGTGCATTACCCAATTGATGGGAATCCCAACTTGAATGTTGGATGAAGGTCATATTGGACCATGTAAGATATTATAAGGAAAGGGAGTTACCAGGGTCCCCAATTGTGGGGTCCGGGGCAGCGGTGAGTAGCCCCGGCTGGGGGGTCCAAGGGGGCCAGCGGGCCCCCTGGCTGGGGGGTCCCAGGGGGCCAGGGGGTCCCAGGGGGCCAGCGGGCCCCCTGGTGGGGGTCCGGGGGCAGCGCCCCCGGCGCGACGGTAAAGGGAATATTCCATGGAATATTCCCTGTCGGAGTCAGAAATCATTTATATTTGTTAGGTCGGTTCAACCAGTCTAAGCCGTGTATGGCAATTACGCGGGCGGTGGCCGCCCACGCTCTACCGCCCATGTATAGCCGTCCATGGCAGGCCACCCATGATCCTATATATACATGACTTCTGCACTTCCTAAGATACCGAGTTGAGCCAGCATACCTCTACCTTGTATCTCCCTATCTAGAGTTGTCTAGATCACCATTTAAGCTCTACCTTGAGAGCGCACGGGTGGACAACGCCATCATCTTTGTACTTGCTGCTAGTAGAAAATTGTTGAGATTCTCCTATATCTGTTATCTTCTCTGCTATTGCTCCTGTGTTATATTGCGTAACTATTGTCTTTCATGGTATCAGAGCTGTAAGGCTCGAATAGCTTGAGAAGTATCATTATTTTAGCCTACTAGCAGACTAGAATATCAGTAGATTATTCGAGTGATTACATGATGGCTTCATCGTCGAATAGTAGTCTTGGTGCTTCAGCTAATGTTAATGCTGCACCTATTCGAATTCGTCCACCTGCATTCACTGAAGGGAAGCTGGATGGAACCAATTATACACTCTGGAAGTTCAAAATTTCTGTAATTTTGGACTCCTATGAATTACTTGACACTGTCATGGGACCGATGGGATTGGATCCAGAGCCTATACCAGTTGAAGATCCAGCAAATTCAAGATTGATGATTCAGCCAGATCCAGATCTTCTACGAGCTTGGAAGAGGCGGAATGCTGATGCATTATGTGCGATTGTCACTAGTGTAAGTGATTCTGTGCTTACTTTAGTTCAACATACTACTAAAGCACATGAGGCTTGGGGCATATTGGCTCGACAATATGAGACCAAGAACCACACTAGGATACAAAATTTAGAAAATCAGTTGGCAAATGAAAAGCATTCTGATTCTGAAAAGGCTGAAGATTTTATCAAACGGATAAAGCATCTTCAAGATCAATTGGCTGCAGTTGGTGTTGTTATAACACCAGAAGAGCTGGCTCGAAGATCTGTACGTGTTCTTCCAGCAAAGTATGATGGATTAGTAACAGCCCTTAACACTCAGGTAAGGCCAACTCCTCTTACATTTGAAGAGTTTTGTGCCATGCTTTTAGAAGAAGAGATGCGGCTGAAGAATCGGCAAAGTACAACTGATGCTGCATTCTCAGCAAATGCAAAAGGTAAAGGCTCTTCAGAGGGATCAAAGAAGAAGCCAAAGAAGAAAAAGTTCATAGGAAGTTGCTTCTATTGTGAAAAGAAAGGCCATGCCATCAAGGATTGCAGAAAGAAGCAAGCTGATGAACGGAATGGGACTGTAAAATCATCATGGAAGAACAAAGAGTCTGCAAACAACACAGAGCTGGAACTTTGGGTAGCTATTGAAGAGGTATGTTCATCTGCTCAAGCTCGTGTTGATGAGCCATGGATTTTAGATAGTGGAGCTTCTCGCCATATGACTAGTAAAAAGGATTGGTATAGTTCCCTAGTGCCTCTGCGGGAATCCATCAATGTAGTGGTGGGAAATGACTCCAAGTGTCCAGCTGAAGGAACTGGAACCATCTCTTTTATCACTTCTCCAGGTGTTGAGAAAAAGTTATCCGATGTTCTCTATGTACCTACACTCAAAAGAAATTTGTTGTCAGTTTCTGTAATAACAGATCGTGGACTCGAAGTTCACTTCAATAAGAGTGGTGCGGAAATCATGGATTCATCAGGTAATGTTGTAGGTAAAGGCATACGACGGGATAACTTGTATGAGTTAAGTGCTTTAACTGCTACAGAAGATAAAGATGTAAGCAGGTTATGGCACCGACGATTTGGGCATCTCGGATTTGCAGTTTTGAAGGAGATGCAACGAACAGGGATGGTTGCTCATATGCCTGCATTTTCAGAGTTGCAGGAACCTTGTGAAGCTTGTATGATGGGCAAGCAACAACGAAAGGCATTTCCAAGAGAGACCAGCAATCGATCTCAAGCTCCTCTAGAGTTGGTACATGCTGATCTCTGCGGTAAAATGTCTACACCTGCTTTAGGAGGATCTTTCTACTTCTTGCTGTTAGTCGACGATTATAGTAGAAAGATGTGGGTTTATTTCATTCGAGAGAAGGCTGATGCTTTTGAAAAATTTAAAACGTGGCATAAGTATGTAGAAAATGAATCAGGAAGGAAACTGAAGAAATTTAGAACAGATAGAGGAGGTGAATTCTTGTCAACAGAATTCAACAATTACTGTAAGGAGCATGGTGTGAAAAGGCAACTTACCACAGCTCATACACCCCAACAAAATGGCGTTGTTGAGCGCAGGAACAGGACAGTAGTTGAAATGGCTCGTTGTATGTTGAAGGCTCAAGACATGCCTGATTCATTCTGGGCAGAAGCAGTCAATACAGCAGTCTACATCCTCAATCGAAGCTACACAAAAGCTTTAAAGGGGATGACTCCTTAAAGGGCATATTCTGGTAAAAAGCCTTCAGTTTTGCATTTCAGAATTTTTGGTTGTTTCTGTTATGCACATATTCCTGATTCAACAAGATCAAAGTTGGATTCAAAAAGCAAAAAGTGTGTCTTCCTAGGATATAGTGAAGAGTCTAAAGCATACAGGTTATGGGATCCTGAGGCAAGGAAGATTTTTGTCAGCCGAGATGTGGTGTTTGATGAACGACCACACTTAGTAGAAGATAAAGGTAAATCTACTATCTCATCAAGCGGAGAAATATCTCACCTTGTGCCTATCAATAGACAGGTTAAAGTTGAGGAGGAGGAAACATCTAATGGAGAAATTTCCTCAATAAAAAGCCAACCAGTTGTAGCTGCACAGCGTAAGCCACTACCGAAGTGGGCACAACAGCTCTTTGATGATCACAATCCACATGTAGATGTACCAGAATCATCATCGGATGGATTACGAAGATCAAAGAGAATAGAGGAGCAAAGGAGAGCCTCAGAACACATTGTTAACATGGCTCTAATGGCAGATATCATGGGTTCGATAAAGGAACCTACCACCATTGAAGAAGCCCTTGATGATCCAGATTGGAGAGCGGCAATGCAGTCTGAGTATGATAGTATACTCAAAAATGATACATGGGATCTAGTCGACTTGCCGCCAAAGAAGAAGGTAATAGGTACTAAATGGATTTGGAAAGCTAAGTATAAAGCTGATGGAACATTAGAAAAGTATAAGGCACGATTAGTTGCAGAGGGTTTTTCACAGATTGAAGGATTTGATGTTCAAGAAACTTTTGCACCAACAGCACGCATGACAACTATTCGGACGGTACTTGCAGTAGCTGCACAAAAGTCTTGGCCTATTTTCCAGATGGATGTCAAATCTGCATTTTTGAATGGTCACCTCAAGGAGGAGGTATATGTATCTCAACCACCAGGTTTTGAGGTGCCCAATTCAGAAAATAAAGTTTGCAGGTTGAAGAAAGCTTTGTATGGACTTAAGCAAGCTCCACGGGCTTGGTACCAACGAATAGATCATTTTTTCAAAAATATGGGTTTTGAAAGAAGTACTTCTGATGCTAACCTGTATGTAACGAAAAGGGATAGCAAGCTAGTTGTTGTCATTGTATATGTAGATGATTTGATCATTACAGGAGATCATCAGGAACTCATCAATCAAACTCGGATCAGCTTGGGAACTGAGTTTGAAATGACAGACTTAGGTCTACTCCATTTTTGTCTGGGAATTGAAGTATGGCAAAGGAAGGATGGCATTTTCATCTCACAACAAAAATATTCCAAAGAAATTCTCAAGGCATTTGGAATGATGGACTGCAAACCAACTAGCACACCTATGGAGGTAAATCATAAGCTATCTATGGATGATAACATGCCTGATGTAGATGCTAAGAAGTATAGGAAGCTCGTTGGAAGTCTTATTTTTCTGTGCAACACTAGACCAGACATTTGCTATGCTGTTGGAGTGTTAAGCAGGTTTTCCAACAAACCTAAGGAGAGTCACTGGAATGCTGGAATGCGAATTCTAAGGTACATTGCAGGAACCTTGGATTTTGGTATTTTGTATACCATAGGTGATACACTCCAAGGATATTGTGATTCAGATTGGGCTGGAGATTGTGATTCTAGAAAATCAGTTTCTGGATATTGTTTCTCACTTGGTTCAGGAATATTTTCTTGGGTAAGTAGGAAGCAACCAACTCTCGCACTCTCCTCCACTGAAGCAGAGTACAAAGCAGCTTGTTTTGCTTCTTGTGAGGCAGTCTGGTTAAGGAGAATTCTTGCAGATATAGGCTTTCCATCAAATATGCCAATTGTACTCAAGTGTGATAATCAAAGTTGTATGGCTATTGCAAAGAACCCAGTATTTCATGCTCGCACCAAGCACATAGAAGTACAGTACCATTACATTCGTGAGCTAATTGAAGATGAAATTGTGGAGCTAGAATATTGCCCAACAGAGGCAAATTGTGCTGACATATTCACTAAAGCACTTGGAAGAGAGCAGCTCAACAAGCATCTTCAACAGATGGGCATAGGACCGAGACCTACTTGATTTATCATCGGTAAACATTGAGGGGGGGTGTTAGTATATGATCAATGTCTACCCCTCATGATTGTATGCACATTTTTGTAAGGCCCCCTTTATGAGGAGAAGCCAAGCGTGCATTACCCAATTGATGGGAATCCCAACTTGAATGTTGGATGAAGGTCATATTGGACCATGTAAGATATTATAAGGAAAGGGAGTTACCAGGGTCCCCAATTGTGGGGTCCGGGGCAGCGGTGAGTAGCCCCGGCTGGGGGGTCCAAGGGGGCCAGCGGGCCCCCTGGCGCTGGCCCCCTGGTGGGGGTCCGGGGGCAGCGCCCCCGGCGCGACGGTAAAGGGAATATTCCATGGAATATTCCCTGTCGGAGTCAGAAATCATTTATATTTGTTAGGTCGGTTCAACCAGTCTAAGCCGTGTATGGCAATTACGCGGGCGGTGGCCGCCCACGCTCTACCGCCCATGTATAGCCGTCCATGGCAGGCCACCCATGATCCTATATATACATGACTTCTGCACTTCCTAAGATACCGAGTTGAGCCAGCATACCTCTACCTTGTATCTCCCTATCTAGAGTTGTCTAGATCACCATTTAAGCTCTACCTTGAGAGCGCACGGGTGGACAACGCCATCATCTTTGTACTTGCTGCTAGTAGAAAATTGTTGAGATTCTCCTATATCTGTTATCTTCTCTGCTATTGCTCCTGTGTTATATTGCGTAACTATTGTCTTTCAAAGCAATCACTAAATCTAGCAAAAAAACTCATCGCAAGTCCAAAAAGCTATTTATCATAATTTTTTAATTGGATCATTAAAAATTAGCTTTTTGCTAGTTTTAAAAACCTACTTTATTTTTGGTTGCTCATAATTAGGTGCTTTTGCCATCTTTTAACTTATGACCTAGTTTTATTATGTTTTGTACTTATAGAACCTCATAAAAATGCATTCACCATTTTAGGACAAAATTAGGGTTTTACTTTTCTCCCAACTCTGACTTGTGATGACAGAATGAAGCATATCACTAGATCATTCTTGTGAAGCTCTATCTATATAGCCTAAAAACGTTTTCCCCAAATTGTACAAAAAAATGGCTAAGTCCTAATTTGGATTTGCTAGAAATGGACCATATTGTAAAGAATTGAACTCACAACCACCTAGATACCAATGTAAGAGAACAAATATTACGACCACCATGTGCTAGTGAGATGGCTCTCCTCCCAATCAAATGCCTCTATATATAGCTCTCTCTAGGGGACTACCTTCTTGGGCAGGTGGATACTAACCATCCAAGTGTCGGCCATGTAACTGCATCTGTGCCAAGTGCCCCAGTTAACTTGAGTTAACTCAAGTGGATGTTTCTAGAAGGCTCTAGATCTCTTTGGGAAAAATACTCTCCCCATGTTCCCCATGGGGATTGAACCCAAGACCTCCTCCTTCACATCCTTGAGACTTAACCACTAAGCTAAATGATCACTTGTTCACAAGAGCATAAGACGTCCTAGTAAGTCTAAACTTGAGATCTTTGGTCATACACACGGATGACCAAATGGTGTCTGATTTCAGATCCATCTAAACCGATCGGATTCCTAGATCATAGACTTACTTTATTATATTCTTCCCCCCTTGGAAAGTATTTTTGTCCTCAAAAATAGAGCTACATATCTACTGTAGGCAACCCCTGAGCCTCATGTTCTAAAACTGGAAAAACATGGACATGTTCTAAAACTGGAAGAACATGTCTCATCTGTATGGTGGCATCCCTGTCCAAATGATTCAAAAACATTGTCTCGCTTTGCACTTTGATAAACTCATCAAAGTTCAAAGTAGTGAATGAATAATAAGGGTGGATCTAAAAACATCCCTGGCCAATTCACAGTTTCTCAATGTGCGATCTAGGCATAAACATGTGAACTAGGTGGATTCTTATTACTAGTCTATTTCTAGGCATAACTGGTGCACAGACTTAGTAATGAAGGTGGGATTCTTATCCCTCACAAGACTTTGAGAACTTTTGATTCACTTGAATTTGGTTTGAAAAACTTGAAGTATGGTTGTCCCAGACATCTAACTTGGATGTTTGTACAATGGTTAACTCCTATCCAATAGTTACTCGATTTTTTCACCTGACTAGAGGGCTACTTTTTCCTAACGAGTTTTAAAAAATTCTCATGTAAACTATAGGAGAAACTTTAATATTTTCTTTGAGTCAACCATACTATAACTTGACTAATTCAAATTCAAAATGAAAACTATCCAACTTAGGATATTTTTCTCAAAGATTTTAGCTGAAAGTTCTTGGGAATTGTCAATCTGATGAACAATTCCTAACTTTTCTATTCTAGAGTATACTGGACTCTAAGAAATCATTTATGCTATAACTTGAAGCAAATTCAATAAATAAATCCACTTAGACTTATTATCTTTTGCAGATCGAAAAGGTTCTATAACATCTATCTAGGATGTTCAATTTAGTTATCTAGTTCTAACCGGTTAACCCTGGTCTTTTGCAAAAGGAATCAAATACCATATCTGAGCCAATTCCAAAAGATTTGGAAAGCGAAAAGAAATAACTAAAATTCTATTTAACCAATTCAAACTTTGAAGATACATAAACTTGCTATGAGTCAAGGTCTAGATGTCTCAGGACTTTAACTTCTCAAAGATCTATTTTAAGAGGGTATTGAAGCATTTTCTTTATCTTTAAGAGAAATAAGCTGGATTCTCAAAAAGATTCAAAGCAACTCGAAAACATCATCCAACCACAAGATACTATTGTGGTAACCAAGATCAGTGTGTCGACCCACTGAACTTGTATTGATGAGTTTAGTATTCAAATAATGCTTCACTTGAGACTAAGTTTAGGTCACATTCAATCTTTTTGACTCCTTACTGGGAATGCAATTCTTGTGCATTTCTTTGAGTCAAAAGAGTGAATTTACCAAGTTACGCTAGGAACTTGGTGCTTGTCTTAGTCAATCAAATCTTTGGTTGAAAAGATTAGTCAAAGTCTAACTTTTTCAAAAATTTATGAAATATTTCCGAATTAACAACACTTTATCTTGAAGTGTTTCAAGAAGATCTTGGAAGTTACTTACTTCATATCTTCTATTTCCTTGATCTTGAAGTTATCTTGAAATACTACTTTTATCCTCCTTGAATTTAAACTCCTTCTTTGAAGTTTTAATTTCTTTGAGGATCAAACTTAACTTCAAGATCCAATCTAGGACTAAAAGATAATTATCATCCATGGTCCGATGTCCCATACCATCTTTCGTACATCAATATGAGTATAAAATATTGTGTCCCATACCACCCTATTTTATAGTCACATTAATGTGTGGGTGATACTTATCCTAAAGTCTAAACATCTCTTGATAGAGTACCTTTTCGCTTCAATACTTTACAAGAAGTTTTTGAAGTTTCAGGCATTATCTCTAACTAGATTTTCTAGGTTTTGATCCCTTCACATGATCATTTAACAATCTTGTGCTTTCCTTTGGAAACTTGAAAACCTTTTGATGGAATATCCATCCTTCCTTGCTAGGATTTTCAAATGAAAACCAATCAAAATTCCAAGTACTTGAATTTTCACAAATTTCAAGTTCAATTGGTTTATCCTTGACCAATTTGTAGTGACAAGAGCTTTTAACTTGTTGTTTTTTAATTCCTTTCTTTACTAATGCTTTAGGTACCTACCCCGGGGACTTTATATAGGAATCTCTCTACTGCTTAAATCTTAAGCATCTGCTCATGCTTTTTGGATTTGTACCAAAATCCCTTTAAGGATAGGCAAACATTATGCTTTACCTTCCACAGACTTAAGTACCGTCTTCTTGGTTGCAGACTACAATCTTGGAATTTCTTACTCTGTTCAGACTTGAAACAGCTTACTCTTTTCATATTTTTCCATCGGATAAATGGAACCTGAGTGAATAATTTCTAAAAGGAATTTTATTGCCAATACTTAGGCAATATATAGAGTAGTTCCAATCGCACATTCTTGGACAATCATGGCCAAGATTGATCAAGTATAGTTGACCTTGCGACTAAAATAAAGACTTAGTCTTTATCTTTAAGATCTCTTGAACTATCTAAAGCTTCTTTGCTTACCTGCAAGATTTTTAGAGATCTTTTCCTGAACTTCAATCCAAGCATACTCTGATGCCTCTGAGATTCCAATGCTAAGAATCTTTGATATATCTTTAGGTCATATCGCTATTTGGACTTAAGTACCCATACCAATGGTTTAGGAGCTGCTGGGAACTACTTGCTATAAAACTTACTGGAAATATTCAAGTCTTACATCTAGGGAGACTTTCTTTCAAAAACTTGTGGATTCCTACCAAGGAATCGAGTAAACACTAAGCCAATGATTCATCTTGGAATCCTTTTCTTTAGTGGAATGATCTTCAAAAGAAATTCTTGAGTTCTGGACAAGACCAAGAATTAAATCTTATTGCTTGTCCAAAAGATGTTCCTTTTTAACCAATGAAATAGTCAATCAGACTAGACTATTTCATTTGGCTTATTTTTTAGGAAAATATTTTGATTCCAAAAGATTAATTTAACTTGGGTTTCTTCTTTAAGCTCTAATTAGCTTAAATAAAACCGAGCATACTTTTCTCATCCTCAAAAAAGTACTAAATAAAGTTTCCATACTCTTTGAAATCTTTGCATCTTGACTAGAGATCCAATCATGTAATCTCGCATTTGACTATTGTTAGCCACCGAAAAGGAACTCATACTTTTGTAATATATACTCTGAAAAGTCACACGCATGATGAAAAGGCGTAGCGCAAAGTTGTAACCCTTGAAAGATTACTGAAAGATTCACGTGAAGAAGAATGTGTAATCGCCGGACTGTTTGTCTGGGTGAGAGCCGAAAGCGAAGCACTGTTGTCGAACTCTATGTGATTCTGAGTCTGTTGTCGATTCTATTGATTACATTAAATCATTACATGAAGTTAATGAAATACTAAGTAAATTGATTAATGCGATAAATGAAGAAATATATACAGTTAACTGTCTGGTGTGGAAGTGTGTTGAAGAACGTATGCAAAACAGTACTGAGTTGTTAATCCAGTTTGTCGCGTTGATTTGGTGACGTATTACACACTTAATTTGTAGATTTGGGAAAATACAAATAGGGCCTCTGTTTACAGACCCCTAACCATCCCAAGAACCTAGATTGAATTAAATTTTAAACAGATAACTTAATCTGAAATTTAAGTTTAACACTGGTGCCGTCTGTGGGAAATGGAGTAGTTGTTTGCATAGAAGATTAAAGATTGACAAAGAATTCTTTGATATATGCAGGTAACACGCTCCGGTGAATCATACTCCAAATACCGCAGAGATCAACATCCCTGGGCAATTCCGAACCTATTAGGAACACCGCCTGGTGGTAGAAGTACAAGATAATTAAGTCCAGTTGCAGAAGATGCAGTACAGCTAGCCAATAGTAAATCTGATGGCAGTTCGGTAGCACACGGCGAGATTCCGGTGCATTTCACTGCGAGTTCGTTACCTTCTGGAGAAAGTACGGTGGTTTTTGGTTGTACAGAGGTGCAGTGCGGAGACAGTTCTGCAGTATCTGGTCAAAATTCGATCATTTTCAGTAAGAGGTTCATGTTATCCGATGAGAACATTTCTGGTGACAGTGCAGTCTGGTCAGGTGAGAATTCGGTGAGTTTCGATGAGAGTTCGGTATTACCTAGTGGTGATTCAAGACTTTTCGGTAAAACAGTGGTGCTATTTGGTGGACACTTACTGCGTTCACCATTTTTTGGTGCAAGTTTAGCTACTTTTGACACCAAAGTTGAGGAAGGGCTGATAGATTTGGAGTTAAGCAATCGGTTCAATGATATTTTAGGACCGGAAAGTGAGCAGGTTGACCATACAATCTAAGAAGATCAAGAGATACCTCCCCACAATTCAGGTAACAACAACGCCAATAACAACAGCACCATGAGTGGCTCACAACAACAACAACAAACATCGCCACAGCCGCAACCACAACATCAGCAGCAACAGGTTATCCCATCGTGCCCGGTACCAGCGGGAGTCACGTATACAAAATTTGGAGGATTTCTGAGGGATGATCCAGATGCGCATGTGCGGACCTTTGAGATTAATTATGTAGTTCTGAACTACCTAGTAGACCCTGCCTACAAAGCTATTGTATTCCAGGCAACCCTGGTTAATGAAGTTGCACGATGGCTAACCAAATATTATTATTGATATATTTAGGTAGTGATGTGTGTGAACACACTAGGACTGCCGGGGCACTTTTTTCCCTCTTTAGGAGGTTTTTTTCCCTCGGCTTGTATATACGCCTATTGCCCTAATGGGCTACTTATCTTTGTACATTCTCTAGTAATACATTCAGTATTGTGTGTTTGTGCTCCAAGCTTCTTCTTCTTCCTTGTGTTGTTCACGTGCTTCCGCAGACGTCTAACTCCAACAATTGGTATCAGAGCAGGCCGTCGCTTCATCTAGGGCGCCGTCGACACTCCTCCGAACGCACTATCGTAGTGCTTGTGCAGGCTATTTCATCTTTTTGTGCCAAAGGTATATACCAGTTTCTGTTTGCCAGTATAAGCATCTCGAAGTCTACTAAAGGTCTAGCAGAACTCGTCTGGGCGATTCTGTTCAACTTTTTGAGATACATTCAATTTTCTGCATCAAGGTATTTTAGTCACCGGCCATGGCTGAAAGCAGTGATGTATTCTGTATGTTGGTTGTTGAGGATAAGTTGGATGGTACTAACTACCCATTATGGGCTTATATGATGCGACATGTATTGGTTGCAAAAGGATTGTGGAACATTGTGCAAGGTGTTGAAAGATGTCCTGTTACACCTGTAACAACAGGTACTACAAATACAGGTGCTGGAGGTGATGAAGATGGTGTCGAAGATGATATTATGTAGATTCATGTTCGTGCTGCTGTTTCTACTACACCTACTGCAGAGAAAATTCGTTGGGATGGCGGAGATGCCCAGGCACATGCATTGATAGCTTTGTCTGTCAAACGTGCCATTATTCCTCATATTCGCTCTTGCAGAACAGCTAAGGATGCTTGGGATACACTTACCACATTGTACCAAGCTAGGAATGAGGCTCGTGTTGCTTACCTCTGAAAACAGTTGGAGAGTGAGCACATGAATGAAGGTGATTCTATGGACAGTTTCCTAACGAAGATCAAAGACTTGAAGGAACAACTGATTTCTGTTGATGAGGTTATACCAGATAGCTCACTTGTGCAGACCGTTCTGAATGGTCTTCCTGATTCATATAAGAGTTTTGCTTCTACTCTTCCTTTGATGATGAAAGGCAATCCAAATGCCTTATCATTTGAGGAGTTAGTCTCTGTTCTATTGCAAGAAGATCAGTCCAGGCAGAACAGGTCCATCATGCGAGTTGCAGATCAAGCTTTCCTAGCTAGTCAGAAGGGCAAAGGAAAATGGAGCTCTTCAACTAGTAAGCAGAAATCTACTAATTCTTCATATTCGAAGAAGGAAGATAAAGATGAGAAGAAATCAAAAAAGCAAAAATTGTTTTGTAAGTACTGTAAAGGGAATGATCATATCATAAAGAATTTTCCTAAACTGGCTGCTAAAGAGGCAAAGAAGAAAGAGGCTGGAATGGTTGTTGTAGAAGCCTCTACACCAAAAATAGAGTTTGCAAATCTTGTGCAGGAAGAAGAATGGGCGTTTACTACTGTCTGCAGTTTTGACCCATCTTCTCATGAGTAGTGCATGTCTGCAGTAGACTTAGATGTTTGGTATTTTGATAGTGGGGCAACGAAACATATTACCTCGCAGCGCAGTTTCTTCTCTTCACTCGAGCCTACCCCTACAGGGAATACTGTTACATGCACCAACAACTCCTCTTATCCTGTTATGGAAGTTGGTAAGATCATTTTGACTACTGCTGATGGTAGTTCTTTCACTTTGTCAGATGCTTTATTTGTGCCAGGGATCAAGAAGAATCTGTTATCAGTTTCTGCATTAGCCAAGATTGGCTTGGTTGTGAAATTTGTTGATGACAGATGTACAGTTCATGATCTATGAAATGATGATGTGATTATTGCTTCTGGCATTTTATGTCGTGGGCTATATAGGCTGATAGACTATGAAAGATCTGAAAATGATTTGGCATGTGCAGTAAATGATTCTCAGGCTATGTCAGATGCAAAGCTTTGGCATGCACGCTTTGGTCATCTGAATATTGCTAGTTTGCTATGCCTGCAGAAATCTGAAATGGTTTCCTCGTTGCCCAAACTTGAGGCACCCGGAAAACATGTTTGTGAAGGCTATATTTTGGGCAAAATGCAACGTTCATCCTTTCCAAAAGATGGTTCAGTTCGGGCTACTCAGAAGTTGCAACTTGTACATAGTGATGTCTGTGGTCCTATACAGACACCTTCTTTTGGAAATTATCTTTACTTCGTAGCTTTCATTGATGATTTTTCCAAGCATGCATGGGTATATCCATTGAAGGCAAAGTCCGAAGTGTTCATGTGCTTCAAATAGTTTTTGGTTTTGGCTGAAAATCTGTCAGCATGTAAAATGGGCACCCGAGGGGGGAACATATGTCTTCTGATTTTAATGCATTTCTGGCTGAACGTGGGATAAAACACCAGTGTACAGTGCTATATACACCTCAACATAATGGATTTGATGAACGGAAGAACAGGTCTCTCATGGAGATGGCGAGGTGTATGGTCAAGAGTCAGGCTTTACCTCATAGTTTCTGGCTTGAGGCTGTCATGTGTGCAACATATGTACTGAACAGGTGTCCCACTAAAGCGCTACAGTCTATCACTCCATATGAGGCTTGGCATGACCGCAAGCCATCTATTGCTCATCTGCGTGTTTTTGGTTGTTTGGCATATGCACTAGTGCCTGAACAACATCGTAGAAAATTGGATGATAAGGCAATAAAATGTATTTTTGTTGGGTACAGTTCTGAAAGTAAAGGTTATCGTCTGTATCATCCACATACTAAATGCATTCTGGTTAGCCGTGATGTTGTCTTTGTGGAAGATGCTATTCAGCCATTGCTTTCATGTACTAAGGAGACATCTGTTAGCTCCAAAGACATGTATGATACTTTGATGCCTCTTTTTACAGGTGGACATTCTAGTGTTGGTCTTAATAAGGCAACTTCTCAGCCTTTGCAGGTTTCATATGATGATGCAGATCATTCCATTTCTGATGCAGATTTACATGATGCACTTGTTGATGAGAGAGCTGATATTGAGTAGGCAAAAACTATGCCAAAATGGCTGGTGCAGACTTTGCGTGATAGCAGATTAGATGCACCTTTGTCATATCGTACTCATTCAGGCTCTCATAGTGCCTCCTTTGCATCAGATTGCTATGCTATGGTTGCGTCTAGTCTCTATGATGAGAATGAGCATGTTTCTTTTGATGAAGCACAAAATTCAGAAAATTGGATGGCTGCTATGCAATCTGAATATGATGCTATAATGAAGAATGGTACATGGTCTTTATGTGACTTGCCTCGTGGAAAGAAGGCCATTGGCACTAAGTGGGTATACAAACTAAAGCGTAAACCTGTTGGTACAATTGACAGGTATAAGGCTAGGCTTGTTGCAAAGGGTTATGCGTAGGAAAGAGGCATTGATTTTGATGAGACCTTTGCACCTACATGCCGCATGACTACTGTTCGGAGCATTTGTGCACTTGCAGCCCATCATGGTTGGAATGTACATCAGTTGGACATTAAAACAACATTTCTGAATAATGACTTGCATGAAGAAGTGTATGTTTTTCAACCCCGTGGCTTTGTGCAAAAAGGGCATGAAAACTAGGTGTGTAGGTTAAAGAAAGCATTATATGGTTTAAAGCAAGCACCACGTGCTTGGTATGAGAAGATACATGCCTATCTGGTTGCACATGGTTTTGAGAATAGTCCAACTGAAAGCACCTTATATGTTAAGGGTGCTAATGATGTGCTTCTGATCATTGTTGTCTATGTTGACGACATGCTGCTCACTAGTCCTATTGAGAAGCATATTGCTGATATCAAGGCTGATTTGCATGCCTCATTTGAGATGTCTGATTTGGAGCATTTGCATCACTATTTGGGCATTCAGTTTATGCAAGTTGATGGTGCAATGGCTTTGTGTAAAACGAAATATATTGACACATTATTGCAGCGTTTTGGCCTTGAAGACTGTAAGCCTATTGCCACTCCTATGGAGACAGGTTTACGATTGAGTCTTCATGATGCTGGAGATGCATTTGATGTTGTTCTCTATCAGCAAGTTGTTGGATGCTTGATTTACTTATGCATTACTCGACCAGATATTCATTTTGCTGTCTCACAGATGAGCCGGTTTATGCATTGCCCAGGAGTCACGCATTGGAAGGGGGTTAAGCGCATCTTTCGCTACTTGAGTGGTACTCGGCTACTTGGGTTGTTTTATCCCAAGGGGGGATCACTACCACTAGATTTGCATGCTTTTTCTGACTCAGATTGGGCTGGTTTCTATGACACTCGTGTGTCCACCAGTGGTTTTTGCTTCATGCTTGGTAGCTCAGGTATATCTTGGTTGAGCAAGAAGCAGCCTACTGTGGCCACTTCCAGTTGTGAGGTTGAGTATAGGGCAGCTTTCATGGCTACTGTTGAGTGTGTGTGGCTCAGATGCCTTATGGCTGATTTGGGTGTTGGTCAGACTTCTGCCACCACCATCTTCACTAACAATCAGAGCACATTGGTAATTGCGAGGAACCCTGTGTTCCATGCTCGCACTAATCACATTGAGGTGCATTATCATTATGTCAGGGAGAGGTTCTCTGCTGGGGAGATCGGCTTGGCATATGTGCCCACACAGGAGAACATTGCAGACCTTTTCACGAAGGCTCTGCCTAGGGAGAAGTTTGAAGCTTTCCGCAAAGCTTTGGGCTTACTTCCTTTTGTGAAGTGATTTCCATATAGCTTGGCACTTCCTTATACATGAGTGCCAGCTACTTGTTCACCGCATCACTTCCAGGGGGGATTTGTTGATATATTTAGGTAGTGATGGGTGTGAACACACTAGGACCGCCGGGGCACTTTTTTCCCTCTTTAGGAGGTTTTTTTCCCTCGGCTTGTATATATGCCTATTGCCCTAATGGGCTACTTATCTTTGTACATTCTCTATTAATACATTCAGTATTGTGTGTTTGTGCTCCAAGCTTCTTCTTCTTCCTTGTGTTGTTCGCGTGCTTCCGCAGACATCTAACTCTAACAATTATTTGAACCACTTTTGGCAGTATGATGATGTAAAGGATGCCTCTCTACAATGGTTTTGATTAAAGAAGAACCCCACCAAAATTTTTGACTACTTGCAGAACAATAGGCAGAAACCACACCAAACTGTACAAGATTATGCCACGTTATTTCGGACTCACCTATGACAGCTATCACTAGCACATGCAAATTTACCTGATGACATTATCACGCAATGGTTCATCAACAAATTAAAGCCCCAATTGAAGCAGATTATGATCATATGGTGTGTGGGTGCAATGACTTTGGATGCCGTCATTGCCATAGCATTGCAATTAGAAAACAAAGTGGGAAAATTTACCGAAGATCTAGCGTGGCTAAAAGTGTCAAAGCAATCCAACGAGGATCCGTTGAAACAGATATACTGTACCAAATGCAAAATTCCAGGGCACACTAGCTCAACATGTGCACTGAACCAAATGTATTGTGCCATTTGCCACACAACAGACCACACTACGGATACTTGTTCGTATAATGCCAAGGTATAGAACAGAGCAGGGCATTGATGAGAGTTGATGACTCTGAAGAAATTGACGAAACAGACTCATCCAATCACAGGGAATGGGAGATATCACTTTTGAGGTGTCCAATGTTACAGGAATCGACTCGTGATAAAATAAGCAATGATTGGAACCCCATTATCCCATTTCCATTACTCAATGTTCACTTTTGTACTTTGCATGCATTCATGAGGATCTTTGATAGGCTTTTGAAGCTCCATGTTGAATATGCATTTGTAATGAAACCAGTAGAGAGGTCTACAATAGCAATCCAAAAAATAGAAGATCTTTTGAATTCTATAGGTTGTCATGGTGGCCACGTATCTTTAGTTGTTAAGAAGTATGGTGAGTCTCAAGAGATTTTACAACAAGTTTCAATGACTAGGAAGAAGGCAAGACGTTTCTTTAAAAGAGATGTGAATAGTCAAGATGATGGGAAATGGGAGCTTTGGAAGGACCTTTGTTCAATTACAACAGACAATGATAGTCAAGTTGATCTCATTAACAAGCGAAAGAAGGTTTGGTCATTGTTCAATCAATTGTTACATTTGATGTGTTTGGTTTCCACTAATGCTTCACAACGAGAATTATTCCAAGTGACTTTGAAGGAGTTTACATAGTCATTCATCTTCTCTTGGGGAGAAAGCAACATTACACATTACATAGTAAGTTTCCCTTATATTTTTTTATTTGGTCTTAAACACTATGTGTATATCTTATTGACCAGATCAAAACATATTCTTTTTGCACATGGAGCATATTTTATGAATCGATATGGGTCACTCGACATTTTTAGTACACAAGTAATGGAGAAGTCACATTACAGGGCTAGAGGTGTTTACTTTAAAAACACTCATCATGGGGGTGGTCTACTCCAATCAAACTATTTAGAAGAAATGTTCAATTGGTTTTTTCGTGCGACATTCGTTAGAAAATATGTAATGGAACGAGCATGTGAGTCATGAATAGCAAAGATTACACGAAAGCTACAACATGATATTGCAAGAGAGAAGTGGATGTCATCGTCAGGACCCGTACATCATGCACAATGGCGTGCACAAAGAGTCCGTGAGGGTTCTGCTTGAAAATAGTTTCCAAACTCTGAAAATGCATTATTCTTTTCAAGGTTTTTATAACCCCTTTCACTTCAAATAAAATTTTACTATTTTTGTGAAAATAATTTTAATGTCTTAATACTAATTTTTATCCATTTGAATGTGAGAAGGACAATTTTAAGTGAAAGCATATAAATAGAGGTGTCCTTCCTCATTTTACCACTTTACAACCTAAGAGAATGGCACGCACAAAGCAGACTGCTAGGAAGTGTTGGAGAAACAATCACTAATTGGACATATATTTGAAGGTCAAATCTTAGGAAGAAAACCCCATGCCTATGTGAAGGGACAAATTCACAAGTGTATCATATTTGTAAAGTTAGTTCACTTTAGTTCTAGAAGTTTTTTAAAAATCACGAGAATACGAAAATCTATATAAGTTAGCTTGTATCAACTGACGCGGCAAGAGAGAGAGAGAGAGAATAGAGAGAAAGAAGAGGGAAGGAGTTCATTTTATACGACTGAGTATAGTCGGGCTTCTCTGAGTGAGAAAGCATCTGTAAAACTTCTGAGTTTTCATAGCTATGAGAAAGAACTGAGTAAAGTTTTGTGTATGAGTCTCTCTCCATCATCTCCATGCTTGCCTACTGTGTGATGAATTCAAAAGTTTAAGTTTTCTGAGCAATTCGATGTCTGGCATCGAATCTTGGCTGATAAGTCATTGTTTTCATTCTCTCTGTGTTACCTGTTGTTGAATCTTCTAAAAACATGAAGTTTGTGGAGCAACTCGATGCCTGGCATCGAGTTTCAGCATAAAGTGGATGTCCGGCATCGACTTCTAGCATACAAGTGGTCTTCTTCATGTGTGTGTAAAAGAGAGTATTTCTGGTGCAGAAAAAGAGCCTAAAAAAGCTCAAAGTCGATGCCCGGCATCGACCTTGACTGAAACTCGATGCTAGGCATCAAATTTTTATTTTTAGACACCCAGGGATACTAAAACAGGCAAAAATTTCCAGTTTTGGAGGGTCATATAGGGCCATCTTGTGAGGGCCATAACTTGAGTTCTAGAGATCCGTTTGATGCATATGATAGCTTTTTGGAAAGCTCTACTCTTCTAGTTTCAGTCTATAAACTTTCATGGAGAAATAATACTTGAGCTAGGAGAAAGTAGCACAATACTGAAGGTATGTCATTTTGGTGACTAGGAATTTTTGTAGAAGCAAAGTTCTTACTTTAGGCTATCATTTCTCAAAGTTTGGAGTGGCAATGAGTTAATGGTGACCATAGAGGTGTTCTAGTGTCACATTAATTCATTTTTTGTGGTGTTTCATACATCAACAAGTGGTATCAGAGCAAAAAGATTCTCGAGAGCAGAAGACGACAAAGGTACGAGAAGTTTTGTAAAGTTTTCCATTAAAGTTTGAAAGGTGAAGCATTTGAAGACACAAGGCATCAAAAGGTTACTTCAAAAGTATCCTCATACACAAAGAACTTCAAAAGGTATTATCCTTTATCCTTTAAGCTCACAGGTTGTAGCAGAAGGAAAGAACTATGGCAGATCATATCTCCATTGACAAACTGGACAGAGATAATTACCCCGCATGGGTAATGAGAATGGAAGCCTTACTTATGAGTAAGGATCTCATGGTATATGTAACAGGTGAAGAAGAGAAGCCAGTATTTGAAGATGAAAGCCGACCAAAGAAAGAGGAACTTGATGCTTTAAAGCATTGGCAGAAGCAGGATGCAAGTGCAAAAGCATACATCTACAATACAATCTCTGATCATTTGCTACCACACATCAGAGGATTGGAATCATCTGAAGATATATGGAATGCATTGGAGTATCATTTCCAAAGCACTACTAAAGCACGGAAAGCAAGTCTATGGTCAGATTTTACAACATTCAAGAAGAAGCCAAGTCAAACCATTAGTGATTATGTCACTAAGATGAAGGATCTAGCAGATAGTCTTGGATCCATAGATGAAGATGTTGAAGATCACAGATTGATTGCTCAACTACTTGCAGGTTTGAGAGGAGATGAAAGGTGGAAACCTTTTGTCTTATCAACAGAACTTTCTTTGAATCATTAGGTTCCAGATTTGAACCAGTTGCTTGGTTTGATGCTCACATATGAGCAAGACTTGAAGGGAGATGGAGATAAAGGACAAAGTTCTGCAATGTACATGAAGAACAAGAAGAAAGGAGATAAAGGTAAAGCAAAGGATGAAGAGGAGTCTAGTTCTCAAGCTTATTATGCAAGAGGTAAAGGCACTGGTAGAGGAAGAGCAAGAGGCTTTGGAAGAGGAAGAGGTAATCAGAATAATAACAAAAAGGCTTGCTGGATCTGTGGATTGAGTAATCATTTGGCTCATGACTGTTGGCACAACCAACAAGGATCAAACCAGAATCAAAACAATAATAGCAGAGGTCGAGGTGGAAGATATCAAAGTAGTTTTCAAAGAGGAAGACAAAGTCAAAGAGGAGGCTATGGTAGAGGTGGAGGAAGAAGTTGGGGACAGAATCAATCCTACAACACCACCTACTACAACTATGCAAAGGACACACAGAATGAAAGTCATACATCATTGATGATGAATTCAATTAGCACATCAGACAAAGAAGATCTAAAGGTATTTTACATTGACTCTGGATGTTCTAATCATTTGTCAGGAAACATAGAATTGATGTCAGAATTGGAGAAAGGCATTTCTAGTCACACAGTTCAAACTGGTGATAATACAAGACATAGTGTACATTCAATTGGAAAAGTGAAATGCAAGAGTGGAGCAGATTTGCTAACCAATGTTTTGTATGTTCCTACAATACCTAAAAACTTGATTAGTGTGGGACAGATAGTTGAAAAAGGTTTTCAAGTCAGGTTTACAAATGAAGGAGTATTTGTGGAAGATCCAGAGAATGGATATAATCAGATTGTCTCTGGTAAGAAAGAAGGTAGACTCTTTACTTTAAGAGTGCAAGGGAACATTGGTCAAGCTTTGCTCACACATGGTGAAGCAGTGATTACAGAACTTGATCTCTGGCATAAGAGATTAGGTCATTTCAATGAAAGAGGAATTAAAGCTATGGTTGCTAATCAGTCTGTACTAGGATTACCAAATGTGCAAAGTCAACATATGGTTTATAAATGCGAAGCATGTCAAATGGGAAAAGCACACAGGTTACCATTTCAAAAGAAAGGATTCAAACATGATGGAGTACTTGAGCTCATTCATACAGATGTATGGGGACCAACAAAAGAAGGATCTATCAGTGGCTCAAGGTATTATGTTCTTTTCATTGATGATGCTACAAGATGGATAACATTATATGTTTTGAAGGAAAGATCAGAAGTGTTTGGAGCTTTCAAGAATTTTCATGCATATGCAGAGAGAGTCACAGGTCAAAAGCTTAAGAGACTGAGGTCTGATGGAGGGGGAGAATACTTCTCCCAAGAGTTCAATGATTATCTTTGGAATGCAGGTATTAAGAGAGAAATAACTTGCAGGTATACACCACAACAAAATGGTGTAGCAGAAAGGAGAAACAGGACTTTGGTTGAGTTTGCTAGAGCTATGCTAAAGGAGAAGAATTGTCCAAATTATCTTTGGGCTGAGGCTGTAAATACAGCCACATATCTTGTGAATAGATTACCATGTGCAGCTCTAAATGGAATGACTCCATATGAAGCTTGGTGGGGTAATAAACCAACACTAGATCATTGTAGAGTGTTTGGATCAATTGCATATGCTTATGTGCCATCACAACTTAGACATAAACTTGAACCAAAGGCAGAAAAATATGTGTTCGTTTTGATGAAAAGCATATGGGTTACAGGTTGTGGAATCCTCTAACCAAACAATTTCTTGTTTCTAGAGATGTTACATTTGATGAACAGAAAAGTTGGTATGCAGATCAAAGTCATACAGCTGAAGAATTTGAAGAAGAGGTAAGAAGATGTGAGAAAGGAAAATCAATTGTGCAGGTAAATAGAGATGAAGACTATATGCAAGCAAGTACATCCACAAGTGGATTAACAAGAAGGGATGAAGAAGCTCCTATATTTGATGAAGAAGTGTATCCAGAAACTTATGAAGAATGTGAACCAAGAAGGTCAAGCAGGACTAGAAGACAACCAGAAAGGTATTCTTATGATACTTCTTACATAACTCAGAAGAACTATGCATATATGGTCAAAGATGATGAAGAACCTCAGAACTATGATGAAGCTAAAGGTAAGAAGCAATGGGACGAAGCAATGAAGGAAGAGTTCAATGCACTGGAGGAGAACAAGACATGGGAACTTGTTCCTAAACAAAATGGTAAGAAAGTTATTGGAAATAAATGGGTTTATAAAGTGAAGAAGCTTGCAGATGGAAGTATAGCCAGATAGAAAGCTAGATTGGTGGTGAAAGGCTATGCCCAAACCTATGGCATAGATTATGATGAGACATTCATTCTTGTAGCTAAGATGTCAACTATAAGGACAATCATTGATATTGCAGCTTCAAAAGGATGGACCCGAAGTCAATTGGATATAAAAAATGCATTCTTGAATGGATACATATCAGATGAGGTATACATGGAACAACCTCAAGGGTTTATAGATTCTAGGTATCCAAATTTTGTTTGCAAGTTGAGAAGAGCATTGTATGGATTGAAGCAAGCTCCAAGAGCATGGAACTATAGACTGGTGAAGTATCTGAATGAACTTGGATATCAAAGTTCGAAAGCAGACCCAAGTCTACTTATCAAAAGAATAGAGGAAGGTACAATCTACATTTGTGTTTATGTAGATGACATTATAATCACAGGTACTTCAGATGAAGGAATCAAGGAGGTAAAGAGATTACTTGAGAAAGAGTTTAAGATCAGTGATGTAGGAAAGTTGTCATACTTTCTTGGAATGGAAGTTGCTTATACAGATCATGGCATATATGTGTCACAAGAAAGGTATCTTTTGAACTTGTTGAAGAAGTTTGATATGGAAAATTGCAGAGAAGCTTCAACTCCACTTGAAGTTAATCACAAGCTTAGTAAATATGATGGTGCAGACTACAAAGATATGAGGAAGTATCAATCTCTTGTGGTTAGTTTGATTTATGCTACACTAACAAGACCTGATCTTAGTTATGCAGTGGGATTTTTGTCACAATTCATGCATTGTCCAAAGGACCCACATTGGATTGCAGGTCAAAGAGTTCTCAGATATATCAAAGGAACTATAAAGGAAGGATTATATTATCCTTTTACATCAGATTTGAAGTTGAGAGCCTACAGTGACTTAGACTGCGCAGGTAATCAAGATGACAGGAGGTCAACTCATGGTTACATGATATATATTGGTGATAAGCTTGTAAGTTGGTGTTCAAAGAAACAACATACAGTAGCATTATCATCAACTGAAGCAGAGTACAAAGGACTTGTGGAAGCAGCTAAGGAAGTCATATGGATGCAGTCATTGTTCAAGAGCTTAGGCATTGATCAAGGTACACCTGCAATACATGGAGATAATATGAGTTCACTTTATCTTGCAACAAATCCAGTATTTCATGCAAGGACAAAGCACATAGAGATACAGTATCATTTTCTCATAGAAAAGGTAATGGAGAAGGAGATTGAAGTGGAGTACATTTCTACTAAAGATCAGTTAGCAGACATAATGACAACGAGCTTGGATGGTGTGAAGACCAGCAGATTCAAAAGCATGGCAGAAGTAAAGGAAAAGAAGATGACATGAAGAAACAGAGAATGTCAAATAGTGATTGAGGGGGAGCTGTTGGAGAAACAATCACTAATTGGACATATATTTGAAGGTCAAATCTTAGGAAGAAAACCCCATGCCTATGTGAAGGGACAAATTCACAAGTGTATCATATTTGTAAAGTTAGTTCACTTTAGTTCTAGAAGTTTTTTAAAAATCACGAGAATACGAAAATCTATATAAGTTAGCTTGTATCAACTGACGCGGCGAGAGAGAGAGAGAATAGAGAGAAAGAAGAGGGAAGGAGTTCATTTTATACGACTGAGTATAGTCGGGCTTCTCTGAGTGAGAAAGCATCTGTAAAACTTCTGAGTTTTCATAGCTATGAGAAAGACCTGAGTAAAGTTTTGTGTATGAGTCTCTCTCCATCATCTCCATGCTTGCCTACTGTGTGATGAATTCAAAAGTTTAAGTTTTCTGAGCAATTCGATGCCTGGCATTGAATCTTGGCTGATAAGTCATTGTTTTCATTCTCTGTGTGTTACCTGTTGTTGAATCTTCTAAAAACATGAAGTTTGTGGAGCAACTCGATGCCTGGCATCGAGTTTCAGCATAAAGTGGATGCCCGGCATCGACTTCTAGCATACAAGTGGTCTTCTTCATGTGTGTGTAAAAGAGAGTATTTCTGGTGCAGAAAAAGAGCTTAAAAAAGCTCAAAGTCAATGCCCGGCATCAACCTTGACTGAAATTCGATGCTAGGCATCGAATTTTTATTTTTAGACACCCAGGGATACTAAAACAGGCAAAAATTTCCAGTTTTGGAAGGTCATACATGGTCATCTTGTGAGGGCCATAACTTGAGTTCTAGAGATCCGTTTGATGCATATGATAGCTTGTTGGAAAGCTCTACGCTTCTAGTTTCAGCCTATAAATTTTCATGGAGAAATAATACTTGAGCTAGGATAAACTAGCAAAATACTGAAGGTATGTCATTTCGGTGACTAGGAATTTCTGTAGAAGCAAAGTTCTCACTTTAGGCTATCATTTCTCAAAGTTTGGAGTGGCAATGAGTTAATGGTGACCATAGAGGTGTTCTAGTGTCACATTAATTCATTTCTTGTGGTGTTTCATACATCAACAGGAAGGATCATGTCTTCTACCCTAGCCATGTGCAAGGTACTCAGCGCCCAACATGGATGACACCCCACAAGAAGCGTCAAACCACAAGCCACTCTTCCAGAAGAAGCTCGGGTGCAAGGACACAATCCGGTAGCATTCCATCACGAGGGGATGAAGCTTCACTAGAGAGAGATGTATCTCAACAAATAAATTATTCCCCTCCCCCATCAGATGATGAGCCCCCAATCGGGACACCAATCAAGTCAAGGCCCAAACAACGAGGACATAGGAAAGTTGTGATTGAGACATCAAATTTATCAACTTCCTTAGATGAAGAAAGTATAAATGAGCCACCATGGAACAATGATGATATCCCCGTGAACCATCGAGTAACACAAGGAGGCAAGACACTGCCCCCAGGACAAGGACAAAGACCAACCGATGAAGAAAGTGAGCAAGGTCGAGCAGAGGAAGTAAATGATGAGGCAGGACCATCTAGGCGTCCTCCAAGAAGAAAGAAGAACTATCAACCATGTCATAGACCACAACGACCACAATCCAACATCCCCCCAAATGCAAGAGCACCACAAAGGTGAAGAAAGCAAACCAGAGCCTTTGCAGAGATTCGATGCTATCAAAAGTCTGTGGAGCTTCTTATTCCACGAAGGTCATTTGCAAGAGTTGTGAAGGAGGAGATCCAACACTATTGCGTTGGACTTCGTATCCAAGGGATAGCCATTGAAGCTCTCCAAGAAGTTGTAGAGGTGTATCTTATATCAATGTTGGAGGACTCTAACCTATGTGCCATCCATGCAAAAAGAGTAACAATACAACCTAAAGATTTGCAGCTAGCTAGGAGAATTAGAGGGAATAACCCTTAACAAAAATTTGTACTCCCTTGTTTGGAGAACCTTTTGTATATCCCATATGATGAATATTTTGTAAATCCCAAATGATGAATATAATCTTTGTCTTCTCATATTTGCTCTCCCAAGTGTTTATCTCTTAGTGTACATGTTTTGAAGTTTATTTCTCCTATGTTTCTAGGTGTCTTTTTCCAGTACCTCTTTGAAGTGTGTTTCATAGTTGTATCATTCTTTTTTGTGTACTTATTGTAAGTGGTAATACTATTTTATGCATTTCATGGCTTGGAAATGCAAAAAAAAGGCCTTCCATAGAAACGCAGGGATGGGCCCTGCAAAACTTTTGCAGGGCCTATCCCCGCGTTTCTGTGGCAGGCCTTTTTTTTGCATTTCCAAGCCATGGAAACACATGCTATGCACATTGGGGCATATGATTAGCCTTGGCTAGAGTGCACTGCATGCTAACCTCCTGACCAATGTTTATGAACATACATGTACTTATTTACTATTGCATGCTTATATGCACCCAGAGGAGTCTTAACTTTCTCTAATTATTGCACATAAGAAGATTCTTCCACGATTCCCCAAGTGAAGGTGCTAATTGAGGAGGTAACCTAGTGCATAGAATGGCGTAGGAATGCAAAAAAAAGGCCTGCCACAGAAACGCGGGGATGGGCCCTGCAAAAGTTCTGCAGGGTCCATCCCCGCGTTTCTATGGCACGCCTTTTTTTGCATTCCTAAGCCATTGCAATCATTTTGGGCAACACAAATTACAAGAAATAATGGAAAAAGACTGATTAAATTGTGCAAAAGTTATAAGATTGTCAAAAACCATAAAGACATAATAGATTGAATGCACATGGAAATTGAAAAAACAATAATTGGTATTATAAAGTTTTTACAATTGGCTCTTGGCCTTGAGCCTCTCCACTACATTCTTTCTTCTCTAAAAAGATAGTGGTAATTGGTAAGTCAAAACTGATTGGGATATTAATTGATGGTCTGTCAGTCCAAGACTTAAAGCTATTCCTATTTGACCTAATACTTTTCCTCTAAAGTTAACTCCTAGGGTAGTAAGGGCAAGGGACTTCCTAACTAGAAATATACAATTATCCCTTGCATTATTGTAGATAGGCACAAAACTTTGCTCAAGGCCTTCAGACACCAAGTCATGAAGTGTCCTTGAGGGGAAAAGTCCTTGTGGATTATGAAAAAATCTTCCTTTGGCAATTTTCCGATGTATTGTGCCAAGGAAGAGCCATGGCCCCGGGAAACACGGTCACCACCACTCCTTGCTGCAAATTTATCCACTTCAATTGTTTCCTGCACATAGACAATCATAAAATTAAATAGATACATCTTATATGAAGATGAGACAACCATAAATGTCAGTAGAGACTTATATCTTGAAGCCTATCTTCATCCTCTCCTCTTCCCATTGCATCTAGTGGAATCGATGAATGGGCCATGCCACTTTGCTCCACAAGAGGGGATGTTGAAATCTTCTTCTCCAAAATTCTTTCCCTTGCTGCGATCAGGTCTTCTTTAGTGGCATCTTGGTTGGCATGGCTCAAAATCTCTTCACACACAAAGGCAATGGTGTCCGCAACTGAATCACCAAGTGGAATTGTTGCCTTTTCGATAATGTCAGAAGTGTTGTCCATGGGAACATCCGAGGTTGAGCAAAAAATACTAAGGCATTCGTCGAGGCGTAGACCGAATGCCTTCTCAATATGGTGCAGGAACAAGAATTCATCTCCGTCGACAAGTACAACTGAAAACATTTCCATCTCTACCTCTGGCAGAGTGGGTTCCACGGGGTCTAAGTTGGAGGGTGGACTGTTCTGTGTACTGGCTTCCTTTAATTTGTCCACTACTCCTTGAGGAAATTCTCTGGAAATTTTTTGACTCTCTTCTAATAGGTTGAGAGCTTTTGTCTGGGGTTCCTTCTTGTCATCTACAAAACCCCCAATAACAAGATGGGGTAGGTCCATGGGTGAAGGTTCAGGCTCCTCATTCACAAAAAAAATGGTTGTTGCTATGTAGGAAAGATATTTTCTTCCCATTTTCCTTTTCTTATTTAATTGTTTAATTAAGGGCACTGTGTCATCTAACAGGTGTCCTAAAGCCTCAGCAATAGCCATGAAACGCTTTAAGCGTTTCGCAAACGCCTCATCTCCTTTAGGAATGTAGAAAAGCAGGTCATAGGGGACCCATTTACACTCATATGCTGGAATATCTATGGCATATCTTAATATATAGAATTCCATAAAATCTGTGATCTCATCGATCACATCGGAGTTCATGGCTATTGTCCCTTCAAGATTAGGGACTCTACAGACTAGTTCATACAAATCCGTACGACCATTGTAGTCTGTAGTATCCAAAAACTCCATGAATAGATCTCGAGGAGATTTCATGGGAGTGGAAGTGCTAGCAGCCATTGCTTGCACGCGAGAATTCTAGAGGCTTGCAGTCTCTATTTTCGAGCTCTTTGAGAGTGCAAATGTGAGAAATGAGCACATAGAACCATTTTTATAGCAGTTTCAAGTTTTTAAACTGACTGGGCCCACTTTAAAAAGTATAGAATAAAGAAGTGCAATTTCAAAAATTGTGTTTCTCATGACAAAATAATGCACAGAAAAAAACATGAGCAACCCCATTTCAAAGTAGTGAACAGACTTTTTGACATTCCAAAAGTTTTGAAATTACCATTGCAAAGAAGAAGGTATATACAATATCTAACATGAATCAATTGTCCTACTTTTTACATGGTTCTTAAAAGTGCAAAAACCATGAGATACAATGACTAAGGCCCAAGAAGCGACATTATCAGGTTGCAAAAGAACTATGAAAATGAGAGTTCTGTTCCATCTTTGCTCCAATCTACAAGGACTTTCATTTTGTATTCCATTCTTCTGCCCACCTGTAATCAATTTGCATGAAATTGAAGTCATTAGAGTAAAATAAACAATAATGAAAAGATTACTTAACAAAAGCATGAAACATTTCTCACCTTATGTCCTTGAATTTTGAATTTGGATTGATTTAGTCCTTCAAACCCCATAATCATCAAGTGTTCTCTCACATTAGCCAAGGTCCAATTATTATTCACTAAAATAGTTTTTGTTTCATTGTTGGGCAATCGAAGCTTTATTTCAAATGAATGCAAAGATCCCTCTGAACTTTGAAATGGTATCCATTTGCCAAGTTTACACATCCAATGATCATAGTAGAATCTGATGTATAATGAAGTACGTTGTTTCAAATATCAAAATCCTATACCTGTTCCACCTATTTTACAGAGATATTTATCACCTTTTGCAATTACTTCCATCAAACCCCAATTTTCACCAAGAAGACTTTCGACTTGCTCATATGTGATATCTTTACACATGAACATGGTGGAAGTCTCTTGGAATGAGAATCCTTGGAATAAATATACAAAACAATGAATGGGAAAAGACCAGTGCAAACCTACAGACCTAGACACCTTTGTGAATTTCAAAGAGTTATGTATATCCATTACCATCTTTTGCTTCAAGATGATACGTACCATATATCAGGTTTCGGCCACTCCAAGCTAAGAAGAGAATGTACTTCGATTCTTTCTAACCTTCCAAACCATTCATTGTAGAGGGTATAACATACCTATGTGTGTAAAAGAAAACTCTATCATGGTAAAGTTGAGCAGGAGATATATTTGGAAAGACTAGTGCACTGTTAGTCGGCCGCCGAGTGAGACAAATGTAATGACTGCCGGATGTAACAGAGTTCCTTGAATCACGCGCAAAAAGTTGGGACGCGCATCCTGTAAAATTTATATAAAGCAATGAAAGAAGAATGGTCGCAAGAGATGTCTTTTCTGGAATTGCCAGTTTATTCGCCTGATTATTTGTCAGAGTATTATTACACGGTTACAAAGTTCTGAGTATTGTTAGTGTTGATTTTTTGTTCTGTCTGCTACCACTGAAGTTCACTGTAATGAATGTTGAGGAACGGATTGTGTATCTGAGTACTATTAACGTCTAGTAGTGCTGTGCGTTCTTCAGTTGTTGAAATACCTTGAGTCAGTCTGAGTAGTTATATTACTGCGTGATTTGATTTGATAACTTAATACACTATTGAGTATGTTCTGTTTGTCTTACTAAACTTGTTGCATTCAGTGATGCGAACGGACTAGTATTTTCGGTAACGTGAGCTTTTAGTTGAGATCGCTATAAAGCGTTGTAACAAACGAATCTATTAGTTAAAGTATTGTCTCTGGTTGATTACTACTGTGAAATCGGTATCCCAGACTACTGCTCTGTTCCAATAGCAGGTTAGTCTAGAGAGTTCGGTATGCAGAAATATAGAGATCAAATGTTATTAGTACTGCTAGTAATTGAGCTAAGACGCGTATACATGTTTTGGATGTTGTGTTGAATAATTGGGAAAAGAGTACAGGGCCTCTGTCCAACAGACGCCTACCACTCCCAAGAACCCACGTAGTTTTTTCGGTGACGATACTAAAAGTTTAACACAGTTTATGGTGAATCACTGTTTTACGTCAATATTTGTTCGGTAACGATTTCGGCTAGTTATTAACACAGCGTAACTGTGTAACATTTAACACTTGGCGCCGTCTGTGGGAAAGTGGAATCAAGATTGCCAGAATCTCACATTTAGATTATCGTTCGATTGGAAGTAGCAACAGAACCAGATTGTTGCAAACTGTTTCGTTAGTAATACTACGCGATTAGTACAAAAGATGATACATGTCGGTTACTCGATCCGGTGAAACGTATCCTAAGAACCATCAGTCTGGAGTACTTAATGTACAAAAGACAACTCTGGAAGGTAAGAGTACAACTAGGTCTGACCCAGTTGTCAAGAAAGTTAAGAACGTTAAAACTGATTCCGGTCATATTTCGGTGGAACGTGTTACGCCTCTGGAACATTCCGGTACTATTTCGGCACACTCTGTCGAAGATATAGTAATTCCAGAACCTACCAAGACGCAGTTGGAATCCAGTTTAACACTCGTGGAAAAAGATTTAGATTCATCTACGATTAGAAACGCTCTAGTCAAAGAAAGCGGCGAAGGTGAAAAAATGCCAAATTCGGGCATAATTTCGGTGCCTTCCGGTGATAATTCGGTAAGAGAATCATAGTTTTTCGGTGATGATTTAGCATTTTCTGATGAATCTTCAGCCCAATCACTGTGCTTGGAAACAAGTTCCCATATACTGGACATCAAGAAGGAAGGAAAGCTGTTCGAAACAGAGATTCGAAGCATAATAAGCAAGATAATCGCACCGGAAAGTGCGCCATCCGAAGATACAGATTCCGGTAGTTCAGATATTCAAACCCTAGATACAAAAGGAAGGTATAATACACTCACGATGAATGGGCAACAACAACAACAGTTATGTCCACCCAGGCCACCTCCAATGGGAGTGACATACACGAAGTTTGGTGGATTTCCAGGAGATGATCCGGATGCTCACGTACGCACCTTCGAGATAAGCTACGCAGTTCTCAATCATCCACCGGATCAGGCCTACAAAGCCATTGTCTTCCAATCTACACTTGTTAATGAAGTAGCTAGATGGCTTACAGAATATGATATTAATCATTTCGGCACCTATGAAGCAGTACGAGATGCTTTTCTGCAGCGATTCACGCTGAAAAAGAATCCAGCCAAAATTTTTGATTATCTGCAGAGTAACAGACAGAAACCAAATCAAACTGTACAGGAGTATGCTACTCTCTTCAGAACACACTTAAGGCAGCTACCACCGGCCCATGCTAACTTACCAGATGACGTTATCACTCAGTGGTTCATCAATGGCTTGGTTCCACAACTTAAGCAGATCATGATCATAAGATGTGTCGGAGCTATGTCCCTCGATGCAGTCATTGCAATGACTCTGCAACTGGAACACAAAGTCGGTGGATTTACAGAAGATTTAGAATGGTTAAAAGCAAACAAGAATGTTGCAGAAGATATAACTAGACAGGTATACTGCAACATATGCAAAAATTCAGGACATAACAATGCCAATTGCGCACTTAATCAGACATTCTGCGCTATCTGCAACATTGCCGGACACACCACCGAAAACTATGCATACAACGCTAGAGTACAAGGAACAGCGACTGTCAATGCAATTATCCAGGAACAAGGGCAGCCAGCAAACCACTATGTGCCTCCACAAATGAGAAACAACTAGCAGCAAGGATATCAAAATTACGGAGGATAGAGGAATAACAACTACAATCCAAACCGCTGGCAGAACGGACCACCACCGAAAAATCCCAATGTACCACCACCACGCTATCATTTTTGTGGTGAATTTGGACATATTAGGAGATTTTGCAAGGATGCAGCTGAGTATGATCAAAGGAAGAAGGAACGTCAAAATCCAATGGCCAACATGGTAAAAATCACACCGGTAGAGACACAGGCTGCTGCAGTCCAGACCCGTTCTGGTAAACAATTGCAACCGGCAGCAGAAATATTTGAACCAGGGATACGTGAAAAACACAGAATGTATAACAAGGCTAGTCAATGGACCACAGCAGAACCACCAGTCTTTCCAGAGCCTATTCCGGTAAACCAGCCCTCGTTAATAAAGGAAGGAACGCAACAAAGGGAGTTAGCGGCAGATACATTACCCACCGTAGACACCTCCGCATCAGCAGAGGCATCAACTTCAACATCAGTAGAGCCTATCAATCAATCTCAACAGGCTTGGGAAATCTTATCTAAGGCATCTATCACTCTGCCTCTGGGCCAACTACTGGCATTAGTACCTGGAATTCGCCAACAGTTCCAACAACAGTTCAGTCCGGTACCTTCTTGTATTCTGGCGACAACAACAGTTCAACCGGAACCTGATTCTACGGTTGATCATTCAGTTCCCTTGATTACAGTATGGTATAAGAATCATAAGATTACGCAGGTATTAATTGATGGAGGCTCTGGTGTTAACATTGCGACTGCGGCATTATGCAAAAGACTAGGATGGACCGAAATCGAACCAGTTCAATTTTTTGTCAGAATGGCAGATCAATCAAGAGTCCATCTTGTAGGACTTGTGCGAAATGTACCCATCACTTTGCAAGGTACGACCTTTAAAATGACCTTTGTTATATTAGATTTGCCGGAATCCACTTTGGATTACAACCTTCTTTTTGGCCGACCTTGGCTGAAACATGCGAAGGTAATACAGGACTGGTCTGCACAAGAGCTTACGTTCAAAGATGCCAATCGAAGATATGTGGTAAAATTAGATGCGATACAACCTTGCGAGCTACACGCTAGACCGTATTTTGCTAAACCAGTCCATATGCTAGATGGATTGTCAGACGATGAAGAAGAAGAATTTCTAAAGAATAACGCTGATTTAATTTCTTTAGGAACTGTTGATCTACAGACCGTTGTAGATAATTGGAATGCTTCAGTTTGTACAGTAATACCCGTCACAGAAGAGGCTAAGAAGGAAGACACTATCTCGACACATGACAATGAACTGCAGCAACTCTTTAAACCAACAGACAACACAGAGAAGCATCAACAGTTCTATGTCCCCAAAGATCAGCTGATTACTTACAATTTAGGAGATGAAGATCATCCGCGTCCTGTGAAGATAAAGCAAAACTTACCGGAAACATTTCAAGCAGATTTAATCTAGCTACTCCAAGAATTCACTGATGTCTTTGCATGGGACTACAAAGACATGAAAGGATTGGACCCCTGTATCTACCAGCATAGGGTCATGCTGAAGCCAGAAGCAAGACCGATAAAGCAAACCAGCTACCAGATGAATCCCCATTATGCATCCCAGATAAAGGCAGAACTTGATAGGTTATTGAAAGTTGGATTCATCGTGCCAGTAGAGCATGCTGAATGGATCTCTCCGATTGTGATTGTGCCAAAGAAAAACAAGCAATTGAGAATTTGTATAGATTACCGAAAATTAAATGCAGCAACCGTACCGGATCCCTTTCCAATTCCCTTTTTGGATACCATGCTTGATAAAGTAGCAGGTCACGAGATGTATTCATTTCTAGATGGATACAATGGCTACAACCAAGTAAGAATGGCCGAAGAAGATATACCGAAAACTGCATTTATTACCAATTGGGGTGTCTTTGCTTGTACGGTAATGTGGTTTGGATTAAGAAACGCACCAAGCACATTTCAAAGATGTATGCACGAGATATTTTCTCCTTATCTCACTTCATTTATGCAAGTATATCTCGATGATTTTTCAATTTTTGGTAAGATGATAGCACATCTGTTTCATTTACGGTGCTGCTTTCAGAAATGCAGAGAATATAGACTCTGTTTGAATCCAAACAAATCGGTGTTTGCGGTCTCATGTGGCAAGTTACTTGGCCACATTATATCTGCACAAGGTATCCAAGTAGATCCAGATAAAATTTTGGCAGTATTAGAAGCTCCGGTGCCAGCTTCTCCAAAAGAAGTTATGCACTTTATGGGCCAAGTACGGTGGCATGGAAGGCACTTACGGTGGCTTGCTCATTTGGCTATACCACTAAACAAGCTAATCAGCAAAACACCTCGACAATTTGAATGGACCCAGGAATGCCAGATAGCCTTTGATCATTTAAAGCATTTATTAACACAAGTTCTTATCTTACAACCGCCGGACTGGGATCACCCATTTCATGTATTTGTTGATGCTTCAGATATAGCAATAGGAAGTGTGTTGATGCAACAAATTGATAAATGGTTCAGACCAGTGTATTATGCAAGTCGAAGATTAGCACCTGCTGAGAAAAATTACTCTGTAACAGAAAGAGAATGTCTAGGGCTAGTATATTCGGTCAAGAAATTCAGACATTACTTGCTAGGCCGTAAATTCACATTTCATGTAGATCACGCTGCACTTGTCTATCTAGTTCGGCAACAGCATCTAGGTGGTCGATTAGCGCGATGGGTCTTACTCTTGCAGGAATTTGACTACGAAGTCATTCATCGGCCAGGCAGTTTACATGCCTTAGCAGATTTTTTATCCCGCTTAGATTTCGGTGAAGCTCTGGTGGGCATAGATGACACGACACCCGCGATTTATGTATCAGAACCAATTAATGAAGAATCTACAGACCCACCTATCCCATTTTCATATTATGATCAGATCTTGACCTTTCTCACTGATGGTTGCCTTCCATCTCAGACTTCTAGAGCAGTACGCAGGAAAATTGCAGTCTTTAGCCGCCGATTTTGGTTAATTGCTGGAGAATTATATTATGTAGATCACATCGGAATCCTACTTGGATGTATTCCACACATGAAGTTGACTCAGTTATCACTTTGGCTCACTCGATTCCTTCCGGTGGTCACTTTGCTGCAAATCTAACTCACCGGAAAATTCTGCAGAGTGGTCTCTGGTGACCAACGATGTACAGAGATATATTACAAAATTTTTCAAACAATGTGATACTTGTCAAAGATCGGCTCAGCCTTTGCAACATCATTTTTTTCCTCTGCAACCCATCTTACCAATGGAACCTTTCCAGAAGTGGGTCTAGATTTTATCGGTCCAATTACACCTCCAGCAGTCTTCAGTAACAACCGTTACATACTAACCTGCATAGACTATGCAACCAGATGGGCAGAAGCCTGGGCTTTACGGTCTGCTACAGCCGTTACGATAGCAAAGTGTCTGCTAACCGATGTCTTTCCACGTTTTGGCTTACCACTGGAAATTGTCTCAGATCAAGGCACTCATTTTGTAAACAATCTAATGAAGGCACTTACACATTCGTTCCAGGTCACACATAAATTTAGTTCTCCTTATTATCCTCGTGCTAATGGATTGGCCGAAAGTACAGACAAATCTTTGCTGAATATCCTTCGAAAATTGATCATGGAATCATCGAAAAGATGGGATCAACTGCTACCTGCAGTGTTATGGGCATACCGGACTACCTACAAGGTAACAACAGGATTGACACCTTTCAAATTAGCTTATGGCTTAGAAGCTATAGCACCAATGGAGATAGTCATACCAAGTTTACGCGTAGCAATCACTCAGAAACTTCTACCGGAAGACTCACTGTCAATTGGGTTGGACACACTCAGAGAGTTAGATGAGCACCGATGGCTCAGTTTCTTAACTATGCACGAAGTTCAACTAAGACAGGCAAGGACGCACGATAGAAACCTGAAAACTCCAGTGTTTTTGGTAGGACAGCTTGTACTTTTCTATAATGCAAAGTCAAATAGATCCGCAGGCAAATTCAAATTACGGTGGTTCGGCCCTTACAAAATTTCAGAGCAAATTGGTCCAGCAACTTTTCGGTTGACTACGTTGACCGAAAATCCACTTCCAAAAGCAATCAACGGCTCGAAGCTGCGGCCGTATCAAAGCGCTACTAGTCCGCATTAAATCTTTCGGCGGTGGACCGCATTTTTTAGCTTTTGTTTTTTACTTTTCATTCTGTTCTTTCTTTTCTTTTTAAATAGCCGTGTTTTGTCATAAACCACCCTCCTTTCCAATTACTCAAGCATGCATGCCAAATTAAAAGCAATATCATTCTAGCACTGCACAATGATAACCATCACTTCCTACCCCCCCACCGTAATATCTGTACTTAAGCTCTTCGGTTGCGTCAAAAAACGCTATTGTGTTCTTGTGATTGTGATTGTGTGTTCTGTGTTCTGTGTATCCGTGTGTTGTGTCCTGTGTATTCGTGTTCGCGTGCGCAATGGAAGCATTGGCAAACTACACAACTTTTTGTGATGGTATCCCTACCGAGGTAGGAGAATACCTGCGTATCCGAGGGTTGGCCAACTTCGTTGAACTGCCTTGGCACTCAGTGGAAGCCCATCCCTTCTTTGCACGAATTATCCCAGCCATCGCCCAATCTCCCATCACCGAACGACAATGGCTCTTCCCCTCCCTACCATCTAGAACCATAATAACCTTCTAGGCCTTCGCTGAAGCCTTCCGCCTCACTCCACAAGGCCGCAAGAATGGCCCAAGTATCCCCGTAGCCCGCATGACCGAACTTTTCCCTAGCCATTCATCGAACGAATACGCCATTCTCTGCCGCCCCGAACCTGAAAGAACCGCATTGCAGTTCTCAGTTGCGATCCTTAACCTCCAAAAATGCACATACGGTATCTCCCGCCCATTCTATTCCGCCATCGACCTTGCCGCACGAGAACCTGTTAATTTCGCCTCATTTTTCTTTCACCGAATCCATAAGGAGTGCGTCGCGATAGTGAAACAAGTCAACAAAGGAACCACCCCTCGATCCAGACTTCCCCACATCCTTTCTTTTCTCTTCCCAACCATACTCGCCGCTCAACCACCACAACGAGGACCAGTTTTAAGGCACGAAGAGTCAGCTCAACTACTAGAAGATGAGGAAGAAGAAGATGAAGAAGAGCTCAATCAGTTGTTCCGCCGGAAACGCATCAGGATTAGCTCCTCAGAAAGTGAAGCACAAGGCTCAGCCGGAAAGGATAAAGATGATGATAAAGAAGACGAGAAGCACGTTCCATGATACAACCACCTCAATGCATAATGAATCTTCGATTGAGCAACAAGAACAACAAGATCAAGCAAAGACGGAAATAATTTCGACCGAAAAAGAATCAGAGCAACACGAAAATGAGCAGCAATCTAATCAAGATGCACTAGACAAGCTATTGAAGGTAGTGGAATCCACAGAAGCACACAATGCAGAAATGGAACAAACAAACAAGGTAATAACTACTGACTCTGCCCTCCCCAAAACACTGCCTGCTAACCCCATCTCTCAACCGGAACCACCCCGCAGCCCCATCAAGCCCAGTCACCCCACCGGAACTTCTGAAGCCTCTACATCCTCCCTCAAAGATTCACCTCCAAATTCACAACAACTCCTCACCGGAACCTCGTCGCAACCTCGCCCTCCTCTGCCATCCCACCCCATTCCAATTTTTTCGGAACTCGAATCTATGGGTCACCTTTTAATCAATCTATCCCAACAACTGCCGCAATACCTGAAGCATGCTACAGACAGTGCACGAGAGGAATTCCAAAGGAAATTGGAAATAATGGAGGCGGATATCACCCCTCTTCAGGAAGAATTACAAGCAGCAAGAGCTGAAAATCATGCACTCCGTGAGCAGATCAAGCAACTACAGGCTACACTCCAAGCACAAGAAGAAAGCTCAAGCCAGCGAGATAAGGCATTAGCTGAAAAAGACGAATTACTGGCAGCTGTCGACACGGAAATAATAAAGTTAAATCAAACAATCAAAGATACAGACGATACAAGAATAGCACTAGGAAACCTACTGGAAGAAACAAGAGTCCAGTTGCAGGACACAATACAGAAATACCAAGAGCAGCAAAGAGAAGCAAAGCAGGCAGTAGAAGAGCTACAAAGAACAAAAGAATCCTTAGATGACATCAACAATATGCTGAAACATCAGCTGAACAGAGAATCTAAATATCAAAAGGACTTAGCAAATGCCCGCAGAGAACGAGATGCTTACTACCAAACCATAGAGTTCCAGAACCAATAGTTCGGAAGACTGGATAATCAGGTACGCAATCAGAAAGATCGAATCACCGAGATGCAGAAACAAGTAACGGACATGAAGACAGCAAGAGATGCGGCATTATCAAACGATTTTTATTTACAAGAGGCCTTTTTGCAAACACAAGCCGAAATTTTGCTCACCGAAGCCATTGCCCTCAGTTCCGTTAGAGTAGATGCGCAGATTTTAGAACCCGACACCCTTAAGCAATTATTAGAAACCCTTAAGAAAAAAATAACCCGGACATTTAGATTAGCCAGGAATATGTATTTAGAAGGTATCATAGATGAACAGTAGTTTTGTAATAAAAGTCACTTGCGGGTTCGAGTTCACCGTGCGTGCCAGTGTTTGTCAGCCGCCAAGTGAGACAAATGTAATGACTGCCGGATGTAACGGAGTTCCTTGAATAACGCGCGAAAAGTTGGGATGCGCATCTTGTAAAATTTATATAAAGCAATGAAAGAAGAATGGTCGCAAGAGACGTCTTTTCTGGAATTGCCAGTTTATTTGCCTGATTATTTGTCAGAGTATTATTACACGGTTACAAAGTTCTGAGTATTGTTAGTGTTGATTTTTTGTTCTGTCTGCTACCATTGAAGTTCGCTGTAATGAATGTTGAGGAACGGATTGTGTATCTGAGTACTATTAACGTCTAGTAGTGCTGTGAGTTCTTCAGTTGTTGAAATACCTTGAGTCAGTCTGAGTAGTTATATTACTGCGTGATCTGATTTGATAACTTAATACACTGTTGAGTATGTTCTGTTTGTCTTACTAAACTTGTTGCATTCAGTGATGCGAACAGACTAGTATTTTCGGTAATGTGAGCTTTTAGTTGAGATCGCTATAAAGCGTTGTAACAAACGAATCTATCAGTTAAAGTATTGTCTCTGGTTGATTACTACTGTGAAATCGGTATCCCAGACTACTGCTCTGTTCCAATAGCAGGTTAGTTTGGAGAGTTCGATATGCAAAAATATAGAGATCAAATGTTATTAGTACTGCTAGTAATTGAGCTAAGACGCGTATACATGTTTCGGATGTTGTGTTGAATAATTGGGAAAAGAGTACAGGGCCTCTGTCCAACAGACCCCTACCACTCCCAAGAACCCACGTAGTTTTTTCGGTGACGATACTAAAAGTTTAACACAGTTTACGGTGAATCACTGTTTTACGTCAATATTTTTTCGGTAACGATTTCGGCTAGTTATTAACACAGCGTAACTGTGTAACATTTAACAGCACCAACATCTGCATGCAATGCCTGGAAAGTACCTCTAAGACTATGAAGTGGTTGCTCTTCCACCAAATAGAAGGAAATATATCTGAAACAAACAAAAACATATCTAAATAGTTCAAAAATATATTCGACACAATAAAACATAAAATACTGTAGAGTAATACTTACAATTCACAGGATATCTCATACTACTAGAGTTTTCAAGTTTCATAGTTGCCATTGTAAAAACATGTTGTACAATAGCAACCATCCCATTGTCTATGTGCTTCTTGAAGCCAAATAACTTTCCCTTCCAATGAAATCTAAGTTTCCACGATCTCTAACTCGATGAGGCCCAACTCTAGAGGGTTGCATGTAGACCGATGCACCTTTGGAGTGCTCATGTGATAGCCACTTTCCATCTGTGGCTTTGATATTGTGACATCTTAATGTGAGGGTTTCATCTTTTGGTCGCCTGGAAGCTTTAGATGTTGCCATTGAAGCTAAAGGTCTTCAAGCTACAATAGTAATTCGAGATAGGAGATGCAGGTAGGTTGGAGTGTAGGAACAGGAGCTTCAATGGTGTGCTATAGAGTGAAAGTAGTGGGAAAAGATGACTTTTTGGGACGTGGGTATGAAAATGTGAGATTTAGGAGGGAAATAACTCTTTTTTGAGTATTTTTGAAAAAACCCATTTTTTCAGCTCAAAACATGCAGGGATTTTGAATTTGGGGTCAAAAAGAGTACTTTTGACCATAAAAAGTAATGGGGGATCCATTTTCAGGTGTTATGACGAGTTTTTTAACTTTTTAGAAATTTTGAATTTTTGGGCCCAACTGAGTTGCGAGATTCCTTCTCTCTCTAGAGGCAGCTCATTAAATAAGGGAGAAATATGTTCCCTCTCCCCTCTTCAGCATAGTCTTTTATAGGATATAGACTGTGGCCACCACCCTCTTCTGATTGGTCCATCACTAATCACTCCTTAATCTGAAAGGCCCATTCAGGGTTCATTTTTTCCCCTAATGGTTGTGTTGGACTTATCAGAATCCAGCTTGGACTACAATCTGCTCTTTGGAGGTCCTTGGCTAAAAGAAGCTAAGGTAGTGCAAGACTGGTCAGCACATGAATCAGTCTTTAAAAACAATCATAGGAAATGTGTTGTCCCGTTGGACGACATGAAACCTTGTAACTTACATGCACGACCGTATTTAGCGGAGCCTGTACACATGTTGGATGGCCTCTCCGACGATGAAGAGGAAGTGTTCCTTACAGCCAACAAGGATCTGATGGCACTTGGCACTGTAGATTTACAAACGGTGGCTGATAACTGGAGTCCGGCAGCTTGTATGGTGATACCACTGATCGGAGAGCACGCGTCAAGTATGAAACAGACCTTGGATGATACGATGCTCCAACAATTACTTCAATCAGGAGACGATTTGGAGATGCCTCGACAGTTCTATGTACCGGAAGACCAGCTGATCACCTGCAACTTAGGTGACCAAACCAACCCACGCCTAGTAAAAATAAAGGCAGGACTATTCGAGACTTTCCAGGAGCACTTGTTGCAATTGCTACGAGAGTTTGCTGATGTGTTTGCATGGGACTACAGGGATATGAAAGGGTTGGACCTGCGGATTTATCAACACAGAGTGGTGCTGAAACCGGATGCGAGACCCATCAAACAACCCAGTTATAGGATGAATTCTAACTATGCGGCACAGGCTAAAGCCGAACTTGATCGCTTGTTGAAGGTGGGATTTATTGTGCCTATCGAGCATGCAGAATGGATCTCTCATATTGTTATAGTTCCAAAGAAAAACAAGCAGTTGCAGATATGCGTGGACTACTGAAAACTCAATGCTCCAACTGTACCTGATCCATTTCCGTTGCCGTTCCTGGACACCATGTTAGATGACGTGGCCGGTCGGGAGATGTATTCCTTTCTAGATGGCTACAATAGTTGCAATCAAGTCAGAAGAGCAGAGTAGGACATACCCAAGACTGCATTTATTACCAACTGGGGTGTCTATGCATGTACCGTAATGTGGTTTGGACTACGCAATTCTCTTAGTACATTCCAACGCTGCATGCACGAAATTTTCTTCCCTTATCTCACCACCTTTATGAAAGTGTACCTGGATGATTTTTTGCTATCGGGTGATACTTCGGCACACTTGTATCATCTACGGTGTTGCTTTTCAAAGTTCGGGAATATCGCTTGTGCCTGAATCTGAATAAATCGGTATTCTATGTTTCCTGTGGCAAGTTGCGCGGACACGTTATTTCCAAACAAGGCATTCAAGTGGATCCAGATAAAGTGAAGGCCGTACTGGAGGCTCCTGCTCCTACACTTAATCGATTGATAACCAGTAGCCCACATCAGTTTGAATGGACCGAAGCGTGTCAACTTTCTTTTGATCGGCTGAAATCATTGTTAACTCAGGCTCCCATTTTACAAGCACCAAATTGGGAATTGCCCTTTCATGTTTTTGTGGATGCATCCAACAATGCCATTGGTAGCGTATTGATGCAGGAGATGGATAAATGGTTTCGTCCGGTATATTATGTGAGCCACAGATTGGCCCTGGTAGAGCGTAACTATTCAGTTACTGAACGAGAGTGTCTTAGTTTAGTATATTCTATGAAAAAATTTTGACATTATCTGTTGGGCAGACACTTCACCTTCCACATCGATCATGCAGCATTGGTGTATCTGGTGCGCCAATAGCATTTGGGAGGATGGTTAGCACGGTGGATCTTGCTATTTGAAGAATTTGATTACTCTGTCGTACATCGACCGAGGTTAGCACACGCTCTTGCTGACTTTCTCTCTCGGTTGGATTCTAGTGAGCCTCCGGAGGGAATTGATGATACAACACCAGCCATCTACACACCCGAGACAATACAGGATGATCAACAGGAATTACCGGTACCCTCTTTTTACTATGACACCTTGCTTTTGTTCATGACTAGTGGATGTCCACCTGGTATGATTTCTTCTACTGCTAGACGAAGACTAGCCACGTACAGTCGACGCTTTCGGTTGATTGTCGGACAATTATATTACATGGATCACTCCGGAGTACTACTCAAATGTGTCCCCCCACATGAAATTGCTTCAGTCGTTACCATGGCCCATACTGCCCCAACTGGAGGACATTTTGCGGCGGATCTGACTCACTGGAAGATTCTCCAGAGTGGATTGTGCTGGCCCACTATGTATCGTGACGTGAACAAGTATATACAATAGTGTGACGAGTGCCAGCATTCCAGTCAACCTTTATAGTGACATTATTTTCCTCTCCAACCCGTTGTGCCTCTGGAACCCTTTCAGAAATGGGGTTTGGATTTCATAGGACCAATTACACCTCCTGCAACCGTCACCAATAATAGATATATTCTGACATGCACAGAGTATGCAACTAGATGGGCCGAGGCATGGGCTCTCTGATCAGCCACAATGGCTGTAGTTGTTAAATGTTTAATGAAGGATATCTTTCCGCGTTACGGGTTACCCTTGGAAATAGTAACTGACCAAGGTACGCACTTTGCAAATACCTTGATGCAAGTGCTTACGAAAACATTCCAGATTGTGCACAAATTAAGTTCTCCCTATTACCCATGAGCAAATGGACTTGCTAAGAGTACCAACAAATCTCTTAAACATCTTGAAGAAACTGGTGTTAGATTGCCCAGAGAGATGGGACCAATTTCTACCTGTTGTACTATGGGCTTATCGTACCACATACAAAGTGGCGACCGAAACAACTCGGTTTAAGTTGGCATATGGATTGGAAGCAATTGCTCCGATGGAACTGGTGGTTCCTAGTCTGCATGTGGCCCTTGAACGAAAGCTATTATCGAAAGAATCTTTTCCCTTTCGATTGGAGGCTTTACGGTCCTTGAATGAATAGCGTCTGGAGAGTTTCCTGGTGATGCAGGAAGTGTAGCTGAGACAAGCCAAAATCCATGATAGTTTCCTCAAAACCCCCATAGTTATTGTAAACTAATTAGTCCTCTTCTATAATGCTAAGTCTAATAGATCTACCGAAAAAATTAAGATGCGCTGATTTGGTCCTTACCGTATTGCTGAATAAGTGGGACCCACAACTTTTTGGTTATCTACCCTCACTGTTCACCTTCTCCCTAAAGTAATTAATGGTTCAAAACTTTGACCCTACTATCCGCCATCTACCAACTCATGAGGTGTCTTTAGTATTTTTACTCTTTTTTGCTTGTCACTTGATTTTCTTTCCTGATCTCTGTGTTTCAGTTCACCAACTGACCGTATTCTTCCGTTTTCTTATCTAACCATGATTAATAGCCGCCTCTATGTCCCTGCTTCTATTAATGCATGCATGTCACCATTATGTCGGTATATTTCCAATACTGCATTATGATTAGGGTTCTTGCTGCCTGATTTTTCCAGTATCCCTACTTAATCTTGTTCTTTCCGCTGTTAATCGCTATTGTGTTTTTGTGTGTTGGCGACTAGTGTGTGTTTTGTGCTTTCGCTTATCTCTGAGTGTGCCATGGAAGCTCTTGTGAACATAGTAACCTTCCGTGCGGGTCTCACTCCGGATGTGAGTGAGTACTTGCGTGCTCGGGGACTTTTGGCCTTCACTGAATTGCCTTGGCATTCAGTGGAGTGTCATCCCTTCCATGTGCAGATCATCTCTGCCATCATCGCCACACCTGCTACCGAGCAGTGCTGGCCATTAAGGTGCTTAAACCCCCGTATAGTAGTTACACTAAACACGGTTGCTGAGGGGTTCCATCTCCCTCAGGAAGGATTGGTCGATGGACCACTCCTTTCGATAGCAACTGTTGGCATACAAAGCAACAGAGGAGTCATGCACAATACGGCAACAAGGCCAAATCATTTTTTTCCATGGATTATGTACAACTCAAGTGATTTTAATCACTACACAAACATTGTAAATCTCGTTTTTGGTAGATTAGACTCCATTTTGTGCAAGCCGAGGAGTCCTCGAGCTTGAGGAGTATTAGAAGTACCATCGTACCAATTTTCATAATTTTTAGACTTCGTTTGAACCCTCAAATAAGCCCTGGAACCTAATTTTTAAATAGGCCGGACACTAGGTCTGGACAGGGCCAAAACTAGTCAAAAAACTATAAAAAGAGCTAGAGAGCTCATTTTTGGGGGTAGATTGTTGGTGAATTGAGCTTATGTAAGAGACCTCTTGATTAATGCAAAGAACTCCATTGTTCCTCTCCTTGTTCTTGCCTTGTGTGCACGTGTGTGTGTATGTGTGTGCATGCTTGTGTGCTTCTCACTCACGCACTTGTGCCTTCACTTGCTCATAGTCTTCATACTAGTCCTCATGTCTCCACGGATTGACAATTATGAGGTGAATCTTCTCACGTTGGTACTCACCATTGTGCTAGAGTGACACCAAATTTGGCGCCGTTGCCGGGGAGAGAGCTTCGAGGACGAGCGTGTGATGGTAAGACGTCGAGTTGAGACATTGGAGTTATAGGTAATATCCTTCTTTCTCTTAATTTTTCTTAATTTTTTCCTTACTTTCGCATCACCATCATCACCATCATCATCTCCACCATCTCCCACCTCCATCTCCATCTCCACAAAAAATTTCAGTTTTTTGGTCATATTACACCCCCCACCTCATTTCCCTCATTTCATTGTGAGAGAGAGCGAGAGAGAGCTTGCATGCTATCTGTTTTTGGTGTGTTTTTGAGCTTTTGTTGCAGGAACTTGCTGTACCACCTCCTCCAGCAGTGTGCGTAGGTACGACAGACTCTGCACAGGTCCCGGGACGACGACCTCTGTCTGTCGCGACAGACAGAAAAACTTAAAATTTTGTGAATGCATGTTTGGCACGGTAACCTACACCATTAGGGCACTCTAAATCACTAGAAGTTTCTCAAAAATTTGCATTTTTTCAGTCTATCGCGACAGACAGCGTCTATCGCGACAGACACCGTCTATCGCGACAGACACCGTCTATCGCGACAGACCAGTCTATCGCGACAGACACCGTCTATCGCGACAGACCAAACCACGACAGACGACAGACAGTGTCTATCGCGACAGACACCGTCTATCGCGACAGACCAGTCTATCGCGACAGACACCGTCTATCGCGACAGACCAAACCACGACAGACGACAGACAGCGTCTATCGCGACAGACACCGTCTATCGCGACAGACACCGTCTATCGCGACAGACCAAAATTCCACGATAGACACCGTCTATCGTGACAGACACCGTCTATCGCGACAGACAGCCCCCACGATAGTTTGTGTCTATCGCGACAGACACCGTCTATCGCGACAGACAGCCCCCACGATAGTTTGTGTCTATCGCGACAGACACCGTCTATCGCGACAGACAGACATTTTCGGCAAAAATTAAGGGGTAAATTTTTGGGAATTTAGGCTAAATTTTGGGCATATTTGCACTCTCAACTACTCATACACTTACAAAGGCCTTAGAAAAATGCATTAAAACCCCTGAAAGGTTCTGTTTGTCTAGTTAACCCCCTAAACCCTGAACGGTCATAACTTTTTCATACGAAATCCATTTTTTGAGCTCTAGGGCTTGTCGGAAAGCTCGTGGCATATACTACACGCCCTCAACTGTTTTTCATAAGAATAATGCGTAGATTTTCAGATAGGATATTTGGAAGTTGACACACTGAGGGGTAGGAACACCAAGGGAGCTCTAGAGGAAATTTCTAGCAATACAAAAGGGGGAACAAGGGTCATTAAAAAAGTGTCTGAAATAAATTGTCTGTCAATTGAAAGGTCAACTTGGAGCTAATCTTGAGATTGATGCAGGTCTATTGAGAAACAATTGAGAGCGTCCAAGCAAGGGTTTTGCGCAAGCTTGAGAATCAACTTCTCGAGCACTAAAGAGCAAGGTTCGGCAAGAAAGGTCGGAATACTCTCAACTCCTCTTCGTCAATTCCTAGCTTAGGCTAAGAACGATTAGAAGTAGGAGTAAGTTAGGGCGACGATAGGCAACTATCAAGTTGAAGCATACCTAAACTTTCAAGCTCAAGCTAAGGGCATAATCCTTGTACTGTCGAGAATTTTAAAGGGAAAGAACTTAACGTGGAACGATCAACTGTAAGTGCGAAACAACATTCGAATATTCCTGACGACGTGATATCAGACAAGACCTTAAACACGATAAAATAACTAATAAGAACCAAGCGACTAATCTAAAGTAACCAGCAACGAGGTTGTACTCTGGGCAAAGAATTGGGCTACTTAGATAGGCATATGAACCTTAGATCAGGACGACATCTAGTAAGGGAGAGACAAAGCCTTAGATCTTCAGAGGCTAGTGTTAACCACACTGCTAGGTCTTGGGCCCAGCAGTTGAGCCACCACTCGTACTACCCTAGCTCTGAGACCAGTGAGTCAGAGATGTCTCAAGGCATGGACAGACCTACGGGGAGTTCAGGTGTGCCATACTTGTACAGGGTGGAAGGCCCTTACAAAACACAGTTGGAATACCTTAGGACCAACCGATTAGGTGCTAGCATCTATGAGGACGGCCTAGGAAGATCTGTGGTCCAGATTAAAAACCCAGACCAATCCATAGGACTAGAGCACCCAGCTGTCAAGTTTGAAAACGGTGCATACCTGGATAAAGAAGGAACCATATACGAAGTCACCAGTCACCCAGATAGGACGGACGAATTTGGAAATGTAATCTCAGAAGCGGACTTAGGTGACTTGGAACAAGGAAACGTGGGAGTAGAACCTAGAACACCCCGAGGCAAATCTGTTCTCACTAGGATTATCACACCTGAGTGGATTCCCCAAGACAACAAGAGCATAGAGTTGCTCCTCAATCGAGAAACTGACGAAGCCTTCTGGAGGTATAAATCTAATCAGCCAACTGATATAGAAACTATCATGATCTATGAGTTTAAGGATCCGAATAGCCCAGGTAGAGTGACCTACTTAGATCACACTTCGGAAAGGATCTTTGTGGTGACAGAAAATGATAGGCATGCTTACACTTGGAAGGGTGAATTCATTTTCCCGCAACCAAGATCGAATGTATCCTATGGTCACCCTGGAGCTGGAACATCCCAAGCTCATGGAATGCAAAGAGACAGAAGTAGAGATAGACCAGAAGTAAGCTTTGCCAATCCAGTGGGCAGAGAAAGAACGAGGACGGAGACGAATAGGGTAGATCCTGAGGTGCTTAGAGCTCACAGGAACCAAAGAAATGTGGATGGATTCCCTCTGCCGAGACCTAGAGAGCACGCAAGAACTCTGAGACCGACTCAGCTAGTTAAGTCCATGAAGAATTACTTTGATGGCACAGGAGATCCCTATGATCATGTGGCGGAGTTCAAGCAAGTCTTGAGAGCTGAACAAGTGGAGGATCTATTCACGCAGTACAATGCCTTCGGTCTAACCCTTAGGAACATAGCACTTACATGGTTTCAGCCATTGGATGAGCGCCAGTTCAGGAGCATAGACCAACTCCTAGAAGCATTTATTATTGAACTTTCCAAGAGTGGCATAAGACACAATACCTCCTCACTGATTCACAGCTTCAAGCAAACCCCTCAAGAGACTGTGAGACTTGCAGGAAGAAGATTTAGGCAATACCTTGAAAGATGTCCTGTTTTGGAGCTACCCACATCTGCCAAACAAGTAGCTTTATTCCTTGATGGATTGCTGAGTACGAAATTGAGATCCTATGTGTATCTGAAAGACCCTAGGACTATAGAAGAGTGTGTACGCATGTGCATTGACATTGAAGATAACTTAGGGGAAGAACTAGAGCTCTCCAAAATCTACAAAGATTCAGATAGTGCATCTAGTCACTCTTCCACACAATCCACATCAATTGAGGAACTCGCAGAGAAAGTAGCTCAGAAATTAGGGGTAACTAGTAAACAAATCCCAAGGTTTGCCCCTGTGAAAAGGTGCTACACTTGTGGTGGTGACCACGTGGCAAATGTCTGCCCCATTATGGCTCAGCCCCAAGTAAATCCTAGTAGCCAGTACTGCACCATAGAACGGAGATACACCAATCACACCGCACAAGATTGCCCATACAACAAGCAGGCAGTTAGGCAACCCCACCCTCAGCCATACCCTCAGCAGGGAAGATACCAGAACCCGTACCCTCCACAACCATATGGCAGGCCACAACAAAATTTCCAACCTCAATATCAAAACCAACAAAGGCCTCAGCCTGTGCTAGCACAACAACCCCCAGCCCCAGCTAATGTGATTCCGGTAAAGTATACTGCTGCAGAAGAGAACCTGAATAGAGCTATAGTCCCTGTAACATCCTTGCTTTCTGAAAGTGACCCGAGTGACCATAGCTTTGATTCTACACATGTTGATAGCCCCCAGGCCTACTACATGCAGTCTCCTGAGCATGGTGAGTCCTATTATAGTGAAGAGACAAACGAACCTAGTTGGGAGTCAGATTACACGAACGTCATGTATGCAAACCCCAACCCTAGGCCTCAACCTAGGCAAGTAAGACCTCCATTCCCAAGAGGACCGTGCTACAGATGCCAAGGAGATCACCTCATTCGTGATTTCCCCTTACCTCCACTTACACAAAACCAGTCAGTGACGATCCAAGGCTTTTGCCAAGATTGTGGAAAAGAGCATCTCTTACGAGATTGCCCAAAGAACCCCAATAATATGCCAAAAATCACGCCCATCAATGTTATTGAGTTAGTGGTAGATTCCAGCGGAAGTGTTACTTCCACTGCACCCGTACAGGTAGTCACGAGAGCTCAAGCAGTGCAGCAAAACCAAGGGGTAGGCAAGGAAAAGAGCCCAGACGCTAGCGATACTGAGAGCCAAAATAAAAAGAGAACAAGAGCTTGGAGAGATAGCCGTGAACGCATGAAAAGGCAATGGGCAAAGAAGATGAGTGAACTTGAGGAAAGTCTACGAGAAACCAAGGCTAAAATCATAGAGATCACATCTCAACCGCACTCTCACACATTCCCACCGCTACCATCCCCATCACCCTCCATCCCTCCACCCTCTAAGACACCCCACGTAACCCACCCACCACCCCAAACAGGATCAGTATTAGCTGATCCCACTCCTGAAGACATAGACATGATGCTTAAGGCATATCAGGCCAGAATCCAAGAAGGGCCAAACGTCACGGATCATGACAAGTGCTATCCTAGAGCTGACCTAGAGATAGAAAGAACCAAGCTGTGCGCGAAAATGGTCGCATTGGCTCAGACTATGTTTGAAGCCAGTCGCCTTTTCAATTACTCAGGCTCAGCCAAGACGCAATTACACTTGGATGGATTCCTAGAGAAGTTAGAGGGAATAATTGCAAGATCTGCCAAGGAAGAAAAAAATCAAGAAAAAGATAAAGCAAGCAAAAACATGAACCATCCCCCATCGGAAGTTTATGTGGCCAATTCCACTAAACCAGACAACTTCCCCTCCTTAGAAAGAATAGAGAGGCTAATTGCACAATCAGAAAAGGAACCTGCCCCTCAAAGAAAGGAAAGGGCAAGAGAACGGAGAAGCAAGCCTCTTGAGGAATCCCATGTGCCTCCTCAAGAAGCTTATCTTCCCCCCCAAAAGGCACATGAGCCTCCCTCGAAAGCTTGCGTACCTCCACAGGTTGCCTACACTCCTTCTCAGGGAGCGTATGAGCCTGTTCGGAAAAGTAATAGAATAAGTAACCCTCCCCAGGAAGCTTGTGCTCCAGCCATCTATGAGAACGAGGAGAGAGCCAACGATAGAATAAGCCCTCCTTCCCAGGTTGCTTATGCGCCTAATTCTACGGAGCCAGACACTTCTTCTTCTATGAATCGGTTTGCACCAGACTTCCTACGAGAGATTCAAGAAGACAAATGGGATAACGAAAGTGAAGTCGCCCCTCCCTTTGAACTTGTGGATGATGCACACGACCAATTCCCACAAGACATCCCATCTATTTACGGGGAACATGAGAGCACTCAATCTCACGAGAGATTGGACTTCGAATCTAATTCCATACAAGAGTTACCCCATTTCACAGGACCATGGGAAGCAAAGTCCACCTGTATGAGAGCACCTACAGTCATGGTAAGAAACGAAGATTCAGTCATACCTAGGAACACAGAGGTAGTGAAGAACACTAACGTGCAGTGTAATCTCAAGTTAGAAGAGCTACTCAAGGTTAGACCTGAATTATGGAAACATGTAGCCAAACAAGTACCAGAGATAGCAAAACCTCGTTCCCAGATAGGATCCCATAGGACAGTGCCAGAAATTCCCTTGGATAAGATAGGAGATATGTGTGAAGGTGAAGAAGGGAACACCTATCTTCCCATCACCTACCAGGAGTACACCACCAAGGCAATTTTGGACTCAGGTGCAGGAGTTGCAATTGCCACCACTTCCCTATGGAAGCGTTGGGGCAAGCCGGCACTCAGGCCAACGAGAATGAAATTGCAGATGGCCGATGGTCACATAGAGAGACCTCTAGGATTGCTAGAAGGAATAACTCTCACCACTTGTGGTGTCGAGTTTGAGCATACATTTGCCATATGCGACTTCAGCAAAAATCATGCCTATGAGATGATTTTGGGAAGACCATTTATGCGACAGTTGCAAGTGGTACAGGATTGGGGAACCAACTCCTTGTATTTGCAACACTTGGGTGTTACGAACAAAGTCAATCTCAAGGATTATTCTCATAGAGATGTCCCTCCTATCCAATGGAATCACATCCATAGAGCCAAAGATGATACAGAATCGGTGCATTCCATAGGGTCTGGATCCTCATGGATGCATGAAGACACTCACTTATGGATGTGCAAGGTAGCAGTAGAAGAAGAGAAGAGAGAGAAAGCTAGAGAGGTAGGTGCGAAAGAAACCCATAGATCAATCCAAGACCCAGCCTATGCACCTGTAGTTTTTCTAGACGAAGAATTTGAACCTCACGGTTGGGCAGAAATTTTAGCAACAATGGACGTAGCCATCAATGAAGAACAATGGACATCTCACTGTGATGAGGATGGCTATGACATTTCAGTCTTCTCCATAGAGCCAATCATGGGAGAGGCAGTTCTAGAAGAATGCGAACCTAGCCCTGATGCATTTGAGGATGCAAGTGACTCCGATCTAGAGTCAATCATTATGGACCCACCATTTGCATCAGATGAAGAATACTTCCATGAAGTAGAATTTCAACCCCAGAGGCATGGAGAGGTTACAAATGATGTAAGATTAGCAACACATGTGACCCCGAAGGAAGAAGGAAAGAAACGAAAGAAGAGAGAAGCCTCACCAGAAGAGGAAGAATCTTTGTTTGAGGTCCCAGAAAATTTTAAGAAGTATGAGATAGATGACAGGAGAGTCATGATAAGAATGCCTAAACAAGAGGCACAATCAGGAGAGGCCTATGATAACAAAGAAACCACCAAGAAAATAGTAGTGGCCCTAGAAGAAGGAGAGGAGAGATGCACGTACATAGGCCATGACCTAACAGAGGAAGAAGAGCATGCGTTGATAGCCTTGCTAAGAGAATACAGAGATGTATTCGCTTGGAGTTACAAGGATTTGAAAGGTGTTGACCCCGATATATGCTCACACACTATCCCCATGACCTCAGATGCTAAACCCTCTAAGCAAAAGCCCTATACTTATAACGATAATTACGCTGCTAAGATCAAAGAAGAGATAGATAGATTGGTTGAAGCTGGATTTATCTATGAAATTGAGCACACTGAATGGGTATCCCCCATCGTAGTGGTGCCCAAGAAGAATGGCAAGCTGCGCATGTGCATTAACTTGAAAAAGGTTAATGCAGCCACAATTCGAGATAACTATCCGCTTCCCATCACAGAACATCTCTTAGAAAGAGTGGCAGGCAAGGAAGTGTACAGCTTCCTTGATGGATTTTCGGGCTACAATCAAGTAGCCATAGCCCCAGAGGATCAGCATAAGACAGCCTTTGCCACAGAATGGGGCATTTTTGCTTTTAGAGTAATGCCATTTGGGCTTACCAATGCACCAGCTACCTTCCAGAGGCTGATGTGCCATGTGTTTAAGGAGTTCCTGAGGAAGAGTTTAGAAGTCTACGTTGATGATCTTTGTGCTCATTCCAACATTAGACAAACCCATATCCCTGAACTCAGACAAATCTTTGACAAATGTAGAGAATATCAAGTCTGCCTGAACCCAGAAAAGTGCGTTTTTATGGTCAGGCAAGGCAAGATTCTAGGACACATAGTGTCAAAGAATGGCATATCTACCGACGAAGAAAAAGTGAGAGCCATAGCAGAGCTACCTAGGCCAAAGAGTGTCAAGGAAGTACAAGCTTTCATGGGGCATTGTGGTTATTACCGACAATTTATACACATGTATGCTGTCATTGCAAAGCCCATGTACGGGCTTCTGACTAACTTTGAGTGGACGGATGAATGTGAGAATTCCTTCCAGGAGCTTAAACGAAGATTATGTTCAGCACCAATCTTGACCACACCAGATTGGAATAAGCCATTCCATGTTCACGTGGATGCATCCAATTATGCTATTGGATGTGTGCTTGCACAACCTACTGGTGAAGGTAATATGGATCTTCCAATTGCCTATGCCAGTAGACAGTTGAATGCGGCTGAACGAAATTACACCACTACGGAGAGAGAAGGTTTAGGCATGGTATATGCAGTTAAGAAATTTAGACACTATTTGCTTGCAAATAAGTTTAAATTTTTTACGGATCATCAAGCATTGCTATACCTCGTAAACAAGCCTTGCAATACAGGAAGATTAGTGAGATGGTTTCTCTTGCTAATGGAATATGATTTTGAGGTTGTGGTAAGGAAAGGGAGGACTCACTTGAGAGCAGATCACCTCTCTAGGCTCACATCGGGAGAAGCCCCACAAGGAGTGTCAGATGACCTTCCTGATGCTTACTTGTTTAATTTGGAAGTTGTACCGCAGTGGGCTAAGCCATTGGTACCAATATTGACATACAGGCCTAACCATCCAGTGGTAAACACACGGAATAGAGAGGTTGTAAAAGCCCAAAAGTACCACATCATGGCAGGAAGTATGTACAAGCACACAGAACAAGGGATCTTGGCTTTCTGCGTAGAAGAGGATGAGTACGCTAAATGGTTGCAATTAGCACATGTAGGTGCACTAGAGCAACACCATTCAAAGCAACGAACTTTACAGACACTAAGAAGACTCGGAGTGCATTGGCCGACTATGGAAGCGGATGTCCAAAAGTTGTGCAAGGAATGCCCAATCTGTTGCACTAAACCACCTGTGGAACATGCCACTCTTTATCAAGTATCCATTGTGCCAGATTGGAGTGAACCTCTAGTATCATTCTTGAGGACAAACACATTCCCTCCAGACATGACCCTGGCTAGGAAAAGGAGTTTAGAACAAGAAGCCCTGGATTACTCACTCATTGGTGATAATCTATACAAACGCGGTAAAGATGGTTACCTGAGACTGTGTGTCCATGAGAGTGAATATCTTAAGATCTTGGAAACTGCTCACCAAGGTGTAGCAGGAGGACACTTTGGACCAGATCGGGTGATCAAGGCAATACTATTTGCGGGCTTCTGGTGGCCTACCCTTCACATGGATGCACATACCTATGTGAAACGGTGTGATGTCTGTCAAAGGACTCAGTATCCTATACGCAAAGATGAGATGCCACTGAAACCTATGATGGGTGGACGTGCATTCTCTAAGTGGGGAATAGACTTCGTAGGTCCTATTAATCCCCCAGCTAAAGGTTCTCATGCGGAATACATCATTGTTGCAACAGATTATCTCACCAAGTGGGTAGAGGTAAAGGCTACGACAAAGAACGATGCTCAAACAACTGCCAAATTCTTGTTTGAGAATGTATTCACAAGATACGGGCTACCTATAGAGCTTGTAAGTGATAGAGGCACTCATTCTTGAACGAAGTGATTGAAAATCTACTCCAAGAGTTCTTGGTAATACACAAGAAGTCTGCCCCCTATCACCCTCAAGCTAATGGACAAGCTGAGAGCACTAATAAGATCTTATGCAATGTACTGACGAAATTAGTGAACACTAAACGCTCTGATTGGGACAAACAGCTACACCATGCTGTTTGGGCATACCGAGTTGCCTACAAAACGGTACTCCAAGCCACCCCCTTTCAGATGGTATTCGGCCAAAACGCTGTGCTACCCTTGGATTTCCTGATTCCTACGTTGAAAGTAGCACAAGAGCACGAATGAACAGGGCATGAGCTCTCCTCTAGGATCTTTGACCTTGAACAATTAGGGGAAACAAGACTGAGAGCCGCTGCAGGAATATATGCAGCCAAGAAGAGACAGAAGGCATATTTCGATGCCCATGTGAAGGATAAGGGCTTGAAAGCAGGAGATCTAGTTTTAGTCTATACACTGAAACAACACGCAAGGAAGCTAGAAAAGAGAGGCTACGGACCTATGATTATCAATAGGATCTCCACGAGTGGAGCGGTACAATTAGCCACGTTAGAGGGTGATATTCTCCCAAACTATATTAGCGGTTGCAGAGTCAAGTTGTATCAGGAACCCCTCACGGAGGAAATGCTCAGCCGACTCAACACTGCTAAGAAACGCAAAGAGGAAGAAAAGCGAATTCGAGAAGAAGCTCAAGCAGAAGCTTTAGAACGCATCAGAAGGATGAAGTTACGAAGGCAAGGCCGAGATCAGACTAGAACAGATGACTATGCAGATCAACGATATCCTATGGCCATGTGTGAAGTCGTAGGAACAAGCTCGCATAGGATAATTGATGGACGTCCTTTCATAACCCTAGATATAGGACAAGGAAAGAGTGCAAGGACCGTAAGAGCCTTGATTGACTCAGGTGCAGCCACTAGTGCTGTTAAATTGTCTTACTGTCAAGAGTTGCAGTTAACTGTCAATCCTGTGGAAGCGTATCTCATAGGATTGGGAGGCGTGGAAACCCCTTGCATGGGCGAGGTGGAACTTCCAACTCTATATTCATGATGAGGCTATAACAGTTAAAGTACTAGTGTGTCAAGACGAGGATCTCATTGAACCTCTTGTATTGGGTCAAGATTGGATCTATGACCAAGCAGTCAACTTAAACTTAAGAAGTGGACTTCTTCAGGTTTGGGTCAATCATAGTCGAATTACAGTAGAGTTAGATAATGGAGCACTCAAGGAACTAGGAAAGGCACAGACTCCTGGTCCTTCCAGGAATACACATGAAGATGACCATGTTGTTCTTGTCCAAAACTATGTGTTGCAGAGGAATGATATTCGCAAAAAAGGAGTCAGGGATGCAAAGGAACTCCCTTCTTTTCCAAAGGCCAGAAGGAGGCAACAACCAAAGGTGGATCAAAGGCAGAAGAAGCAGAGTACTACCTATGTCAGGGATCCAAAGTACCTGCGCAGCAAAATGTCCCAGCAAGTGAAACAAGTGTGGGTGCGGAAAGGCGAACACCCGGTTGCACTCAAGCCAACCACACGGGCAAAGCCTCTTATTAGTAACCAACAACACGACACTAATAAGAAGTCTTTCAGAAATTCTTCTGCTAACGTGAAATCTATTTGGGTGCCCAAGAAGTCGATAAAGGCTAGCCCACAATCAAGACAAATTTGGGTGCCTAAGGCTTGCTTGCGGGCGCAAATAGCTACGCCGAAGCCACAACCTATACAGCGTAAACCATTCACTCGCACAACCAGCATCCACTCGTTTTCAACACTCACGAACACACCAAGGCCCATGAGCACGAACAGAATCATTTGTAAATGGGTCCCTAAAAGGCCTCATGTTCAAGCTGATACACCTATAATGTTCTCTAGCGTCTCTACGAAACCAAGAGAAAAACCCATCCACTGCATTTGGCAGCTTAAGACCTGTAATAAACCCCCCGACCCCAACTTGTAAATTCACCCCCACTTACTAACTGCATTAGTCTCCTAGGAATACCCAAGCATTAACTACACACACTGTCTTCGTGCACTTACTAACCACTAACTCACCATCTACCTCATGTTAATGTTGTAACGGGGACAACAACGGATTTATTCTGTCCATTACGATGTTAACACATGATTCTATATTCTCACAGAATCAGAAGGCAAGAAGTAAAATGGCAGAAGCGACAGGTTCGGGCTCACAAGTAGGGATACTTACTGCAGGAATCGATGTGGATAGTCTACCTGTGGATGTGCCACCAACTGAACGACCTGTGGAGCTGCAGCACCTTCAGCAAATCCCGGTGCCGGATCCACCCACAGGGATCACAGAAAGAGTCCATGCCAATTCTCATTGGTTCAATGGCATGCCAGGTCCATTAGGAGAGGCCAAGTATATCTGGGAGTCTAAGTGCGAGTATGACAGATCATGGGTTCGATTCCAATTTTTCTCCAAGGAGTTTGAGACTTTACAGAACACTGAGGATCTCTAGACTATATGGCAACGAGCAGGGCTAGCAGAATACTTTGAAGCCCCACTACCTAAACCAGATCTCCTCCGATGCTACTATTTGGTCTCCACATTACAAGCTAATGAAGAAAAGGACAAACCCGGATCATTTGTTCTTCCCTCCTTGCTGGGCAACAACGAGTTGAAGAGGTTTGAACTTACTGTGGAGTTGGTAAGCGACGCTTTGAATATGCATGGCACGCATGTACCCTCTGAAAAGGATGCTCTTGTTCCCACCAACATGAAGGATAGGAAACTATTGAAGCTTAAAGACATGGCAGCACTCACACCAAACGTGTCCATCCCTCTCCGCATGTGCATGCAACATTTCGCCTTTCCCGGCCAAGACCGTTTCACACAACCACACAAGAGAATCTGGTTCGCTCTCTACTTAGCGGAAGCAGGTGCGTTACCCATTAAGCTACCGGTATGGATTATAGATCAATTGTATGAAGCAAACAAACGGTCTTCTAGGAAATTAGTGGTGAACGGTTGCTGTGCAATCACACGCATTATTTACCGGTGCCTAGCATACGATGTCCCCATTGAACGTGCCTTAACTTGGGCACAATTACAAATGTTTAAAAGGCTCAAGACGTCCACACATCAATCCAAGCGCATGAGGGGTGCGATCCCTTGTGTCCAGACAAGGGAAGTTCTGACTACTCCTGAGGTATCGCCACGAAGGGAGGCCACTGTACCTCCCTTTACCATTAGGATACCCAGGTCGGGATCTGAAACTACGACACAAGCTACCCCATCGGCTCCTCCTGTTCCACCTGAATTCGAATTTGCTGCCACTGGAGATGCTGAAGGAATGGACCCCCAGGACTTCGAAGCATTCCTACAAAGTACACAATTCTCTGATGTGGAGTTTTATTCAGAGGCAGAGGAACAAGGCACATCCTCACGAAGAAGAAGAAAGTCTACAGACGGTCGACATGTACATTGGAGTGACGCTCAGCAAGGTCAACAACAAGGACACCTAGAAGAAGAAGGAGCATATGAAGAGGAGACCACTGAAGCCCCAGCCTATACAGCAGAACTCCGAAGGCTGTATCAAATTATGGAAAGAGTGCGATCACAACAACTGCTCACTGAACAGAGTAGCAGAGTACTCATGACTCAGTTGTTGGAAGAAGCAGGAGTTGACTCAGAGTATAGGGAAGGTCTCTTATTGATGGCAGAAACATATGGGGTAGTGGAAGCAGTGCGCACTGCCATTCGGAGGTCTCCAGTTCAATATGATCCACGAAGGTTCCAGACACGACCACGCTCAGGTAAGAATATCCAGATTCCCATTACAACTACAGAAGAGCCAACTATTGCATCTGAACCTATCAGGACAACCTCCCAAGCAACCGAAACGGCTAGCCAAGAGCACCCAGTCACCCATGAGGAGTCCACAGAGCCACAACCACCCACACCCCCACCCTCGCCCCCTCGAGCAGAAACAGTGGAAATCACCTCGACCACTCAACCCACCGAACCAACCTTCATCTTCCGTACTCCCATCTCTAGTTCCACCCTATTCTCTACCACTGATAACCCAATCTTTGAAGCAACCCCCATCACTACACAATCCACCGAACCGCTCATAGAGCCTGCCCTAGGGCAACCATCCCCCATGCCCGCAGCCATAGGTCATCCTGACCCTAGATCCACATTCATGGGTTTCCCTGCTACCACGCAACCCTTCATGCCCTCCTCAAATCTACGACCTCAACCCCCGACCTCCATCTCTCCATTTCTACAATCCCTCCATGACCTCCTTGCTAGAACTTTTCAACCCAGGTCTCAACCATTTCCTTTCTTTTCAGCTCCCCACCCCACTTCTCATCTATTCACCACTTCCACACACACACCACCTACCATTCCAATGTATATGGTAGACCCCACACTCGCACCCACTCCTGAAGGTATGGACATTTCACCACCCACGGCACCTCCCCCCATGATTCCACCTCCTCCCATTCCCCCTCCACCAATCTCACTCACACACACGACTTCAATAGACACAGCATTCACTCTTCCCCATCCCCAATTCCCTTCCCATGCATCTCCCACTGTAAACACCACCCGCTCATCTATAGGAAGTGCATTGGACACCATGATTGCTTGTATATCAAACTTAAGGACAGATTACATTCAGCTCCAGCAACAGAATGAACGCCTGCACGAGCACTCAGAAACACTACAGCACTGCCTTGCGGCACTAGAAGAGGAAAATGCTCGCCTCCACACACAGCTCCAAACTCTCCAAGAAGCTCATGGCATATTGGAGGTACAGTTACAGAACACAGATCAGGAAGCGGTACAGGTGGTAGAAGGTCACCTACGGACACAGCTGGAACGCAACTCAAAACTTCAACGAAATATGGCTCTACTCAAACGCCATCTCGCGGCCGCTCAGGAAGAGAATAGATGCTTGCAAGTACAAAATCAAGAGAACTTGGAGGCAGCTATTGAGAGCACACCGGGGGCACCCATCAGCCCATCCAAGTTTCAAGCAGTGACCCCCGATAATATCAAGATCATATTGGAAGACTATGCCATGCTGCTTGAAGCACATGATAAACTATCGGAGGAACTGGGACAATTGAAGCAGGAACACCAAAAAGGACCAACAGTAGCCTCTCCAACCACCCCCTCCGTGGCTTCACTTCTCACAGACGCAGAGGCCATAAAAGATCTCCAGAAACAGGTCACTGAATTGCAAACACGTCTACTACAATATGAGAGACCACCTTCCCCTCCAGAGGCTCCCACGGACGAAGAAGTTGTGCAAATTCCTGTGGAACAAACGTTTGACGAAGAATACGATCCACAACCATTCCCAGGAGGCCAACAAACAGAAGAAGCTCAGGACACATTCGAGGCACCACGGCCCCCATGGCTACGTCAAGTGGAGGAAATCGGGAGTTCGCACGAAGAGCGCACAGTAGTGCAAAATCAGGCCATGAGGGTCATAGAGGAAACTGTGCTACAATCGGCCTACTTCAAGAACCTGTCATCGAGACGCCTGATCCTCTCATCTGAACTCCAATACAGGCCGTATTATATTATCTTGGCTGATTATAATGCAGAAATACAAAGAGTCACGGGTCAGATTCCTACCTTTGCAACCCAATTTCAACCCGAAGACCTCCCTCCAGAGGTGCAAAAAGGCAAAATTCGTCAACCCACCTGGCGGCAGAAACTTCTAGAGACATATCCAGAAATGCTACGCACATGGAACAACGCGCCTTTACACCTCCTATACAATCCATGCTACGGTCCAATCCCACGCCGCAGGTCTTGGAAGGCATTCAATATCAAGGTACAGAACAACGCGCAATGCAAGGAATGGCTGAACTACCCGTACATTGCGCCACCACAGGGACCACCGTCGGTAGCATATATGATGGGAACCATTCGCCACTGGATGCCGCCCTTGAAGCCCATGCAAGATGTAGCAGCGCAAATGATGCTTAAAATCTTAGATATGATGCAAGTAGTCCTGAAGACTTTTAGAAATGCAGCCGCACCACAGGTACGTCTCCCGGGGTTTAGCAATGGAAATTACGACTTGGTGTATGACATGAGCACCACCCCCAGTATTCGTGTGGCTTACGCCTGGCATGCACGCATCAAATACCTCCCTGCCTGCTACAAACAGACCTTCGAAGAAATGTTCAGATCAGGTTTCTGGGAGTATCACTCGGAGATTTTCGCACCGAAGCCAACACATCTGCTCCAACTTTTTGCTTGTGAACAAGCAATGTACTCTGAGTACTACACCACCCCGCAACCAGAGGCCCCTGGTGCAATAAATTGGGATGCATTGGAAGCTGATCTAGCAAGAGGCTTAAGGATAGGAGAACATGAACTGGCCACCAATGTCATCCAATACTATATCGACCACCCGAGAGAACAAAGGTCTGTCAGGGGCGACAGACGCTAGGAAGGGGGGCGTGTTGGCATACAAAGCAACAGAGGAGTCATGCACAATACGGCAACAAGGCCAAATCATTTTTTTCCATGGATTATGTACAACTCAAGTGATTTTAATCACTACACAAACATTGTAAATCCCGTTTTTGGTAGATTAGACTCCATTTTGTGCAAGCCGAGGAGTCCTCGAGCTTGAGGAGTATTAGAAGTACCATCGTACCAATTTTCATAATTTTTAGACTTCGTTTGAACCCTCAAATAAGCCCTGGAACCTAATTTTTAACTAGGCCGGACACTAGGTCTGGACAGGGCCAAAACTAGTCAAAAAACTATAAAAAGAGCTAGAGAGCTCATTTTTGGGGGTAGATTGTTGGTGAATTGAGCTTATGTAAGAGACCTCTTGATTAATGCAAAGAACTCCATTGTTCCTCTCCTTGTTCTTGCCTTGTGTGCGCGTGTGTGTATGTGTGTGCATGCTTGTGTGCTTCTCACTCACGCACTTGTGCCTTCACTTGCTCATAGTCTTCATACTAGTCCTCATGTCTCCACGGATTGACAATTATGAGGTGAATCTTCTCACGTTGGTACTCACCATTGTGCTAGAGTGACAGCAACTATGAAGGAACTTTTTCCCTGGCACTCATCTAATGAGTTCGTCATTCTTTGCCGCTCCAAGCCTGAGCGCACCGCGTTGCAGTTTCTTGTAGCAGTGTTAAACTTGAAAAAATGCACATATAGTATTTCCAGGCGTTTTTACTCGATGATTGATACTTCCTCATGAGAGGGTGTCAATTTCACATCCTTTTTCTTCCGGTGCATTCACCGTGAATGCTTAACCGTTACCAAACAACTCGCCAAGAATGATATGCCTCGCACGCGATTGCCCCATCTCCTCACCTTTCTCCTTCTGGTTCTACAAGCCACGCAACCATCTCCAATGGATACTGTGGTGTTACACGAGGAATCTACACAGATGCTGGAGGAGGACGATGATGAAGACCTACTTCAACTTTTTCAGCATAAATGAAGACGTATTAGCCCATCAAAAAGCCAAGTGTAGGGTTCCAATGCGGGTCAAGAAGTTGAACTCTTTAATGATACCGCCACTTCCTTATAGGTAGAATCTGTCCCGCCTTCTCCTAATCAGCAGTTGGACAAGGACATTATTATGGAAGATGTAGCTGAAGTCTCATCACGGGAGGAATCTCAGCAACTGAATGCTGAGGCTGTGAGGGAGATAGCGGAAGCTATCTTTGTTATAGACTGCCAATCTCCTTCTTCACCAACCGTAGATGCCCAAGCAGATGCAATCAATCAATTGACTGGAAATGCAGAGGCAGTTACTGAAGTCACCCTGTCAGTACCACAAATTGAGACAGGAATACTTTTGGTTCTGACTGCCCTTATCCCTGTTCCTCCTCCACCTACCATTCTTGATACTGCTACCGTTCTTCCCATTGCACCTTCAACTGCCATTCGTGAGGCCCCCAACCCATCTCCTCTCCTCTCCCAACTACTCTCCACCTTCCTCACCTCATCTGCGCTCTCCCTCATCATCCCAGCCTCCTCCTTCTCTTCCCCCCTAGTAGTAATGTTCATTGAATTGGCATCTATGGGCCAATTACTTATTCAATTCTCCCAGCAATTGCCCCTCTAGATGAAGATGGCAACTCAAAATCTTCAACAGGAGCTGCAACGTAAGGTTGATATCTTGGAAGCTGATATCGCACCCCTTCAAGAGGAAGTGCTCGCTACGAAGGCTGAGACCAGTAACTATGAAGAGCGGATTCGTCTTTTACAAGCCAAATTGAATGAGAAGAACGTTCTCCTTGCTGCTTGCGATGAAGAAATTTCTCAATTGGAAAAAATGGTACGTGATAAAGAAGATGTCAGGGTAGCACTAGGAAATCTGCTGGAGGATACACGTGTGGATCTTGCTTTCGTGGAGCAAAAAGGACAGGAAATGGCAGACCTTGTTATGCAGAACACTGAAGAATTAAAGAAGATGTCCGTAGAACTTTTTCAGAAAAGTCGTGATTTGGAAGCAGAGATTGGCCTGACTATTCAGTTAAAGAAGGAACTTACGGGTGTGCAAAAGGACAGAGAAGAATTTTACAAGACGATACAATTTCAAGCTCAAGAACTGGAAAGAAGAGAAAAGTAGTTAGGTGTTCAAGCAGACAGACTTTCCCGAATTGATGCAGATATAGGAGAAATGAAGCTGATGAGACGCTGCTCTGGCCAATGATTTTTATCTACAGGAATCTTTTTTGCAGACTCAGACCGAATTACTTATCAGCCAGGTTATAGCTTCCAGTTCGGTTAGAACTGATGCACAACTTATAGAACCATCTATCTTGAAAGACATGCTAGATTCCCTCAATCAGAAGATTACACGTACATTTAAATTAGCTCGGACTATGTATATTCAAGGAATCATAGATGAACCTTGATTTTGTAATCACCATTTTTGGGTTTGAGTCCACCATGCATGCCAGTGTTAGCCACCGAAAAGGAACTCATACTTTTGTAATATATACTCTGAAAGTCACACGCATGATGAAAAGGCGTAGTGCAAAGTTGTAACCCTTGAAAGATTAATGAAAGAGTCGCGTGAAGCATAAGGTGTAGTCGCCGGACTGTTCGTCTGGGCAAGAGCCGGAAGCGAAGTGCTATTTCCGATAGAGTATCGATTCTATCTTGAATGCAGCGAGTTCAATCCCCATATGCCACCGGTTCAGATCTGCTATACATTTTATACTATGATAATATTGTTATGCATGAGTGGCGTCACCATGGCCAACACGTAGATCTCATGGTTCTGATATAACTTGAGGGCGAGAGTTTGAGCCTGTCACCTCATCTCTCCTCCTCCGCCTTTTCCATAAATCCTTTGTCACTAATAAATTCATCATCACCATGCAACTTGTCCTCAATCTCAATTCTATACTCACTCATCTTAACTAAGTGTGTATGTCAATTATACTCTGATACCAAGTGTTGGAATTTGGGCCCTAGGATCTTCCAATACTAAAAACCTTTGAGCATGCACACTTAATTAAACAAGATGATAAGTGAGAGATAGAAAGAAATTTTGAGACAAGAATAAGTAACGTAAGAAAATTTCTTACTCACTAATATAGATGGCCGAATTACAACATGGGAGTACTACTCAACCATGTGATGGTGCACTTACTAAATGGAAGAATAGACAAGAATATGATGATGTACAAAATTCAGATTATCGTGTTATAATCTGAGTGTGTGTGAAGCAAATGAGCAATGGAGTGAACCTAACCTCTTAAGATAGTGCAACAAATGTGAAAATCAACAAACCCTAATTCTGAAATTAGGGCTCAAAAACCCTAAAAATAGAAAATAAGATTGACTTACAAAGATAGCTGCCACCAACTTGTAGAAGACTTCTCTCTCCAAGAGAGTTGCCTCTCCTTAGCCTCCAAAGCTTTAGAACTCCAAAATTGACACTATGTGAGTATCAACTCTAGCTTGAATTGTCCAAAAGTGTGCCCAAGGTCTCTCTTATATATCAGCCTCCAAAATAAAGCAATCTCTAAATCTAGCGAAAAATGCATCGCAAGTCCAAAAAGCTATTTATTGTAATTTTTTAATTGGATTGTTAAAAATTAGCTTTTTGTAATTTTAAAAACCTGCTTTATTTTTTGTCGCTCATAAGTAAGTGCTTTTGCCATCTTTTAACTTATGACCTAGCTTTTTTATGTTTTGTACTTCTAGAAACTCAAAAATATGCATCCATCATTTTAGGGTAGAATTAGGGTTTTACTTTTCTCCCAACTTTGACTTCTAATGATAGAATGAAGCATATCACTAGATAGCTCTTGCAAAGCTCTATCTATATAGCCTAAAAAAGTTTTACCCAAACTATACAAAAAAATGGCTAAGTCCTAATTTGGATTTGCTAGAAATGGACCATATGTACATTGATTTCCAACATATTTTTGGTTCTTGGCATATCCATTGGTGCATGTGCCAAAATGCAGAACATTGGATGATAAGGTTTTGAAATGTGTTTTGGATATCGTTCTGAAACTAAAGGTTAACATTGGTATCATCTACTGAATAAAGGATTTTGGTTAGTCAAGATGTGGTATTTGTAGAGGATGCAGTTCGACCCCTGCCTTCATGTACATAGGAGACATAAGTTAGGTAAAAATATGTGTATGTCACTCTATTGCCTTTTTTCACTAATGAGAGTATCTTTGAGTGAGGTGATTTCTTAGCCCATGTAGGTCTCCAACTTTTTGATGATGATATACAAGAAACACTTATTTATAAGAGAGGTAACATTATAGAGGCCAACACTATGCCAAAATGGTCAGTGTAGACTTTGAGAGATTGCAAGTTAGATGCACCCTTTGCATATCATACACAGTCAAAATCGCATACTGCTCTTTTTGCACCAGATTTCTATATGATGGTGGTTTCTATTCTTTGTGATGAGAATGAGCCTATCTCTTTTGACAAAGCACATAATTCAAAAAATTTGACACTAGAGAATGGTACTTGGAAGTGACTTGATTCTAGTTTAAAAGACCATTTGCACTAAATGGGTCTATAAGTTCAAAATCAAGCTTGATGGTAGCATTGATCGCTATAAAGCTTGGAGTTTAGCAAAATTTTATGCTCAAGAGAAGGGCATTAAATTCAATGAGTCCTTTGCCCCTATGTGTTGCAATGACAATCATTCAAAGCATCTTTGCACTTGCATCTCATAAATGGTTGGAATATGCATCAATTGGATATTAAAAAATACATTTCTAATTGTTTACTTGCATGAACGAGTATATGTATTTCAGCCCCATGATTTTATGTAGGAAAGGCATGAAAACAAAGTTTTCAAGTTACACAATATTGATTAAAGCAAGCACCACATGCTTGGTATGAGAAGACATGTGCCTACTTATTCACACATGGATTTTATAATACTCCAACTAAGAGCACCTTGTATGTGAAATGAGTAGATAATGTACTTCTTCTCATTGTTGCTTATGTAGATCTTAGTTTCTCACTAGTGCTAATGAGATTCATATTTCAGATTGTCTTTGATGAATCTTTTGAAATTTTCAACTTGGAGCATGTGCATCACTATTTGGGCATTCAATACATGCAAATTAATGGTGGCATCACCTTGTGCCACACTACATACATTGAAAATTTATTGCATTGTTGTTGTTGTAGCCTTGAAGATTGGAAACATATTGCTACACCCATGGAAATAGTTTTGTGATTGAGTCTTAATGATGTTGGAGATGCATTTGATGTTGGTTTCTATCAAAAACTTGTTGGATGCCAAATTTCGTATGCACCACTATGCAGGACATTTATGTTTTTGTCTCTTAGATAAGTAGATTTATGCATAGCCCAGGAGTTAAGCATTATCAAAAAATAGTGTGTATCTTTTACTGCTTTTTTGGTACATGTCAATTTGGGTTGTTTTATCACAAGTGGGGATAATTATTGCTAGATTTATATAATTTTTGTGAGTTATATTGGATTGGATGTTATGATACTCATGTGCCCATGTGTGTTTTTTTTCTTCATGCTTGATAGATCATGCATATCTTGGTTGAGCAAGAAGCAACCTTTAACCATGTCTAGTTGTGACATTGCATATAGGGCAACTTTCACAGCTTTTATTTACTGTGCATTGCATGGATGCATGATGGATGGCTTGGGTGTTGGTCAGAAATCGGCCACCACCATATTTATTAACAATAAAAAACAATTAATAGCTTTGAGGTATGAAATTCCATGCTCAGTGTAAGCACATTGAGGTCCACTTAGAATAAAATTTGAGAGCTTTTACAAAGGTTCTAGCTCATAAAAAGTTTGAAGTTTTTTGCAAAGGTTTGGGCTTACTCCCCTTTGTGGATTGAACTTAGTCCACATTGGTGGACACTTCGTTATTCATGAGTATCACACCCTTGTTCACCACATCAGTCTTTGGGGGGATTTGTTAGTATATTTTGGTAGTGATACATGTGAACATAGTTAGGACCATCAAGGCCTTTTTATCTCTCTTAAGGAGGTTTTTTATCATGGCTTGTATATATCTTTATAACTCTATTAGTCTAATAATCTTTTGTAAATTCACTAAGTAATACATTGAGTGTTGTGTGCTCCATATTTCTTCTTCTTCGTCATGCTACTTGCTTGCTTCCCTTGTCCTTGAAATCCAACATTACTTTCTCAACATATGAAGTCCCCAAAGTGCCACATGATTGTAGTCAAAACTACAACATATCGGCCATATACCGAGGCTTTTACGAAGGAAATTGAATGGGCACATTTTTGCCCCGATGTCGGCGTAAGTATTGGTATGCACATCAAAACTAAAGTGCCAGTATAGGCATCAATATGAGCATTGATAAAAGCATCAAAAATATTGATGCTCATACTGATGCCTATAATAAGTGTACCGTAATGCATATTGGCGCCCACTGGGTGTACCGATGCTTATTCTAATGACCTTGTTGGAAGTATCGTCGCTTATACTGACGACCATATATCTATAATTTTTTTTGGGCAGAGTGTGTTGTCTTTTGTTATAGCAACATTACCATGATAATGTTTGGCAAAAGACAATACAATATGCCCAAAAAAAACCGAGTACATGTGATGTGTACTCTAATGGCAACCGAAATATGATTTCATAAAGAAAAATATTAATGGACAAAAAAGAGATAATCAGAATGAACCATGTACAAAAAAAGTTATATATTTCATAAAAGAAGCATGTACAAGAGTGTGGCAAACCACTGTCATATATGAGGCTTTTACAAAATGTGGCAAAGCACTGCCATACAAAAATCAAATACAGAATTTTGGTGCACCACTATCATACAAAATTGTGGCACACCATTGTCATACACATGCACAGAATGATCAAAACATCCATATTAGCACTCATGCAAAAAAGAACATTCATGAAATGAGATAAATTCATATGAGATTTACAAACAATAAGTAAATACCAAGTTTATAAATTCATTACCTCATTGAAAATGCTCCCACGAAACGATCGCATTGCGTGCCTCCAAGTCCTCCAATAGTGTAGTCAATCCATGACAATATCCATAAGCCTCCTCCGTTCGTGTTGGAGGATGAGCCATTGCTATCTCCTGCAACAAATATATAGAACATTAGAGGAACATACATGACAAGCTTAACACAAACAAATTCAACAAACCAAATGGTAGTTACAAACTTATGACGCATCGTGTCACATCTGCTGCTACCCAAATGTGATGGTCCAACCGTATCTAAACCTACGGCTGTGGCATCTCACTGTTGGTGATATCGATCAAGAGTTTGCTACTGCTCATTGCAAATCATATCCCAGTCCTCAGCATATAACCATACATGCTCTGGTAAGCTTAGTCTGAAAGCATCACAATCCTCGGATTGTCGATGCGACATAACTTCACGTGTGGTGTACAGAATCCACTCTAAACTGACAAGAGGCTACCCATGTGCTAGGCGAAACTCCTGATAAATCGTCTCTGTGATATAATTTTTCCGATCTTTATCTTGTTCACTCCATTTCAACATGATAGAGTGTCCAAACTATATGGAGCAAAGTTGTCGTATATGCGCATGCATGGCCTTTTCGGGTGCATCCATCACCAGAGCTCCATCACGAATACTATACGCCTTAGAATCATCACGATCATGAGCACCCCAAGGTGTATATGGTATTCCACATGGTGTACCACATGGCGTACCTACATCTGAGGTACTCACTTTACGAGTAGAAGTGGGCCAACACAATGTCCGTCACACTGCCTCCACAACAGTCGCCTCCTCCATACCTACTTGTAGATCCACTCCTAGAGCCTCCTGCTTTAGAGCGTAACCTCGACCTACAAGACGGACCAGCACATGTATCGCACTCAGGTGTCGAATGCATATGTCTACTACTAGAGCGAGTAGGGGATGGCTGAAAAGATGGTCGTGGTGGAGTCATAAAGCTAGGAGTCATACCCCCGATGGGAGTAGCACCACTTGCAAGAGTGACACCAACAAGAGTGACACCGGTGAGAGTGAGGCCGGCACGAGTGAGACCGGCAGGAGTGAGGCCGGGGGGGTGCTATCGCGAGCGATCCAGTACTGTGATGCAACAGCCATATACATGGGAGGTACCTAAGATATGAACTCTAAGAAATACTCCTCTAACATGGAATGTGGAGTGATTGGAGGATTGTCTCCCATCGTGCTCTATAACAAAAGAACTCAAATAATTAGCATATGATAATAAAGGTAATATAGAGAAATGGTAGTGTATAAAAGAACATAGCAAAAAGAATAAACAAAAAATAGTACGTACAAGTGTTTGATTCAAAACTCCTCTATTCTAGCATCCTCTTGGAGATCCACCATACTAAGGAACTAATTTTATAAATGGTTGTTTGTACATCCTCCGAAAGACAATCTTTTAAAGCTACAGGGAGCACAAACGGTAAAACATTGTCCCAAATGAGACTTGAGCCCTCCAAGATTGTCATTTCATGTGAAAGCAACCTTTAGACACTTCATGCATCCAGTAGGTGTTCAAAAATCTGAAAGTATTTTCTTCACTTGTTGCTCTTCCATCCTTCAAAGAACCCAAGGAGATCTTGGTAATGATACTATTTTGTTGGGCTTAGTGATTGCCCACAACTCTTGCATACGACCTCGCTCTTCTAAGTCCTCCCTTTGTGCTTTGCTTTCTTTCTTTTCGATCAAAGTCTTCCAGAGAATCTCTCCCACATTCTTAAAAATATGCATCGGGTCTACCAAATTATTGATCAATAACTCACTCCAATAAGGGAGTTCATGAAAATTTGACAACCGTTTCATGCCAGCGACTGTAGTTTCTGAATCCCACAGTTGTTTCCAATTGCTAGCTTTCTTTGGCATTGTGCTTGTCGACTAATTTGTCCTTCACATAAAACATGTCGATCAGGAAAATATCTATGGTGTCCTTCATAGATAGTTTTACAGAGTTCTTTGGAATAGCATGCTTCGAGTCGTGGTCTGCATAAGGGACAAGCATGGTAACCCGAAATCGACAAACGTGAACATTCACCATAACCAAGCCAATCATGCATCATCCACATAAGAATGCCTTGCACTCACACATCTCGTCTTCTTGTAGGTTGAGACATGTCACACATAGTAATCCCATCTCATAAAATGTGCAGTTCTTCCATAAGTGGTGCAAGGTATACATCCATGTTTTCTCCCTTATACTTACCTGGCACAATAAGAGCTAGTAATAAATGACCTTTCTTTGTGGCCAACCATGGTGGGATGCTATAATTGACCAAACATACAAGCCATGTGCTGCATGAAGAGCTGCATAAATCAAATGGATTTATTCCATCCATAACTACACCTAGATGTATGTTGTGAGGCTCACTAGCAAACTCTGGCCACTTACTATCTATGTGTTTCCAAGCATCAAAGTCAGTAGGAACTCGCATTATACCATCTATAGACCTCCTCTTTGCATGCCATGACATTAACTCAGCTACAGATTTGCATCTAAACATGTTCTTAATTCGTGGAATGGTAGGAAAGTGGAGAAGAACCTTGGTGGGGATTGCTTGGCTACAAGGTCTTCTCTAAATCTATTTGCTCCACACTTTGGACATATGTGGAGATACTCATACTCATTTTGAAAGAGAATGCAATTATTCAGACAAGCATGAATCTTACCATAGTCCATTCCAATGGATTGTAAAAGTTTTTTTGCATCTCCACATGTTGGAGGCATGTCATTGCCCTCTGGCAAAAATTGATCTTTAAGAAGCTTGCAATAAGCAATTAGAATGATATTAGTAAATAAAGTTATTTTGATATAGCAAAGAAAGTTTATTTCAAATTCACTTACTTGAACAATTCAAAGACACTACTATCTGACCATCCATAAATGGATTGTTGATTGAGTATCGCGAGTGACACACATAGTATAGATATATTTGCTCCATTGTATAGTGGTAAACGAGCTAGTCTTTGCATGTTTTTGTATTCTTCATCGGCTTCTAATCGTGGAAATTTTGTTGTGTCCATGAAACTCTTGACATCTTCTCCACCATCATGATCTTCGTCCATCTCATAAAATTCTTTGAGCATTTCTTCCATGTGTTCATTCTATGTAATGCTATTAGTAGAGTTTTGTGCGTCATCAAACGAAACATGCTCAGTCTCATCACAGAGACTAGAGGTAGCCATAGCATAGAAATCTGATGCAAAAGAGGCACTATGAGAGCCTGACTGAGTATGATAAGATAGAGGTGCATCTATATTGCTATCACGCAAGGTCTAGACCAACCATTTTGGCATAGTTTTTGCCTACTCAATATGAGCTCTCTCATCAACAAGTGCATCATGTAAATCTATATAAAAAATGGAATGATTTGCATCATCACAAGAAACCTGCAAAGGCTGAGAAGTTGCCTCATTAGGACCATCACTAGATTGTCCACCTGTAAAAAGAGGCAACAAAGTATCATACAGGTCTTTGGAGCTAACAGATGTCTCCTTAGTACATGAAAGTAAGGGTTGAATAGCATCTTACACAAAAACAACATCACGGCTAACCAAAATGCATTTAGTATGTGGATGATACAGCAGATAGCCTTTGCTTTCAAAACTATATCCAACAAAATACATTTTACTACTTTATCATCCAATTTTCTGCAATGTTGTTCAGGCACTAATGCATATGCCAAACAACCAAAAACACACATATGAGCAACAAATGGCTTGAGATCATGCCAAGCCTCATATGGAGTGATATATTGCAATGCTTTAGTGGGACACCTATTAAGTACACATGACAACCTCAAGCTAGAAACTATGTGGCAAAGCCTGACTCTTGACCATACACCTCACCATCTCCATGAGTGACCTGTTCTTTCATTCAGCAACTCCATTATGTCAGGTGTATATGGCATTGTACACTGATGTTTTATCCCACATTCAGCTAGAAATGCATTAAATTCAGAAGACATATATTCCCTCCCTCGATCAAAATGGATGGTGCCCATTTTACATGCTGACATATTTTTAAGTAAAACCAGAAATTGTTTGAAGCACATAAATACTTAAGACTTTGCTCTCAATGGATATACCCATGCATGCCTCGAAAAATCATCAATGAAAGTCACGAAGTAAAGACAACTTCCGAAAGAGGGTGTCTACATAGGACCATAGACACGAGTGTGAAGAAGCTGCAATTTTTTAGTAGCTCGAACTGAACAATCTTTTGGAAAGGAAGAATGCTGCATTCTTCCCAAAATACAACCTTCACATACATGTTTACTGGGTGCCACAGGTTTAGGCAAAGAGGACACCATTTTAGATTTATGCAGGCATAACAAACTAGCAAAATTTAAGTAACCAAAGCTTTGCATCTGACATAGCCTAAGAATCATGTACTACACATGCCAAATCATTTACAGATATTTCATAGTCTATGAGCTTATACAACCCACGACATAAAATGCTAGAAGCAAAAATGATGTTGCCGATTGACAGATCATGAACTGTACATCTGCAATCAACAAATTTTACAACCAAGCCAATCTTAGCTAATGCAAAAACTGATAATAGATTTTTCTTGATCCCTGGCACAAACAAAGCATCTGACAAAGTGAAAGAACTACCATCAGCAGTAGTCAAAATGATCTTACCAACTCCCATAACAGGATAAGAGGAGTTCTTGGTGCATGTAACAGTATTCCCTGTAGGGGCAGGCTTGAGTGAAGAGAAGAAATTGTGGTGCAAGGTAATATGTTTGGTCACCCCACTATCAAAGTATCAAACATCTGAGTCTACTATCAGGAACGACTTCATCGGCAAAAATGAACTATTCCTTTAAATCCTTGATCTTTGTGAAAAAATTGTCCATATAATCATTACTCTCGAGCTTTTTTTGGAGGTATGCAACACGAGCCTCATTCCTAGCCTGGTACAATGTGGTAAGTGTATCCCAAGCATCCTTAGCTATTCTGCAAGAGAGAATGTGAGGAATAATGGCAATTTTGATAGACAAAGCTATCAATGCATGTGCATGAGCATCTCTGCCATCCCAACAAATTTGCTCTACAGTAGGTGCAGTAGAAACGGTAGCACAAATAGGAGTCTGTATAATATCACCATCTTCAACACCTTCTACATTAGCTTTAGTACCTACAATTGTAACAGTTGCAGGTGTGATAGGACATTTTTCAACACCCTTCACAATGTTCCATAGTCCTTTTGTAGCGAATACATGTCGCATCATATAAGCCCATAATAGGTAGCTGGTACCATCCAACTTATCCTCAACATCCAACATACGGAATTTACCAAGACAAGTTCTGCTAAACCTGTAGCAGACTTCAAAACACTTATATTGGCGAACCAAAATAGGTATATACCTTTGGTACAAAAAGAAGAAATACCCTACACAAGCACTATGATAATGCATTCAAAGGCTGAAATGAGCTCAAATCACAATTTCGGCATGACATCGCGAAGATGTTTTGATCTTTGAAACACCCTGAGTATGCTCACCAAAATTCGTGTGATTTTGAGACTACAACCGGAGAGGTGTCGATGATGCCCTAGAAGAAGCGGTGACCTGCTCTAATACCAATTGTTGGAGTTAGACATCTGCGGAAGCATGCAAACAACACAAGGAAGAAGAAGAAGCTTGGAGCACAACACACAATACTGAATGTATTACCAATAGAATGTACAAAGATAAGTAGCCGGTTAGGGCAATAGGCGTATATACAAGCCGAGGGGAAAAAACCTCCTAAAGAGGGAAAAAAGTGCTCTGGTGGTCCTAGAGTGTTCACACACATCACTAGCTAAATATATCAACAAGAGGTTCTTGACAAAGAGAGCCTAGTACATCTACTTAAAGAAAAAGCTTGTATGGACTTCAATAATCACCTAAAGAATGGTATTATAATTTTGATGCATTCATAAACTCAAAAATCTATTCAAGAAGCAATGAGGATAATTGTATCTACACTAAGAGATGTTCACATGGTAGCTAGATATGTTTGTTACTTACTATTGATGACATGTTGATTGTTGAAAAGTCCTCATAAGCCTTTTCTCTCTTGAAAACAACTTGAGTCAAGATTTTGATATGAAAGATTTGGGGAATGGCAAACATATTTTTGGCATGTGGATTCTTCATGGCAAGACTAAAATATGCATATACTTGACTCAGGGTGAGTACATATCCAAATTACTTCACAAGTTTAAAATGCATGTTGGAAAAGAATCGAGCACACGAGTTCCTACATATGTGAAGTTGACCAAAGGTGATTGTACTAAATCTGATGAGGAGAAGTATGACCAAGGTTCCTTATAAACATAGTGTTGGTAGTCCTATGTATATGATGGTAACTGGTAGGCCAAAAATTGCATTTGTGGTGGGATTTATAAGCATATAACTTATCTTGTAAAAAAAGCATTAAAAAGTAGTCAAAATGATACTAATATGTCTAAGTGACACTAAGGATATGTGTCTATGCTTGGGTAGAGGTTATGCATCCACTCTTGGATACACAAACTTTGACTATGCTAGTTGTGTAGATAATAGAAAGTATACTTTAAGGTACATCTTTCACTCACAATTGGTTCTATTATGTGGAGGTTTTATCTATAAGAATGTACAAGTGTTTCCACCAAAAAAATTGAGTATGCTGCAACTAGTGAGGCATGTAATGAATCACTTTGGATAGAAAGAGGCTTGTGACATGGGCATACCTCAACATGTATATCCTTTACTCACTGATAGTTAGAGTTCTATTGCATTGACTAAGAATCCAATCTATCATGCAAAGAACATGCACATTAACATGAAGTATCACTTTATTTATGAATTGTTACCCTTTGAACACATTTTACTTGTGAAGGTCGAGAACAATAAAACAAATGCTCTAACCAATGCTTTACCATATGATAGCGTTAGACATTATGGTTAATTTATGGTGGTCACTTGATTATTACTTTTATGTAATAATTTTTACAATGTGTAGCATACCCATCAAGTTGGAGGTGTAATTCATATACTCATAGTCAGATTTCCTTTTTCATTTTTTAATTTCCTCCCTCATGCATATACACCATTAGTGGGAAATTTTAGCACTAGTGTCTACGTGAAAGGTCAAATGGACTTTAGAAACTTTTGAAAATGTTATTTCTTATACATAGTGCAATGCAGTCGCTAACCATGAACTTTAATGAGACCACATATTGTGAAACTTGCATACATTGAAATTTTTCTCTTTGGATTTTTCATTTTCTAGAGGTTTGCATGTACATGTATAGAGAGCATCTATGTTGTGATCCAGAAGGCTAGTCTACATCACGAGAAGATGAGAAGTTATCCCTTAAATTCAATCAATAGGGATGCTTTGTGGAGAACCCCATATAATGGTATGTGATAATTATAAAGGGAAAAATTACGGAATGCTATTTGGAAGAACTTGGAGAAGCTTGTAGGAGGTAGAAAAGTGAGTTACGAAGCGACGAAGTTTGTTCCTGCCAATCGGCACAAGGCCAGCCCTTAAGCTTATGGAGACTCAAAAAGACCTTATATTCATGTGATAAGTGCAATAAAATGCACTATGTACTTTGGAGCATCAAGGAGAAGGAGTCGATACAAAACAGATAGGTTTGCACATCGACTACTTCAAAAAACTTACTATATTTAGAAGAGACAACGAACTTCAAATGCTCATAGCGACCAACCTAGTTACAATTAGAAAGTAATACACATAGGGTTGAGTGTATAGAATGCACAAGACTATAAGGAATAAGCAAATATTCTATTGGAATGAATCATATACTCAACAATGGTACCTCCTATTTTTCAGGAATATGTAGAGATTGACCGGAGATAGAAAAACTATGATTTCTCCCAAATTGCTGAAACAAATGCTATGAAAAATTAAGGGCATAAAGTAGAATCATACCCTTCCAATGAGCCATCTCTCATTTAATTTGGAACTCAGTAGAGAGAGCAGCAGCCTCTACACGCTTACTATTGGTGAAGAAGATGATGCAGAAAAATGAAGGAGCAACACAATGATGGTCACAAGTGTATGTATATTGCTTCCATATATTGTACTAGTGATTTGAAGCCTTTATATAGACTCTATAAGTGATCCATGAGTTCTAAAATTAGATTTTGAATTCAAATGAAGGCAATAAGATTTGTTGGAGGGAATCAATTCACTTTCCTACAATCTAGGAAAAGTGAAGATCTAGTTTGATCTACTTTTAGGTGATTGATTGAATGATTGAATGCAACTCAACCACCACAAATTCGTGTAATTTGGGCTCTATCTTTCTACTTTTACATGTGTAAAGCTCTAAGCTATTACAATGGTAAATGAACCATCAAAAATCTCTCAAAAAAATACAATAAATGAGCATAAGTAAAAGAACTCTCCAATGGATATTCTTTCGACATAATCCAAGTGATAGCTTTGGATGTAGATCGAATCCACCTCAAGCATAGTGTAAGCTTGATGTTGGAATAGCTCCCCCTCAAGCTAAAATATGCTTGAGTCTTCATTCTCTAATAGGTTGAATACGTGCCATAGCTTTGAATCTATAAAGCTTTATTCCATCAAGTGCCTTCATCATCATATCTGCTACTTGCTTTTCTGTTGGAACAAAAGAAATGTCAATCTCCTTTTCCATGAGCTTCTCCCTGATGAAGTGGTAATGAACCTCTATGTGTTTGGTCCTTGCATGGAAAATAGTGTTTGTTGCTAGATGCATGGAACTTACATTATCTCCAAATATGTGAGGTTTGGAACTCATAAGTCCCAAATCTATGCATTTAACCATATTGCCTCTTGAGTTGCTATGGTCAAACCTCTGTACTCTGCTTCAATTAAGGATAAAGCAACTATAGGTTGCTTCTTGGAACTCGATGACACTAGCTTTGGACCTGCAAATACTAAGTAACCAGAGGTACTTCTTCTATCATCCTTAGCTCCTGTCCAATCTGTATCTAAATATATTTTGATATCCAAATCTAAAAAGTAAGGATAGAATATACCTTCATTGATTGTGCCTTTGAGATACTTAAGTACTCTCTTAGCCACATCCATGTGTGATCTTCTCAGTGAGTGCATGAACTGACTAAGAACTCCCACACTATATGAGAATATATCAATCTACCTACCAAGCTTTGATATTCTTTAATGTCTTCAATTTTCTCACCTTCATAAACACCTCCAAAGATGTATCTATATGCTTAGTGTTCTCCATTTTGAACTTGAGAAGTATATCGTGAATGGATCTTCTCCGAGTCAAATACATTCCTTCATCTATGTATATCACTTGTATACCTAGGAAATATGTGAGCTCACCTAAGTCACTGATTTTGAGCTCCTCTTGCATGTGTCTCTTGATTCTCTGAATGCCATTTAGATCATCACCTGTCACAATAATATCATCTACATATACACATAGATAGATAACCTCATTGTGATCCCTTTTGATGAATAGAGAAGGATCTCAATTGCTAGGTATGAACCCTTCATCTTGAAGCTATGTAACCAGCCTGTAATTCCAAGCTCTAGGAGCTTGTTTCAATCCGTACAATGCTTTCTTAAGTTTGCAAACATAAGATGCATGATTAAGGTCTTCAAAACTTGGAGGTTGTGACATGTATACCTCTTCAATTATCCAACCATTTAAGAATGCATTTTTCACATCAAGTTGGAGGAGTCTCCAATTCCTTGCAGTAGCTACACTTGTCAATGTTCTAATTGTAGTTATTTTTGCAACTGGTGAGAATGTTTCCTCATAGTCTATACCATGAGTTTGTGAGCATCATTTGACAACTAATCTTGCCTTGTACTTGCAAACTGATCCATCAGAATCTCTTTAAATTTATATACCCATCTACAACCAATTACCTTTTGATTTCGTGACATTGGAACCAAATCCCAAGTGCCCATCTCCTTCAATGCATCTATTTCTTCTTTCATGGCCTTTTCCCAATTAGGAAGTGTAATACATGTCTTTCAGGCTAACAGATGTCTCCTTAGGACATGAAAGTAATGGATGAATAGCATCTTCCACAAAAACAACATCACAGCTAACCAAAATGCGTTTAATTTGTGGATAATAGAGATGATAGACTTTGGTTTTAAAACTGTACCCAACAAAAGTAGATTTCACTGCTTTATCATCAAATTTTCTACATTGCTATTTAGGCACTAATTCATATGCCAAACAACCAAAAACACACAGGTGAGCAATAGATGGCTTATGACCATGCCAAGCCTCATATGGAGTGATAGACTGCAATGCTTCAGTGGGATGCCTCTTAACTACATATGTTGCACAGATAACAGCCTCAAGCCAGAAACAATGTGCTAAAGCCTCACTCTTGACCATACACCTCGCCATCTCCATGACTGACATGTCCTTCCTTTCAGCAACTCCATTGTGTTGAGGTGTATATGGAACTCTACACTGATGTTTTATCCCACATTTAAGGAGAAATGAATTAAAGTCAGAAGACATATATCCCCCCCTCAATCAGAATGGAGGGTGCCTATTTTACATGCTGACAAATTTTCAACCAAAACCAGAAATTGTTTGAGGCACGTAAACACTTCGGACTTTGCTTTCAATGGATATACCCATGCATGCCTAGAAAAATCATCAGAGAAAGTCACGAAGTAAAGATAGTTCCCAAAAGAGAGTGTCTACATAGGACCACATACATCACTATGAACAAGCTCCAATTTCTGAATAGCTCGAATTGAACCATGTTTTGGGAATGAGGAATGCTGCATTTTTTCCAAAATATAGCCTTCACATACATGTTTACCAGGTGCCTCAAGTTTGGGCAAAGAGGACACCAGTTCATATTTTTGTAGGCATAGCAAACTAGCAAAATTCAGATGACCAAAGCATGCATGCCAAAGCTTTGCATCTAACATAGCCTAAGAATCTTGAATGGCACATGCTAAATCATTCACGGATTTTGCATAATCTATGAGCTTATATAGCCCATGACATAAAATTCCAGAAGCAATAATGATGTTTCCATTTGACAGATCATGAATTGTACATCTGTCATCAACAAATTTCACAGCCAAGCCAATCTTCACTAAAGCTGAAACTGATAACAAATTCTTCTTGATCTATGGCACAAATAAAGTATCTCACAATGTAAAAGAACTACCATCAGTGGTAGTCAATAGAATAGCCTGCACAAGTGAAGTGTCAAGCAAGACTTCATCAACATAAATCAACTATTCCTTCAAATCTTTGATCTTTGTCAGAAAATGATCCATGAAATCTCCTTCATTCATGTGCTCACTCTCCAACTCTTTTTGGAGGTAAGCAACACGAGCCTCATTCCTTGCCTAGTATAAAGCGGTAAGTGTATCCCAAGCATCCTTAGTTTTTTTGCAAGAGTGAATGTGAGGAATAAGGTCACATTTGACAGACAAGGTTATCAATGCATGTGCCTGAGCATCTCTCCCATCCCAATGAATTTTCTCTATAGTAGGTGCACCAAGAACCACAACACAAATAGGAACATGAAGAATATCATCATCTTCAACACCATCTGCATCACCTTCAACAACTATATTTGTAGCTGTAATAAGACATTTTTCAACACTTTGCACACTATTTCATAGTCCCTTTGCAACCAGTACATGATGCATGGTATAATTGGTTCCATCCAACTTATCCTTAACAACCAACATACCGAATACATCACTGCTTTCAACCATGGCCCATAATGGGTAATTGGTTCCATCCAACTTATCCTTAACAACCAACATACCAAATACATCATTGCTTTCAACCATGGCCACTGATTAAAATATCTTGATGCAAAAAAATGAATGTATCTCAAAAAGTTGAATAGAACTATCCTCTCAAGTTTTGCTAAGCTTGTAGCAGACTTGGGGACACTTATACTAGCAAACCAAAACCTATATATATCTTTGGAACAAAAAGACAAAATTGCCTTTACAAGCATTGCGATAGTGCATTCGAAGGCCAAAACAAGCTCAGATCATGATTTCAACACCATAAAGCAAAGCCATTTTGATCTCCTAATCACCCTGAGTATGCTCACCAAATTTCGTGTGATTCTAAGACTATGAGCGGAGGTGTTGACAATGCCCTTGATGAAGCAGTGACTCTCTTTGATACCAATCGTTGGAGTTCGAGGTGTGTGGAAGAACGTGAACATCAGAAGGAAGAAGAAGAAGAAGAAGAAGCTTGGAGAACAACACACAATGCAGAATGTATTACAACTCTAATGTACAAAGATAAGTAACATGTTAGGGCTATGGGCATATATGCAAGCTGAGGGAAAAAACCTCCTAAAGAGGGAAAAAAGTGCCCTAACAGTCCTAGTGTGTTTAGACACATCACTACCTAAATATATCAACGGATCTAATCAATAGATTAGACAATAACATCATATAAATGCTACAATGACTCAGAGAAGGTGATAGAATTCAAATAATGTATTGTAGTAGTAAACATAGAGTTATAAAACTATAGAAATGTGATGTAAATGTATTTCTAAGTGAGAAATGATACAATGAGAGGTTGTGGGACTCCATGATCTTTGAGTTAAGTACAATAACCACTAAATTGAGTGTGATGATCATATTATACCTGTGTTTACAAATTAGTGTATAAATACACTATTCAGATATGATTGTTGGTTGAGTCTACCGAAAAGTGATCCATAGTTTTAGGAGTCATTTTGAATTCTGAATTAAAATGTATTCATGGTATTTGTATCCCAATATATCCACAAGAGTTTTTCTAGATCACTTCTTTACTTGTGACAAAGGTAACATTGAATATTAACCTTACAACTCAATCAACTAATACAAGTGTACGTATAAGATTGTGCCTCAAGTTTCTTGTGAAATCAAAATGCACAAGAACAAGCATTTAGGCTTCCTTCATGCACCAAAGCATTTCCGCTCCTACCCTGGGTCCTCTTTCACAACCCAATTTTTCCCATCTTTCATGGATTATGGAGGTGTATATAATCCATTTGCCCTCTTCCCTCACCTCTCATCTCTAACCCCACGTGTTGGAACCACGCATGACACAATTGTTCCACTATTCATTATCTCTACCATGCATGCAAACATCATAGAACCCATGGAAATCTCACCACCAGTCATGATTCCCCCACCCCCTCTACCAACTACTCCACCCCCTATCCCCCATTTCCCCTCCAACACCACCACTCACCAACATTTCCACCTCCCCAACTTCAATCACCATTCCCCTTGTATTTCATGTTCCACATACCACATTTGTATGCACCGATACAATTTTCTCCACAATTGGAATCGAGAATGCACTAACACATATGTTTGCATGTATGAAACAAATCACAGAAGAGTATGCCACATTACTTTGGAAAAAGAGTTGGAAAACCAAAACTCCAATACTATAGAGGAATTAGAAAATCATATTTATACACAAGTGGAAAGCAATGGAAAATGCAATTGTGACATGGGAAGATTGCACAAACACCTTGTTATAGCCAAAGAAGAGAACACAATGCTCCAATGCCAAAATGTATAGAATTTTGAGATAGCCATGGAAATGACCACAACCACTCTGTCAACCCATCACAATTCCAAGATGTGCCATCTGACTCAATCTAAGAAATATTTGAAGATAAGCTAACCAAATCAAGTTTTTTAATGAATTAAGCCTCACTATGCATTGAGCTATAAATTTAAGAAGTTTGGGGGATCACGTTGAGTTTTTAGGAAAAAGAAGATATGCATACAGAGTCACACTTAAACACTCATATCTTGAGATTTACACATCCAATGTTGATATTTTTTTTCTAAGCTCAAAAAAATCTAGCTAAGTAATCCAAGTGTTAGAAGAGATATTGAGTGCTCAAACATTGAGAAATGGGTCAAAGAAGATGACCAAGTAGCTCAATGTACTACAGTAGTAAACAAAGAATAAATAATCAATGAAAATGAATCATAATGTGTATCAATATTGCATATATGATACAAAGCAGTTGTGCAAAATTATTCTCACTTCAAGTGAGTCCAACGTATGCTCGTAAAATTAGCTCAAATATCACTATAATATTCCCATGACTAAAAGGTAGTGTATACATACACTTTTTACAAAAAAAAAAGTAAGCACAAAGCTTTGTAGAAAACTTCAAATTTCTCTTGAGACAAAGTCTTCGTGAAAAGATCTGCAATGTTATCCTGTGCAGGCACATATGCCAAACTCATCTTCCCAAGAGAGAACCTCTCCCTCACATAATGATAATGCACCTTAATGTGATTTGTGCGAGCATGGAACACAAGGTTCCTGGCAACTGCCAATGGGCCCTGATTGTCGATGAAGATGGGGATAGAAGAAGATTGACCAACACCCAAATCAGGCAAAAGGTATCTGAGCCACACACACTCAACAATTGTTGTGAAAGCTTCCCTATACTCAGCCTCACAACTAGAACTTTCCATAGTAGGATGCTTCTTGCTCAACCAAGATACACATGAGCTATGAAGTATGAAGCAAAAACCACTAGTGAACACGTGAGTGTCATGGCAACTAGCCTATTTAGAGTAAAAAAAGCATGCAATCTGGTGGTAGTAATCCCCCTTGGGATAAAACAATCCAAGTAGCCGAGTACCTCTCAAGTAGCAAAAGATGTGCTTAGATGCCTTCCTATGCTTGACACCTGGGCAATGCATAAACTTGCTCATTTAAGAGGCAAAAAATTGAATATCAGGTTGAGTTATGCATAAGTAAATCAAACATCCAAGAGCTGGTTGATAGAGAACAATATCAAATGCATCTCTAGCATCATGAAGACTCAACCGTAAACCTATTTCCATAGGGGTGGCAATAGGTTTGTAGTTTTAAAAAGCTATTGCACCATCAACTTGCATAAATTGAATGCCCAAATAATGATGAAAATGCCCCAAATATAACATCTCAAAAGAGGCATGCAAATCAGCCTTCAATTCAGCAATGTGCTTCTCATTAGGACAGTGAGCATCATGTCATCAAGATACACGACAATGATAAGAAGTACATCAGCTACACGCTTAACATATAATATGCTCTCAATTATATGTTCTCAAAACCATGTGCAATCAAGTAGGCATGTATCTACTCATACGAATCACATGGTGCTTGCTTCAAACCATTTAATTCTTTTTTCAACCTATTTTTGAAGCAACCATCCATTTTTTTGAAACTTATGCTTCATAAAAAGAAACATGCTTATTCTTATCACAAAGACTAGAGGCAGCCATTGCATAGCAATTTGATGCAAAAGAAGCATCACGAGAACCTGAACAAGTACGATATGATAGAGGTGCATCTAATTTGCTATCTCAAAAAGTCTACACTAGCCATCTACGCATAGTTTTTTCCTCCTCTACATTAGCCCTCTCATGAACAAGTGCATCATATAAATCTCCATAAAAAATGGAATGATCTGCATCATCATGTCAAACTTGTTTAAATAAAGTGTTACATAAATGGAAGTTTACAAAGTTAGGTTTTCTACAATAGAAGCTAATCATATGTCTACTCCACCTCATGCATTACATCATTTTCAACCATTTGTGCAGTTTCAATAATATTTTCTTGATCTAGAATTGGCTCTTCAAGGTAAGACATGTCTTTGGTCTCATCTACTATAGGTGGCACCAATTCCCTTGAGGCAAGTTGGAATGTTTCAGTGTCATCAATATGATTTTTACCTACCTCTTGGTCCTCGTCTGGGCACTCATTAGACCATTAATTTGCATTCTAATGAAGCTGATTTGGACTTCATCTTTCTCTAAAGATGTACAATGCTTGAAAATTTTGAGAGCACATTCCAATGTCATTCTTGAAAAAAAAAATAGATCAATTAGAGGTGATTTCAAAAGAGAAGTGACCGAGCAACATAGCAAACAAAATTACCTATGCCAAAAAATAAATCTAGGACCCAATCACCATCATTTGAGAACAATCGGATCAAGCTCATTATAAGATTTTGTGGCTTCTGGTAATGATTGACCAATGCCTTGTCCCTTGAACATGACAAAGCTTCTTTGTAATTTCAGGGAACATCAGAAGATTTGAAATTTTGTTTTCACTGCAATGTTCCTTCACCCTCCTTTCACTGAATTCATCATAGTAACTGTTGTGAAACAACAAACTACTTCTTAGCAAAACCACCTCAGAAGAGAGAGCACGTCTCCACCCATCCAACTTCACCCATATATAAACCTCAAGGCCAAGGGAGAAAATGTGAGGAGAGCTTGCCACGTGTCCTCTCCACATGGATTCTAATCCAAGGCCTTCTAGCCTTGGAAATCACATGGACTCACATGGCCTTCACATGGATTCTTAAAAGGACTTCTCCCAAGCTTGTACGTACAAGTCTCAAGGCTTGAGAGGCCTCCCTAAGGGTTAAATACCATACCCTTGGTAAATATCAATCCTAAGGGTCAAAACCCTTCAATTGGGAGTAAATAACTCCAAATATTTCAAGGATTCAAACCACACTCTTGGAGACACTTTCCCAAGGGTTTCCTAATAGAATCCACGTGTTCTCCAAGTGGTTTTGGACCCTCAAAACCCATGTCTTTGGCCACTTTGACCCATAGTTATACAACATTCTTCCCCCCTTTTACATTTTCGTCCTCAAAAATGTGTGTAGGTATATTATGTGAAGTATTCCCCCATGCACCATGATCTATACTCTGAGCATGGTCATCTCTCTCTAGATTCGTTTCTAGTAATCAGATAAAGGTTAATCCCTACCTTAATCTGAAAGAAAAGGAATCATAATCCCTACCCAAATCACTTTCTCTTAGTCCACTTGAATGTACATGCATGCTTGGTACTTATGGACTAGTGGAATGGGTGGACTGCTTTGGTAGTCTTTTTCTTTTTGCACTTTCACAAGCCTTGAGCTCCATAAAATAATATATTTCAGTACACTTTGTACTTCCCTAGAAATTTATAATTTTAGGAGTCTATGATAGAGATCCTATCTCTATCTTGAAAGGGCCAAAAACTGGATTCGTCTTCCACTTTTAACAGAAAGGAGAGGAATCTTCATATGTTCTGAACTTAACTTATTCTTTTATAGTCCTTTTCAAATACAAATATACTTTATTTGTATTTTCTAGGACTTAACTAAAGATATGAACTTAGCAAAGTGGGTCTAGTGAGTCCTTGCCAAAACATGCTCAATAAAATGACGAGAAATACTATCTTCTCATTCATTGGCAACTTAGGTGGACTTATTTCAATCATCCGAGTTTTCTTGAAACATAAAGCTCAAGTATTCCGAATGACAATATACCCAATTTTAAAAGTTCATGTCTACAAGTGGATCCCTATCTTGATCATCTTTGATTTTCTCTTGGATTAATTCTCAGAATAGCGTTTTAATCCTTTTGGAAGTTTTAAAATTCAAGACTTAGATCCAAATATGACTTTAGAAATTGGAATTATTTGGTAGACCATTCTTCTAAGTCTCTACCCCATTTGTTCGTCTTAGCTTAGCCTGTTCTTCCAATGAGAATCAATACTAACTATCTTGAACCAACTATGGTTTAGATAGTTATGTATACTAACCTTAAAGTTCATCAAAGCTTTGCAAAGAGAAACAAATCTTAATAAATCAATTCCTTCAAATCCTTAAAATTGAGGAACAATACTTTATCAAGACACCCTCTAGATTTCCTATTGGATGGAATTGAGATGATTCAAGTTTTGCAGCTTTAGTTCCAAGGACTTGCAAGAAAGATACCTGTTTCTAGGCATCATATCTCAAATCTTGCTAGGAACATTCTTGAATCACTTGTTCTCACCAAAGATTCAAAACAAGATCTTTTACAGATCAAGTTTATTATACTTGAATAGGCTTGACTTACTTTTGGAGTTTAACTTCGTAAACTCCGAAAATTCTTTACCCTCTTACTTATCCAAATTTATTGTTCCACATAAAATTTGGCTATGCATTTTATTAAGAAAAATGCATCTGTTTTAAGAGGATAAAGGATAGCCCTTTCTAGGGTAAATGTCATGTTCATTCTATTTACCCTTTTTTTCATACAACTAAGTGTATTAAATTGGTTCAAGGAGGTACATTTCTACACCTCATAATGAACCAAAGACCTTAATCTAAATGGTCTTATCTTTACGGCTTATCCTGATGTTTTCTATTGGATCTTGAGTCTATTTTCTCTCTGGCCATCAGAGAAGACTCTCAGTGGGAGTTAGTACTCATTGTCCCATACCAGGGAGTTCTTCCTCCAATCCATAGAACTACATTCTTAACCTTTCCACATTCTTTGCCCTTATCTTTTCAATGCTCTCTGATTATTTACCATGATCATGAATTCCATCTTGGAACTCCTTGGCATCATTTTCATGAGAGCAAAGACTAGGGTTTGTAATGTCGATTTATTCAAAGGTCTATTTAGGTTGACCTTTGAACTTTACTTGGTATCGAACTATAAAAGGGTTTGATCTTTTTGATCAATGTAGGCCTCTCATTATCCAATCATAAAGGGTTGGATATATTTGACTAATTTAGTTCACTTGGCTTTCCCAAAATTCCTCTATCTAATTTAACATGAGATAAGATCAAGTCTTACCTCCTTTAGATCCCTTTTTTTTCAATGATATTTACCCATGGGATTTTCTTGGGATCTTGAACTCATACCTTCACGAGTTGATATCTTTGCTTAAGTCTTCAACATCATGTTGATGTTCTTCAAACCATTAACTATTCTCCTTTTAGGGATCAATGATTATATGTCACCCTTTTGACTTAAGCAAGTTGACATGCTTAGTGATCCAAACTCTGGATACATCTTTATCCATTCTCAAAATACCCTGCTCTAAATATGCTTCAAGTCTTTGGCTAGCTTACCTTAGTTTATTTGCCAAAATGGAATTCTTTAACGAATTCCCTTCTTACATATTTGGTTCTTACTTTGTTTGAGATTTAACTCAAACATACTTGGGTACTTATGGACATCCAACGTACTCCTTAACTTTCATAAAAGAGTTAAGGAATATCTTTTGTTTAGAAGTATCATATTGATGATACCTTTCTTCCCCCCTTTAAAGAGTTTTCATCCTCGAGAACTATAGGAAATTGATCATCTTTTAATTTCCTATCCAAATGGGAGGTTCATTTATGCTAAATCCTTCACTCAAAGAGCTCTTCAATATCCTTGAGCTTAAGCTTCCATTATCCTTAACTTCAATGTCCCAAACCATTGAACCCACTTAAGTGACATTGTAAACCTAGATGTCCCATACCATAAGATTTACAATCCCACCTTAGTGTATACAATTTTAGCTCTTACTCAAGGATTAAACTTCATTTGTTTTAGTCTTATCAAATATAATCAAAATCTTTGTAATCTACATTCTTACAAAGTCTTGATTTGTTCTTTGAAAAGACTTTAAGCTTTCATTGAACTATTTCCTTGATTAGATGCAATCAAATTTATCTTTGTTTATGTCATTTGATAATAGAGCTAGTATTCTCATACTAGATATCATCTATTGACATAAGTAGGCATCTGTATCAAAGGATATAGTCAATCATAAGCTTTGCTAAATGGTTACCTTGTTAACTATCTTGATAAATTGTTTCTTACTCATAGAGCACATTTTGGAGTAGAGTTATTAAGGGTTTCTTTCAACCCTTTAATCTTCCTTTTCTCTAGATGTGCTTAGTGAGTTACAATTCTTCACTCTTGAAGCAATTTTCTCAAAGCTCTAAATGGATCCTACCGCTTGTCAGTGAAAGAAGAAGCTTATTGGGGATGAAATGAATGCTTAAAAAGGGAAAAATGGTTCAACCATTTTCTCCCTAATATATCATTTGAGGACATTCTCTTCCCCTTTTTAGTGTGATCATTGTCCTCAATGAGCAGATGTTTGAAGTTCTTCTGAACTTGTTAACATCGTTCATAATGAAAAATTATCCCATGTGTGTAGGGTCTCATATAAGCTTCTAGTTTCTCCTTTGGATTTTTCAATCCAAGTTCTTTCTACTACCATTTTATGGTTTAATAAGAAGAGAAACTTGTTGGATTTGAAGCTTAAGTGCTTGGCCTTGCTGATTAGGCATGCCATGGGTATTGTGGAACTTGGGGGTCCTTAAGTAGGACTCGAAGTTTAAAGTTGCTCTTACTAAGTTGAATTTTGTTGGCTTTTGATTTAAGCCAACATATAAAAATCATAAAAGTTAATGGGCATTGAGTCTCATGATCTCATTACACTATAGCTTTTATGCTTCTCACTTCATATGAAGAAGTCATTTTTCTATCTTAAAACCTTGAGCTTACTTATCTTTATTTCTCTCTCATCCCATAAACCCATGCATTCAGGATTCAATCTATTTATATGTATGAAAATGTTGAGCATGCATAAGGTTCAAAAATTGAAACCCTCCTTAAAGCATGCATGGAATTCTCATATTGAATTCCATTTTATTCAATAATATACTCTTACTTTGCCTTCATGTTCATGCCATGCTATGATGAAACTTCAATGTTCAATTCCTAATCATCTTTCAAAGGTGCCATTTCATGCTAATGAGAAAACTTTTGATATTCAATTGTGCCTTAAATGCTCCGTTTAAATGGATCATTCTATGCACCATTCAATGTGCATTAGGACCTCATTTGCATCATTTGAAATGCATTCTTAAATGCATTATTCTAGTATGGCAAGAACAATTTGAAAGTAACACTTACCTTCATGGAAGCTACATTCATCCTTCGTATACTTGCATAGTGGGGCCATTTTTTATAATGCAAGCTTGGACAATCATAATTCTTCAAAATTCCATTGTTCTTGCTTGGGCATACTTACTTGTATCCCTGATGATGCAGTTAACCTTACAAAAACTCTTAATAGTGCCTAAATGCATGCTCGTAGTCCTATATCAATTGCATTTATATTTTCCACATCATATATAAGATGAATTCAATGCATATTAGTATATGCCACATATCCTATAATAATTATCGCCATATTTCTAAGAAGATAGATCCATCCTTTCCACTTCATGTTCTCTTCACATATAGAGTGCATACAAGATTTTGTTAAAATATCTCACACATATATGCCTATCTGACTACACGTAAAGCCTCCCGAATGCACTTGTAGGAAACCATGTCCCTTCACCAAGAGTGAAAGCAAGCACCTTCCAACAATGAAGGGCATGCATGTAATGATGCAGCTCTAGGTCCCTTTCACTCGATGTGATTTGATTCGCATGGCGTCCATTGGAAAGGAGTGTATATTAATAAAAAGAAAAAAGAGAATATGTTTGAGAATACTTGTTTCTTCGCGAGCCATAGTTTTACTTTAATTCTACTATATCCTTAAAACTCTTCACATTTCCTATGTGTATGCACGAAAATCCTTCCTGAAGTTTTTTTTTTTAATGGAGATTCGGCCGAGGCCTATTCCCCCAGACTTTAACTTTGAAATTGCAACTGTACAAGGAAGGGCATAGTACCCATGGGACCCCCCTTATCCCACAAGAACAGGGGTTTACAAGACTGGGTTGAACGGCAGTCACAACTACCGCGTGGATGGTCAAACGGTGGCCAACAGCCACATACAACAGTTTCTGAGATTCATATGTCCCTACATGTTGCTGCCAGGGGTTGAACCCTCACTCCCGCCTCAAGAGGTGAGAGGCCCTTCCTGAAGTTACACGCGATGCGTGAGGGTGGTATAAATCCCACATAGAAAGTAGTGTGCATAGAATGCGTACTATAAGTAAAGGAGTATTACCTTTACTCCATCAACAGAAGCATTTGTGAACGCATTTACCTCGTTCATACGTGAGGAATGCGCATGACCTGTTGGGCATCTGGTCCCTGAAGACGGACGTCTGTGATATGAGAACCTCTCTACTCCATGGGGGGGAGTCACATGGCCCGACTTCTACACACGCCTCCCAAATGCACCCTTACGAAAGGCTTTGAACACAGAGAATTCTCGTGAGCGCACGGAATCAATATTCTAGTGAGACTATAAACCTTGGCTCTTGATACCAATGTTGTGAAACAACAAACTACTTCTTAGTAAAACCACCTCGCACGTCTCCACCCATCCAACTTCACTCATATATATACCTCAAGGCCAAGGGGGAAAACGTGAGGAGTGTATATATACCTCAAGGCCAAGGGGGAAAATGTGAGGAGAGCTTGCCACGTGTCCTCTCCACATGGATTATAATCCAAGGCCTTCTAACCTTGGAAATCACATGTCCCCACCCATCCAACTTCACCAATATATATACCTCACGGCCAAGGGGGAAAATGTGAGCAGTGTATATATACCTCAAGGCCAAGGGGGAAAATGTGAGGAGAGCTTGCCACGTGTCCTCTCCACATGGTTTCTAATCCAAGGCCTTCTAACCTTGGAAATCACATGGACTCACATGGCCTTCACATGGATTCTTAAAAAGACTTCTCCCAAGCTTGTACGTACAATTCTCAAGGCTTGAGAGGCCTCCCTAAGGGTTAAATACCATACCCTTGGGAAATATCAAACCTAAGGTCAAAACCCTTCAATTGGGCGTAAATAAGTCCAAATATTTCAAGGGTTCAAACCACACTCTTGGAGACACTTTCCCAAGGGTTTCCCAATAGAATCCAAGGGTTCTCCAAGTGGTTTTGGACCCTCAAAACCCATGTCTTTGGCCACTTTGACCCATAGTTATACAACAGTAACCCACTATCAAGCACTCGGTTGCACTAACAAACCTATGGCCTAGGGTGTGATTCACGTTTTTCTTTGCCCTACGAGCATTATTATAAGTAACAGTATACATGTGAACACAAAGGCAAAAGCCAAAAACAAAATGAAGGTCAAATTAAATGCCATGGAAAATAATGATCCTCCACAATGGTGATAGGCTCAATTCAACAAAATGTGTTACCATATTGCAAATCTGTGGGTGCTTGAATGGCTCTTCATCATTAATTGATTCACTCATCGTAAACCCATACAAGATATTTGTTATCAAAAGGGAAAAATGTTTCTATGAACTACGGTACAAATATTATTTACATCCTCACAAAATGCACTATAATATGATGTCCAAAAAGGGTCTTTTGGGTTCAAAAAACCTTCTAATCTAGATGAAAAATCATCAAAATCCATCTCCTTAGCCTTTATTCTAGACTTCTCATGCCTTTCCCTTTGGATATATGCAAGGAAGGCACTACGATAGCTATCCCTGGTCTCACCACTCTTCTTATTTTGTGGTTTCTACAAAGAAGTGAAGAGTATCAATTCTAACATTCATGAAATTATATTGATGCTTGGCATTGAATTCATGGATAAATTCTATGATAGGAATTGATATTAGAACAAAATGTGATCAAGTGCTTGAAGGTGATGCTAGGTATTGACTACTTATAGAAAAGGTGATGCCTCACATCAACTTTGTATTGAAACTCGATACAAAATTCTTTGTAAACTCGATGTCTAGCTTCCTATTCCAATGCCCAACATCAAACTTCAACATGACTATGTACATAGATTGATGCCTAGCATTTAATAGCACCAAGTATATAGAGCAACTTGATGCCTAGCATCTAATATGATCAGACTAATTACATATAAAAGGAGAACTCAACAAATCACGGAACAATATAAAATATGTTGATAATGCTTTATATGAGTAGATCGTTGGGTATTTTGCCTAGACTTCATTCCACTGAAGCATTCAAGCCTCCTCATCATGACCTCTTGTATCTTCATATAAAACTTATGATTGCATTGGAATTTTTTAAATATAGTCATCTATCAAAAAATCAATGGCAAAATCTTCTTAAGTCAATTGTACACACTTGTTAAGCTCCATGATCATCTCCTCAAGGCTCACTTCTCTTGAAATAACCCCTGATAATGTGGAAATTACCAATGTTTCATCCTTGATGCCTTGCAGAGCTCTCTAAGGGGTGAGCTTCATGTCTTTAGTAGCTTCTTCAATAGCAAATTCTGATCTCTTTCCTTTTCCCTTTACATCCACTTGAGGATCTAGCTTTGCCTTTATTTTACTTCTGATCTTTCATCTCCTTTTTCTACAAAATGGTGAATATCTTATCTTGGAGCTCCCAAACTTCGCCGATCTTGAAGGTTAGTTGGAACCACGGGTCAAACTTCCTAAGTGCATTTGACTTCACATTATCATCCATAGCTATCCCAACCTCTATCACACACTACTTCCTAAGGTTAGGATGGATCTTACCACCATCTACTCTAAGTGAATCAATATATTAAAGATTGAAAAAATGTATGTGCTCAATGGAAGACATCTTTTGCCTATATTCATTGTCATTGTCATTGTTATAGTCCAAAGCTAGGATCTTTGCCTCCTTTGTAGTTAAACCAACACAAAAGTTTACACTCTGCATACATGAAGAAGTATGTAGTGAGATGCTCCTTAACCAGCTATCTTTGGGCCTCTACATAGTGTAATCCTCTAGTTACATAATAGGTGTACTTCTCAAATAAACTTTTGTTGAATTCCTCAATGGAATTACACTCATTTGGATCAACCATTACCAAAAAGGGCACAATAGTTGCATGTGGGTTTATTTTCATTTTCTTTTTCAGATTCTGCACATGAAGGTTATGTGGCTCCCTTATCTCAAGGGGCCCCCTTCCTATGAGTGGGTCTATGGGCACTCTATGATGAATTATGGTAATTGGAAGGTGGAATAGCAACCCCTTCCTCACCAGATTTCTTTTCACGATATCCTCCATAATTTTATTTTTCTCAATAAGAAATACTCCACACATGAGTTCCCCACCAAGGGAAATGATCTCATTTTGTGAGTTTGAGCTTTCTATGGATTCTATGTCTGTGTGCTTGCTCATCTTCCTCTAGGGCTTCTTCTGAATTAGTCGCTTACCCTTTGACTTCACAAGCGTAGAGTTCAAGTGTTGCACCAACATGATGTTTCCTTGTATCTAGGGCAATAGTTCAACAATAAGATTTTCAGATTGCCTACAAGTTTGAGCAAGCCTCTCTAGCACACTACACATTGGACAAAGAATTTCCATTTTGCATATAGCATTCCTTAATGCTTTTTTTGGCTCCGCCAAAAACAAAAGGTCACCTAAATCCTCATCCTCATAATCAAATTTGAAAATCAAACCATATTGAAACACCTGTGTGGTTGTAATCTCTCCCATCCCATAGGCACCTACAAATACAAGCAGAGTGCGTTTTTCTCCTCTATGTACTATAGGCACCATTCAAGGTTCATCAGAGCATGCAACTGATTGTTTTTTCTCACAACTTCAAGCTCTATGGACTTATCCTTCCTCGCTACCTCTTCCTCAATGGGCTTGATAATGCTATGGCCACTTGATGAGTGGCCCATTGGATTACACGCCCATTGGATTACAGGCACATTCAAAGGACATAGTAAAGATGGTCCATTTTTACTTTGCTTCCTGTTCATTGGGAACTTCTCTAGCTTCCTCACCTAAGCTAAGCTTCACCTTCATCTTCTTTACCTCCTTCTCCTTGCACTTATCAAAGTCCCTAGTATTGTTGATATATTTAGGTAGTGATGTGTGTGAACACTCTAGGATTGTCGAGGCACTTTTTTCCCTCTTTAGGGGGTTTTTTTCCCCCAGCTTGTATATACGCCTATTGCCCTAATGGGCTACTTATCTTTGTACATTCTCTAGTAATACATTCAGTATTGTGTGTTGTGCTCCAAGCTTCTTCATCTTCCTTGTGTTGTTCGCGTGCTTCCGCAAACGTCTAACTCCAACAATTGGTATCAGAGCAGGTCCTCGCTTCATCTAGGGTGCCGTTCACACTCCTCCGGTTGCAGTCTCAAAATCGCATGAATTTTGGTGAGCATACTTAGCATGTTTTCGAGATCAAAATTGCTTCACTTTGTGGTGCCAAAATTGCAATCTGAGCTCGTTTCGGCCTCCAAACACACTATCGCAGTGCTTGTGTAGGCTATTTTTTCTTTTTGTGCCAAAGGTATATACTAGTTTCTGTTCACCAGTATAAGCGTCTCGAAGTGTGCTACAGGTCTAGCGGAATTCGACATGGTAGTTCTATTCAACTTTTTGAGATACAGTCAATTTTCTACATCAAGGTATTTTAGTCACCAGCAATGGCTGAAAGCAGTGATGTATTCCGTATGTTGGCTGTTGAGGATAAGTTGGATGGCACCAACTACCCGTTATGGGCTTCCATGATGCAACATGTGTTGGTTGCAAAAGGACTGTGAAATATTGTGCAGGGTGTCGAAAAACGTCTTATCACACCTGCAACTGTTACAACTACAGGTTCTGAAGCTGATGCAGAAGGTGTCGAAGATGATGATATTCTACATATTCCTGTTTGTGCTGCGGTTTCTGCTACACCTACTGTAGACCAGATTCGTTGGGATGGCAGAGATGCCCAGGCACATGCATTGATATCTTTGTCTGTCAAACGTGCCATTATTCCTCACATTCGCTCTTGCAGAATAGCTAAGGATGTTTGGGATACACTTACCACATTATACCAAGCTAAGAATGAGGCTCGTGTTGCTTACCTCCGAAAACAGTTGGACAGTGAGCACATGAATGAAGGTGATTCTATGGATAGTTTCCTAACGAAGATCAAAGACTTGAAGGAACAGTTGATTTATGCTGATGAGGTCATACCAGATAGCTCACTTGTGCAGACCGTTCTGAATGGTCTTCCTGATTCATATCAGAGTTTTGCTTCTACTCTTCGGTTGATGATGAAAGGCAATCCAAATGCCTTATCATTTGAGGAGTTAGTCTCTGTCCTGTTGCAGGAAGATCAGTCCAGGCAGAACACGTCCATTATGTGAGTTGCAAATCAAGCTTTCCTGGCTAGTTAGAAGGGCAAAGGAAAATGGAGCTCTTCAACTAGTAAGCAAAAATTTGCTAATTTTGCATATTCGAAGAAGGAAGATAAAGATGAGAAGAAATCAGAAAAGCATAAATTGTTTTGTAAGTACTGTAAAGGGAATGATCATATCATAAAGAACTGTCCAAAACTAGCTGCTAAAGAGGCAAAGAAGAAAGAGGTTGGAATGGTTGTTGCAGAGGCCTCTACACCAAAAACAAAGTCTGCTAATCTTGTGCAGGAAGAAGAATGGGCGTTTACTATTGTCTGTAGTTTTGACCCATCTTCTCATGAGCAATGCATGTTTGTAGTAGACTCAGATGTTTGGTATTTTGACAGTGGGGCAACCAAATATATTACCTCGCAGCGCAGTTTCTTCTCTTCACTTGAGTCTGCCCCTACACGGAATACTATTACATGCACCAACAACTCCTCTTATCTTGTTATGGGAGTTGGTAAGATCATTTTAACTACTACTGATGGTAGTTCTTTCACTTTGTGAGATGCTTTATTTGTGCCAGGGATCAAGAAGAACCTGTTATCATTTACTGCATTAGCCAAGATTGGCTTGGTTGTGAAATTTGTTGATGACAGGTGTACTGTTCATGATCTGTCAAATGGCGATGTGATTATTGATTCTAGCATTTTATGTTGTGGGTTGTATAAGCTCATAGACTATGAAAGATCTGTAAATGATTTGTCATGTGCAGTAAATGATTCTCAGGCTATGTCAGATGCAAAGCTTTGGCATGCACGCTTTGGTCATCTGAATTTTGCTAGTTTGCTACGCCTGCAGAAATTTGAAATGGTGTCCTCTTTGCCCAAACTTGAGGCACCTGGAAAACATGTTTGTGAAGGCTCTATTTTGGGCAAAATGCAGCGTTTGTCCTTTCCAAAAGATGGTTCAATTTGGGCTACTCAGAAATTGCAGCTTGTACATAGTGATGTTTGTGGTCCTATGCAGACATCTTCTTTTGGGAATTATCTTTACTTCGTGACTTTCATCGATGACTTTTCCAGGCATGCATGGGTATATCCATTGAAGGCAAAGTCCGAAGTGTTCATGTGCTTCAAACAGTTTTTGGTTTTGGTTGAAAATCTATCAGCATGTAAAATGGGCACCCTGCATTCTGATCGAGGGGGGGAATATATGTCTTCTGATTTTAATGCATTTCTGGCTGAACGTGGGATAAAACACCAATGTACAGTGCCATATACACCTCACCAGAATGGAGTTGTTGAACGAAAGAACAGGTCACTCATGGAGATGGCGAGATGTATGGTCAAGAGTCAGGCTTTACCACATAGTTTCTGGCTTGAGGCTGTCATGTGTTCAGCATATGTCCTAAACAGGTGTCCCACTAAAGCGTTGTAGTCTATCACTCCATATGAGGCTTGGCATCACCACAAGCCATCTGTTGCTCATCTGCGTGTTTTTGGTTGTTTGGCATATGCATTAGTGCCTGAACAACATCGCAGAAAATTGGATGATAAAGCAGTAAAATGTATTTTTGTTGCGTACTGTTCTAAAAGTAAAGGCTATCGTCTGTATCATCCACAGACTAGACGCATTTTGGTTAGCCGTGATGTTGTTTTTGTGGAAGATCCTATTCAGCCATTTCTTTCATGTACTAAGGAGACATCTATTAGCTCCAAAGACATGTATGATACTTTGCTGCCTCTTTTTACGAGTGGACAGTCTAGTGCTGGTCCTAATGAGGCAACTTCTCAGCCTTTGCAGGTTTCATGTGATGATACAGATAATTCCATTTCTGATGCAAATGTACATGATGCACTTATTGATGAGAGAGCTTATATTGAGCAGGCAACAACTATGTCAAAGTGGCTAGTGCAGACCTTGCGTGACAGCAAATTAGATGCACCTCTATCATATCGTACTCGATCAAGCTCTCATAGTGCCTCTTTTGAATCAGATTGCTATGCTATGGCTGCATCTAGTCTTTGTGATGAGAATGAGCCTGTTTGGCTGCTATGCAATCTGAATATGATGCAATAAGGAAGAATGGTACTTGTTCTTTATGTGACTTGACTCCTGGAAAGAAGGCCATTGGCACTAAGTAGGTATACAAGCTGAAGCGTAAACCTGATGGTACAGACAGGTATAAGGCTAGGTTTGTTTCAAAGGGTTATGCATAGGAAAGAGGCACTGATTTTGATGAGACCTTTGCACCTACATGCCGTATGACTATTGTTCAGAGCATTTGTGCACTTGTAGCCCATCATGGTTGGAATGTACATTAGTTGGACATTAAAACTGCATTTTTGAATGGTGACTTGCATGAAGAAGTGTATGTTTTTTAGCCCCGTGCCTTTGTGTAGAAAGGGCAAAAAACCAGGTGTGCAGGTTAAAGAAGGCATTATATGGTTTAAAGCAAGCACCACGTGCTTGGTATGAGAAGATACATGCGTATCTGATTGCACTGCTTATTGGTCCTATTGAGAAGCATATTGCTAATTTTAAGGCTGATTTGCATGCCTCATTTGAGATGTCTGATTTGGGGCATTTGCATCACTATTTGGGCATTCAGTTTATGCAAGTTGATGGTGGAATGGCTTTGTGTCAAACGAAATATACTGTAAGCCTATTGCCACTCCTATGGAGATGCATTTGATGCTGTCCTCTATCAGCAGGTTGTTGGATGCCTAATTTACTTATGCATTACTAGGTGAGATATTCAGTTTGTTGTCTCACAGATGAGCAAGTTTATGCATTGCCCTGGTGTCAAGCATTGGCAGGCAGTTAAGCGCATCTTTCGCTACTTGAGTGGTACTCGGCTACTTGGGTTGTTTTATCCCAAGGGGAGATCACTACTGGTAGATTTGCATGCTTTTTTTTACTCGGAGTGGGCTAGTTGCTATGACACTTGTGTATCCACTAGTGGATTTTGCTTCATGCTTTGTAGCTCATGTATATCTTGGTTGAGCAAGAACCAGCCTACTATGGCCACTTTGAGTTCTGAGGCTGAGTATAGGGCAGCTTTCATAGCTACTGTTGAGTGTGTGTGGCTCAGACGCCTTGTCGCTGATTTGGGTGTTCGTCAGTCTTCTGCCACCACCATCTTCACTGACAGTCAGAGTGCATTGGCAGTTGCGAGGAACCCTGTGTTCCATGCTCACACTAAGCACATTGAGGTGCATTATCATTATGTCAAGGAGAGGTTCTCTGCTGGGGAGATGAGCTTGGCATATGTGCCCACCCAGGAGAACATTACAGACCTTTTCACAAAGGCTCTGCCTAGCGAGAAGTTTGAAGCTTTCCGCAAAGCTTTGGGCTTACTTCCTTTTGTGGAGTGATTTCCACATAGCTTGGCACTTCCTTATACATGATTGCCAACTACTTGTTCACTGCATCACTCCCAGGGGGGAGTTGTTGATATATTTAGGTAGTGATGTTTGTGAACACTCTAGGACCATCGGGGCACTTTTTTCCCTCTTTAGGAGGCTTTTTTCCCCCGGCTTGTATATACGCATATTGCCCTAATGAGCTAGTTATCTTTGTACATTCTCTAGTAATACATTCAGTATTGTGTGTTGTGCTGCAAGCTTCTTCTTCTTCCTTGTGTTGTTCGCGTGCTTCCACAGACGTCTAACTCCAATAAGTATATGAGGTAAAAGCTTAGCCAATGACATGACATTCAACTATTTTCCATCAGATTGATGCCAAGCATCACCCTAGAGGGCCAAATCAATGCCTAGCATTGACCTTTGCCAGAAAGTCGATGCTTATCATTGACTCGGTTGTAAAGGGTGATCTCTGGCATTGGCTTGGCCCTCAAGGGTGATGCTTGGCATGAACCCAATGGAAAATAGGTTTGACTATATATGCATGAAAGAGACCTAAACTCAAATTCATTCACAAAGAACTATGGAAATTTTATTATCTAATATTGGAATCTTTGTTTTCTAGGTAGATTTGGGTTACCTAAGAGATAGTCTACTTGCATCCTTCTTCTCCATTGCCAAAATTTTTGCTTTTTTTTGTGTTTTCTCTCTCTAATGTTTTTTCTCTCTATGCTCTCTCTTGACTCGTGGCCCAAAGGAAAATGAGACTCAGTTGCTATCATCTATTTATAGAGACTTGGCTGAGTTGAACCAAATGTACTTGGATCTAACTAGGATCAACCAAATTCTTCTAGGTGTAACTTGATGGTGCAACGAGACTATAGAGGATCAAATTTATGGACTATAGATAATCAAATAATAATGCAAAAGTAAAAAGTCACAATAAATTTGTTCTTCATTTATATTATGAAGATGAAGGGTATTACAAAGCAAAGCTTCATGCATTAGATGACATGGGAAAAAACAAAATGTCTCAGTACCTTTATTACTTTAGTGACTTCAACCTAAAATTGCAAGTCTTTTGTGTTCCAAAGGTTGATCTAGTTTTCTTGGTGCAAGCACTTCTTTACAAAAAATGAGCTTGCATAGAGTGTTCTTGTATGTAAGAATCCAAAAAAATTCTGCATTATGGTACAAGTGATCCGAATTCTAGTCTTTAATCATTGTACCCCAATTCATTATGAGGCTGTTGGAGTTTGAGGTCTATGAAAGCACACAAACAGCACAAGGAAGAACAAGAAGTTTGGAGCACAACACACAATACTGAATGTATTACCAAGTGAATGTACAAAGATAAGTGGCCTATTAGGGTTATAGGCATATATACAAACTAGGGGAAAAACCTCCTAAAGAGGGAAAAAATTGCCCTTGTGGTCCTAGTGTGTTCACACACATCACTACCAAAATATATCAACAAATCCACAATGGGAGTGATGTAGTGAACAAGGAGCTTGCACTTATGTATAAGGAAGTTCCAAGCTATGTGGAAAGAGATCAATCCACCAAAGGAAGTAAGCCCAAATCTTTTCGGAAAGCTTCAAAATTCTCCCGAGGTAGAGCCTTTGTGAAAAGGTCTCCAATGTTCTCGTGTGTGAGCACATATGCCAAACTAATCTCCCTGGTAGAGAACCTCTAAATGACCTAATGATAATACACCTTGATGTGCTTTGTGCATGCATGGAACACAAGTTTCCTCACAATTGTCAATGGGATTTGATTAGCAATGAAAATGGTGGTGGTAGAAGACTAACCAACACCCAAATCGACAAAAGTCATTTGAGCCACACACACTCAATAGTCATTGTGAAAGCTACCCAATATGCAGCCTCACAACTAGATGTGGCCAGAATAGGTTGCTTCTTGCTCAACCAAGATATGCATGAGCTACCAAACATGAAGAAACCACTAATGGACACACGAGTGTCATACCAACCAACCTAGTTAGAGTCAAAAAAGCATGGAAATCTCGCGATAGTAACCCCCTTAGGATAAAACAATCCAAGTAGCCGGGTAGCACTCAAGTAGAGAAAGATGCGCTTAACCACCATCCAATGCTTGACATCTAGGCAATGTATAAACATGCTCATCTAAGAGACAACAAACTGAATATCAGGCCGAGTTACGCATAAGTAAATCAAGCATCCAACAGGTTGTTGTTAGATAAAAACATCAAATGCATCTCCAACATCTTGAAGACTCAACCATAAACCTATTTCCATAGGAGTAGCAATAGGTTTCCAATCTTCAAGGCCAAAATGCTGCAATAATGTGTCAGTATATTTTGTTTGACACATAGCTATTCCACCATCAACTTGCATAAATTGAATGCCCAAATAATGATGCAAATGCCCCAAATATGGCATCTCAAATGAGGCATGCAAATCAGCCTTAAATTCATCAATATGCTTCTCATTGGACTAGTGAGAAGCATGTCATAAACATAGACAAGAATGATCAAAAGCACATCATTTTCATGCTTAACATATAAGGTGCTCTTAGTTGGACTCTTTGCAGAACCATGTGCAATCAAGTAGGCATGTATGTTTTCATGCCAAACATGTGTTGCTTGCTTCAAACCATATAATGCCTTTTTCAACTTGAACACTTTGTTTTCATGCCCTTTTTGCACAAAATCAAGGGGTTGAAAAACACAAAATTCTTCATGTAAGTCATCATTTACAAATACAATTTTAATTTCCAATTGATGTACATTCCAACCATCATGAGCTACAAGTGCACAGATGGTATGAACAGTGACCGTTTGGCAAGTGGGTGCAAAGGTATCATCAAAATCAATGCCTCTTTCTTGAGCATAACCTTTTGCAACAAGCCTAGCCTTATACCTATCAACTCTTCCGTCAGGTTTACCCTTCAACTTGTATACCCATTGAGTGCCAATGGCCTTTTTTCTTGGAGGCAAATCATATAAAGACCAAGTACCATGCTTTATAATACCATCATATTCCGATTGCATAACAACCATAAAATTTTCTGACTTTTGTGCTTCATCAAAATAAATAGGCTCATTCGCATCACAAAGACTAGAGGCGATCATAGCATAGCAATTTGTTGCAAAAGAAGCACTATGAGAGCGTGAACGAGTGTGATATGATAGAGATGCATCTAATTTGCTATCTTGCAAAGTATGCACCAGCCTTTTTGGCATAGTTTTGGCCTCCTCTATATGATACCTCTCATCAACAAGTGCATCAGTAAATCTGCATCAAAAATGGAATGATTTGCATCATCATGTGGAACCTATAAAGGTTGAGAAATTGCCTCATTTGGACAAACACTTGACTGTCCACCTATAATAAGAGGAACCAAAGTGTCATACACGTCTTTGGATCTAATTGATGTCTCCTTAGTACATGAAAGTAATGGTTGAATTGCATCTTCCACAAAAAAAGAAAAATCATGACTAGCCAAAATGTGTTTAGTTTATGAATGGTACATATGACAACCTTTGCATTCAGAATTGTACCTAACAAAAATACGTTTTACCATGTTATCATCCAGATTTTTGCATTGTTTTTCTAGCACTAATGCATATGGTAGACAACAAAAGACATGCAGATGAGAAACAAATGGGTTGTGACTATGCCAAGCCTCATATGGAGTGATAAAGTGTAGTGCTTTGGTGGGATATCTGTTAAGTACATATGTTGCACACATAATAGCCTCAAGCTAGAATCTATGTGGTAAAGCTTGATTTTTTACCATACACCTCACCATCTCCATGAATGACATGTTCTTCCTTTCAACAACACCATTTTGTTTAGGCATATACGCCACTGTACACTGATCTTTTATCCCACGTTCATCGAGAAGTGCATGAAAATTAGAAGACATGTATTCCCCCCCTCAATTAGAACAGAGGGTGCCCATTTTATATGTTGATAGATTCTCAACCAAAACCAAAAATTGTTTCAAGCACATGAACACTTCCAGCTTTGCTTTCAATGGATACACCCATGCATGCCTGGAAAAATCATCAATAAAGTTCATGAAGTAAAGGTAGTTCCCAAAAGAACGTGTTTGCATAGGACCACAAACATCATTGTGAACAAGCTATAATTTCTTAGTAGCTTGAACTAAACCATCTTCCAGAAAGGAGGAATGTTGCATTTTGCAGAAATATAGCCTTTAGAATTATGTTTGAAAGGTGCCTCAAGTTTGGGTAGAGAGGACACCATTTCATATTTCTATAGGCATAGCAAACTAGCATGATTTAGATGACCAAAGCATGCATGCCAAAGCTTTGCATATGAGATTGCCTGAGAATCTTGAACTGCACATACTGAATCATTCATAGATTTTGCATAATCTATGAGCTTATACAACCCATGACAAAATGTATGAAGCAATAATGACATCTCCATTTGACAGATCATCAATTGTACATGTGTCATCAACAAAATTCACAACCAAGCCGATCTTGGCTAATGTTGCATTTGATAACATATTTTTCTTGATCCCTGACACAAACAAAGCATCTGACAACGTAAAAGAACTACCCTCAGCAATAGTAAGAATGATCTTACCAACTCCCATGACTAGATAAGAGGATTTGTTGGTGCATGTGATAGTATTCTCTATAGGGTTGGGCTCAAGTGAATTGAAGAAACTCTACTACAAGGTAATATGTTTGGTTGCCCCACTATCGAAGTACTGGAAAACATTTGAATCTACTGTAGACATACATTGTTCATGAGAAGATGGGTCATAATTGCAAACAGTAGTAAATGCGCATTCTTCATTCCGCACAAGATTAGCAAACTCTATTGTGGATGTAGAGGCCTTCTAGCCTCTTTTTTCTTTGCCTCTTTTGTAGCCAGTTTTGGACATCTCGTTATGACATGATCATTTCCTTTACAGTATTTGCAAAAAAATTTCTACTTTTTTTATTTCTTCTCGTCTTTGTCTTCCTTTTTCAGCTCTACAAAATTAGTAGATTTCTACTTACTAGTAATTTAGTTCCATTTACCTTTGCCCTTTGGCTAGCAAAGAAATATTGATCTGCTACATGCATAATGGACCTATTCTGACTTGACTGATCTTCTTGCAACAAAACATAGACTAACTCCTCAAATGTTAAGTCATTTGGATTGCCTTTCATCCTCAACCAAAGAGTAGAAGAAAAACTCTTATATGAATCTGGAAGACCATTTAGAACAGTCTACACAAGTGAACTGTCTAGCAAGGCCATCAACAAAAATCAATTATTCCTTCAAATCTTTGATCTTTGTCAAAAAATTATCCAAAGAATCTCCTTCATTCATGTGCTTACTCTCTAAATATTTTTGGAGGTAAGCAACAAGAACCTCATTTCTTTCTTGGTATAAGGTGGTAAGTGTATCACAAGCATCCTTTGCTATTTTGCAAGAGTGAATATGAGGGATAATGGCACGTTTGATAGATAAGGCTATTAGTGCATGTATCTGAGCATCTCTACCATCCTAACAAAGTTGCTCTACAGTAGGTGTAGCACAAACCATAGCAAGAATAGGAATGTGAAGATCATCATCTTCAACAATATCCACATCACCTTCAATAATTGTATGTATAGGTGTACTAGGTCATTTTTCAACACTCTGCACAATATTCCATAGTCATTTTGTGAACAATACATGATGCCTCATATATGCCCATAATGGGTAATGGGTACCAACATACAGGATACATGATTGCTTTCAGCCATGGCCACTAAATAAAATGCCCTGATGCAAAAACATGAATGTATCTCAAAAAGTTGAGCATAACTACCCTTTCAAGTTTTTCTAAACATGTAGCAGACTTCAAGGTGCTTGTATTGGCAACAACCAACATATGGAATACATCATTACTTTCATCCATGGCCATTGTCTAAAATACCCTAATCTAAAAAAATGAATGTATCTCAAAAATTTGAGCAAAACTACCCTATCAAGCTATGCTAAACCTATAGCAGACTTCAAGGCGCTTGTATTGGTGAACCAAAACTTGTATATATGCCTACAACAAAAAGACAAATTTTCCTATACATGCATTGCAATAGTGTGTTTAGAGGTAGAAACAAGCTTAGATCAAAATTTTGGCACCATAGAGAGAAGTTGTTTTGAACTCCTAATCACCCTGAGTATGCTCACCAAATTTTATGCATTTTGAGATTGTGATCAAAGGGGTGTCAATGATGCCCTAGATGAAGCAGTAACCTACTCTATCACCAATTCTTGGAGTTTGAGGTCTTGGGAAGCACACAAAGAGCACAAGGAAGAAGAAGAAGAAGCTTGGAGCACAACACACAATACTAAATTTATTACCAAGTGAAGAACATGCCACAACAGTCCTAGTGTGTTCACACACATCACTACCAAAATATACCAATAGAGGCAAGCCCTACTATATCCCAATTCCTTCACCTTCAAACACATGCACATACATGACTTTCTATGGTACATGAACTAAAACTCCCCTTCTTCTTCCTTTAGCAGGTCCCTCCCCAATTCAAAATATATTCGCATATTTTTCTTTGTGATTATAGCCAATTAAAATACAACTAGCATCGATTCTACCCCTATTTTTTTAATTCCTTTTGAAACATGAAAATAGGCATTTTAAAAACATAATACCTCACTTGTAGTAAGCTTCTTGCCGTAGTAAGCCTAATCATCTATAGTCATTTTATGGGTGCTCTATTTGGGATGTGATTGGCTCATCTGATCTAATTGTATTTACATGTTTGTCTCCATTACGTTCAAAATATTCTATTGTTGATACCCTTTTCACGAAAATATTTCTCTCAAATTTTTTTGAATGCACTCACCTTACAGAGTGTACATTTTCCCTTTTTTTTTACTATTGAATTTTTCGACAAGACTCTTGAAACATGCAAGTATACGAAACTCTATTTTTAAATAAAAAATTGTAGAGACTAAGAGAATATATGAATCAAATGATAGAAGAAATATGTGCAAGCATAAATTGATCCTCTATAGTCCACAAAATATGAGTGTATTCAACATTAGATGTCTTATCTCATGCTCAGCAAAAATGCATTAAAATCAGAAGAATGTATCCCTCCCCCCTTAATCAGAATGGAGGATGCCTATTTTGCATGTTGACATATTTTCATCCATAACCAAGAATTTTTTAAAGAACCTAAGCACGTCAGGCTTTGCTTTCAATGGATAAACCCATGCATGACTGGAAAATTCATCAATGAAAGTCACAAAGTATAGGTAGTTCCCAAATAAAGGTGTTTGCATAGGGCCACAAACATCACTAATTGAACCATCTTTTGGGAAGAAGGAGCATTGTACTTTGTCCAAAATACAGGCTTCACATACATGTTTAGAGGGTGCCTCAAGTTTTTGTAGAGAGAACACCATTTCATATTTCTATAGGTGAAACAAACTAGAAAAATTTAAATGACCAAAGCATGCATACCAAATATTTGCATATGAGATAGCTTGAGAATCATGAAATACACATATTGAACACTCACAAATTTTGCATAGTTTATGAGCTTGTACTACCCATGACATAAAGTTCTAGAAGAAAGGATAACATCAACATTTGAGAGATCATGAACCCTACATTTGTCATCAAAAGATTTGACAACCAAGCCAATCTTAGCTCATGTTGAAATTGATAACATATTTTTCCTGATCCCTGGCCCATATAAGGCATGTGGCAATGTGAAAGAAATGTCATCAACAGTAGCCTAAATGATCTTTCCAACTCCCATTATAGGATAAGAGGAGTTGTTAGCACATGTGCAAGTATTCCCTATAGAGGAAATTGCACACTAAGAGATGAAGAAATTGCACACTAAGAGGTAATACGTTAGGTTGCACCACTATCAAAGTATCAAACATCCAAGTCTACTACAGGCATACACTGCTCATGAGAAGATTGATCATAATTGCAAATAGTAGTAAATGCCCATTCTTTATTCCAAACAAGATTAGCTGACTCTGTTTTGATGTAGAGGCCTCTACAGCAACCATGCTAGCCTCTTTCATATTTGCCTCCTTTGCAGCCAATTTAGGAAAATTCTTTATGACATGATCATTTGCCTTATAATACTTGCAAAACTATTTCCACTTTTCTGTTTTCTTGTCATCTTTGTCTTCCTTCTTTGATTGTGTAGCACTAAAAGTTTTCTGTGTACTAGTAGATAAACTCTTTTTTACTAGCTAAGAAAGCTTGATCTACAACATGCATAGTTAACTTTTTCTGCTTGGACACATCTTCCTACAATAAAACATAGATGAACTCCTCAAATGTTAAGGCATTTTGATTTCCTTTGATCATCAATCAAAGAGTAGAATGAAAACTCTCATATGAATTTGGAAGAATGTTAAGAATAGTCTACGCAAGTGGACTATCTAGTAAGATTTCATCAGCAAATATCACCTACTTCAAATCTCTGATCTTTGTCAGAAAATTATCCATTGGATCTCCTTCATTCATATGTTCATTATCCAATTGTTTTCAAAGGTAAGGAACATGAGCCTCCTTTCTTGCCTCGTATAATGTTGTAAAAGTATCCCAATCATTTTTTGGTGTTTTGCATGGGTGAATGTGAGGGATAATGGCATGTTTTATAGACAAAGCTATCAACAACATGTGTTTATGCATCTCTATCACATGCAAATATTCTAGACTTCATCAAAACATATGATTATGCATTTATCATGACAAATTTGGATGCTTACATTCAGCCATACAAGGGGGTGAACAACCTTCTCAAACCCCAAAGGTTACACCAGATAAAGGTAAAGAGAAAGTTTTTGAACCTACACCACCACCATCCATAGCTCCATCTTTTGCTATTTCTTGATTACCTCTTGATGTACCAACTTGTGAAGTTGGAGAAATCCCTAGAGCACCTGAAGAAAGAGTTGTAGATGCAAAAAGGGTTGCAGATGAACAAGAATTTTCACTAGTATTCACAAAACTTCCAAGATAGTGGGAAGAACCAAAAGTCAGAGATTAGATCAGGTAGATCAAGTAAATTATGCAAAAAATTTTGATATCAACATTATTCTAGCACTAAATTCAATTGAAGATGGACCTGCTAATGTCAAAGATACATTATAAAGTCCTGCTTGGAAGAAAGAAATGCAAGACCAAAGTCAAAAGGAAAGAAGATGGTACAATTGATAGGTATAAAGCCAGACTTTTAGTCAAAGGTTATGCATAGAAGAAAGGAATTGACTATGATGAAAGTTTTGCACCTACTTCTAGAATGACCATTTTCATTATAGCACTTTCACTTGTTGCATATTTCAATTGGAAAGTATACCACTTAGATATCAAGATAGCTTTTTTGAATGGTGATCTACATGAAGATTTCTACATTAAGAAGCCAAAAGGTTTTGAAGCAACATGTAAAGAACACTTAGTATGCAAACATATCAAAGCACCCTATGGTTTGAAGTAGGCACCAAGAGCTTGGTATGAAAAGATACATTTGTATCTATTATCCATTGGCTTTGAGAACTCGGGTGCAACTCCAACCCTCTAAATTGAAGCAAAGTCAGATGTCTTGATTATAGTCATTATCTATGTGGATGATATGATCATGAAAGCTCCCAAGGATTCTGACCTTCAATCTTTAAGATGCAACCTCAAGCATACATTTGATGTTAATGATCTTGGGATTCTACACTAGTACTTAGGCATTGAGTTGAAATCAAGGAATGACAATATTTATATGACATAGCATAGATACATTGAGAAAATTTTAGATAGGTTTAAAATGCTACATTGTAAACCTATGCAAACACCTATGGATGTTAATATGTCATTATAGGAAGATGCAAAATCAAATCCTTTTGATGCCACCTAATATAATAAAGTAGTTGGATGCTTCATCTATTTATGTAATACATAAACAAACATACAATTTGCAATTTCTCAAGTATCAAGGTTCATGCACAAACCACTCAAGATCCATATGAAACAAGTTAAGAGACATATATCTAATGATAGAAATCAGAAATTAATCAGATGATTGAACCTTATGCCACTATGATGTTGAGGGGGGGTTTTTGGGAAAACAATCCTAGAATGTTTGAAAGTTGCAATATTCTAGCAATCCTTATTTTAGGACTTAGCCAAGAATTGATGAAAAATGGGCAAAATTTTTATTGCACCACAGTAGAAAATGGAGCTCTAGATGCTGCACACAGTACTCCACACTGCCTGTAGAACATCTAGAAAAACATAGTACATAGAAAGCACGAGCACAAATTTCTTGGGTGTTACAAATGCAGTTGAACTTACGGTCTGTGGTTGACCAGGCCATTATATGTTTTACTAAAGAACATCTACAAAAGTGTACAATAGCCATTCAGCCTTTCACATGGACACTAATGGTAATAATCTCCCACTAAAGGCCAATATGGCCAAAGTGACTATGGGGGAAAAATAAAGAATGATAAAGAATACCTTAGTGTAATTATACAAACTATACCTCCCACCTGATGGGCATGTTACACAATATACAAGTAATTGTGTAAGATCATGAATCAAGTAACCCCCATCAAGTAACAACAGTGTCCAAAGCTATCTTATGTTAGAGCTTTAGTCAAAGCATCTGCAACATTATCTCAAGTATGAACCTTCTCAAGAATAATGTGCTAAGTGGCTAAGCAGTCTGTAAGGAAGTGATACTGCACCTAAATGTGCTTGGTCTTTGCATGATAGATTGGATGCTTAGCCAATGCAATGGCACTCTGACTATGACTTACCAAATGAGGTACATGCTGAGGTAGACCCATATCACAAGCAAGATGGAAAAGCCACAATTCTTCCTTACATGCCTCACTTACTACAACATACTCTGCTTCTGTAGTGGAAATAGTTGTACATTCTTGAAGATGAGATCTTCAAGAGATAGCACCTCCAACAAAATGAAAAATTTACCGTGATGTTCCTCTACCCTAATCCTAATATGATGATATCCTGGCCTAACATCAAGCTTGGTAAAATACCTAGCTTGATGTAATTGATAAAATAGGTCTTTTGAACTAGGCATTGGAAACTTGTTTTTTATCATTACATTGTTCCATGCCCTATGATCTATGCAAATTCTCATAGATCCATCTTTGTTTTTAAATAGGAGCATTGGTGATGCCCAAGGTGAGTTACAAGGTCTAATAAAGCCCTTATCTAGATAGTCCTACAGTTTCTTCTCTACCTCTTCATATTAAGAAAAACTAAGCTTATAAGGTGGCTTACAAATAGGTTTAGTGTTAGTAACTACCTCAATTGCATGGTCAATGTCTTGTGTCTCATGTGGTACCCCTCTAGCTAAGTCAGTGGGAAAAACATCTTTAAATTCAAACATAAGATCCTTGAAACGTTTAACCACATACTCTTGTAGAAAAGGACAATTTTAAGGTGTGTCCATATTTACATTACTAGCATGAAAACATGCATGAGGTGAAGTGCCTATACAATGCTAAAGATCATGACTATACAATAAAAATATCTCTTGTACATGCTTAGAATGAAAAAGACAATCTACTTCCATTCTTTATAAATTCTAGATTGTTGTTTTGGTGACTATGTTTAAGTGTGTCTCCCAACACCCATAGCCACTCTCTACCTAAAACAAGGTATGTCCTCTCCATATTCATGATTTGGAAGTCTACATAGTTAGTGTATCTCTATATCTAGACATCCGAATTGGATACTATAGTATCCCATAACCTCTATCTCCCCCTTGCATAATAGATACTATGTATTTATGGGCATAAGGCTATTGGGGAATTTTCAACTTCTTGACCAGAGCATATTTTATGAAGGTATGTGTGGTAGATTCATTTAGCATGACTCTTACCTTGGTCTTGTACACACTACCATGAAGTTTAGCTAGGTCATGTGGTCCAAACTGAGGTGACCATAGTGATTGAGTCAAACGATAGGTTTGTTCTATATCCTCATGTATCAGCTCCACATGCTTGCTCTAGCTTGCAGCTAGAGCTTCCATGTATAGGAAGCAACTACACTGTGTGGACCACCTTTTTGCCCTTATCAAGGGCCATACTAGTCCTTGGTCCTCCTTTCTTTTCTTCCCCCTTCCTAAATGGGTAGTTCCATTGTGCATGGCTAGGAGATAGACACCTTTAACACGAGTTCTCCCTCTTGGTCCACTTTTTGGAACATCAAGCATTCATTATGCTTGAGGTGGAGATTATCTACATCAAATCCATCATTTGAATGATGCCACATATACTTCTTGTAGAGTTTTATTTGCATTCATTTATTGTATTGAGAGTTTGATCATATGATCACCTTCTTATGTAAGTTGCAAAGTGTTTACCTTTGTAAAAGAGAAAAGTAAAAGGCCCAAAAGCCACAAGTTTGAAGTGGTTGAGATTGGCTCTCAATCAATCAATCAAGAAGTAGATATGACTTCATTTTTCTCTTTTCCTAGTTTGTAGGAAATGATTCCAATGAACCTAAACTACCAAACCCACCTAATTTTGAATTCAAACTCATGAAGAAAAGGCGTGTATATATCCTCAAGAGTGTATATAAAGACTCCAAATAATTTTTACATTAATAAGAGTGTTGATTTGATGCAATACATATACTCTTTGACCATTGCTTGGTGCCATTTCAATTCTCTTCTCCTTCCTGAGACTCAGTCAACTTGCAGAGGTTGCAGGTCTCTCTACAAAGCTCCAAATCAAGTGATTAAGAATTCATTGGAATTTATCACTTTCTAATTTATGTATACAAATTTCCAAGTCATTTTGTCATGTATATGTAGAGGAATCTTAGTTTACAGTCTTAGGGTCATTGTCTGCACATCCTTGAAAAATTGGGATGACATCCACTTAGTGTTAAGGTGATTGCTCCTTCATTGTTTGATATAAATTAGGGCTATTATGCATTATATCAAGCCAGCCCCATGTCTGAAACTCCCTTAAGAGGAATTTTTCCAATTGTAGCTGTGTTGGCTACTCTTAGTGTTTGAAGTCATAACTTCCATCCACATTTAGAAGGTTTTTGTGAGCTAGTCAAATTGCAGGTTATCTGTTTAGCATCAACTTGTTCTTGTTGATGTTCCAAAGGACCTATTGGGTTTTATTGCATGAAAAATAAGCCTAAAACATATAAAAAGAGCTAGGTTTGGTCCTATGCTAGTTTGCTGGACCAACTTCACCACTTGAAAACTCAACTTTCCAACCCTCTACAAGCTTCTCCCAGTTCTTTCAGTGGTATTAGAGCAACTTCAAGATAGGAGATGGATTTCCATCAATGATTGAGAAGCTTGATAGACACAATTATGCTTCTTGGCAAAGCACAATGGAGGATTATTTGCAAGGAAGAAATCTATATCGGATCGTATCAAGTGATGAACCAATGCCTATTCCAAGATTCAAAGGAGCACCTACTCAAGAAGAAACACATAAGCTCACACTTTGGCATACTAAGATCCAAAGGAAGACCTACTCAAGAGGAAACACATAAGCTCATACTTTGGTTTGCAAGGGATGCTCAAGCAAGGTCATATATATTAAACTCTATCTCTGATTTTCTATTACCATATATTAGAGTATGCAAGACATATCAAGGGACTTGGGATGCCGTAAAGACTTTCTTTTCTACTAGTACAAAGGCAAGGAGGAACCACCTTTGGAATGAGTACAACCAGATGAAGAAGAGCCCAAATCAAACCATCATTGACTTTGTTACAAAGGTCAAGGAGGTTGTTGATCAATTGCCATCCATCCATTGGAGAGTTTATTGAAGAAGAGGCCATCATGAGGCCAATTCTCAATGGGATTAGAGGTGGCAAGCAATGGCAATCTTTCACCACAGCCTATGATTGCATCATGGATGTGCAAACTCCAGACTTCAACATCTTTCTTGGACAAATCTTAAATCAAGAGTCCAAAAATATCATAAAGGAAGGTAACTCCTATCATGGTAATTCAACTAGTGCTCTATATGCAGATAAGAAGGACAAGAAATAGAAGGCAAGAAGAAGGAAGAAGATGAAGAGGAGACTTCCCAAGCCAACTTTCCAGGCAAAAGCAAGTGGAAAGGGAAGAAGAAAGGACCAAAACATGACAAAATCAAAGGCCATAATGTTCAACCTTGTGCCATCTGTGTTAAAACCAATCACGTTACTCATAATTGTTGTTTCAATGGGAAGATCCGAAAGGAAGTGGAAGAGGTGGATATGGCAAAAATAGAGGCAAAGCTGGATCAAACTTCAACAATAACAATAGAGTCCTAAATAGAAGGGACTACAAAAATTATTCTAAAGATAAAAAACATGAAGAATTATTACTTTTGATGAATCGAAGCCATAAGGAAGGTAAAGAAGATGATCATTTATTCTACATAGACTCAGGATGTTCAAATCATGTTGCAAGCAACATAGCTCTCTTATCTGATTTGGAAAGTCCAAAGCATAGACATGAAGTTCAAACAGGGGATGACACAAAGCATAGTGTGGAGAAGATTGGTAATGTCAAAGCTTCCAATGGCAATACAAACATTCTAAGCAAGGTATTATATGTTCCCACTATTACAAATAACCTAATAAGTGTAGGCCAAATGGTTGAAAAAGGCTTGCAAGTTTGGGTGACCCAACATGAAGCTTTTATGGAAGATCCTATCATGGCTTCAAGAAGATAGCCAAAGATGAGAAGCATGGTAGGCTCTTTACTTTTGAATTCAAAAACACCAAAAACATAGCTCTATTTTACTTTGGGTCTCAAACCCTAATGTAGCATAACAAACTTGCTCATCTGAATGAAAGAACCTTGAAGGATATGTGCACGCAGCAAAGTGTTCTAGGGCTACCAAACATATCAAAGCAACACATGATCAACAGATGTGATGCATGTCAGATTGGGAAGGCACAAAGACAACCATTCAACCACAAAGACTACATCCACAATAACCTTTTGGAGTTAGTATACACCAATGTGGGGGGACTAAGTCAAGAACCTTCATTGGTAGGATCAAGGTATTATGTCTCATTTATTGATGATCATAGTAGATGGGATATTGTGTACTTTATCAAAAGTAATAATGAAGTGTTTGATTGCTTCAAAACATATCTAGCACATGTGGAGAACCATATAGGTAGATCACTCAAGCAGCTTAGATATAATGGAGGGGGAGAATACTTCTCCAAGGAATTTGATGAGTTCTTGTAGAATAAAGGTATCAAGGGGGAAGTGACTACCACGCACTCTCCTCAACTAAATGGAATTGCAGAAAGAAGAAATAACACATTGTTTGGATCATCTAGAACAATGCTTCAAGAGAAGAGATTGCCATATTATCTATGGGTAGAGCTTATTTCAACTTCTCTGTACCTTGCCAATAGACTACAATCCAAATCACTTCAAGGTATGACTCCTTATAAAGCATGGCATGGAAGAAAACCCAGTCTTGGATATTGCAAGGTGTTTGGTTGTTTAACTTATGTTCATGTACCATAAAAAATAAGAGGTAAGCTAGATGAAAGGGCAACAAAGGTAGTGTTTATTGGGTATGACTCAACTCAGATGAGTTATAGGTTCTATAATCCCTCAAACAAGCAATTCACTACAAGTAGGGATGTTGTTTTTGAAGAACAAAGGTCTTGGTATGATGAAGATAAACAAAAGGTAGCTCCACCATACGATCTTAATTCTAATTCTCATCAACTAGGAAGCAAGCATGATACACAGGCCCAGGATCCAAGAACTAATATAGATGATGACCAAGATGAAAGGGAAAAGGATTACAAACTATGGAAGTCAAGGGGCAGAGCAAAGATGCAAGAGTGTGGAGAATGCTCCAACCAAGCCCCTAGAAGATCAACAAGGGAGATCAAACAACAAAAAAGTTATCGATTTGATTCCACATTTGTTACAAAACATTCAATCTACTTGGCAAAAGACTCAATTTTGGAGGAACCCTCAACCTATGGAGAGGCAAAGTGAAACCCTAATTCGAAAAAGGCCATGAAAGAAGAAATAGATGCATTGAAGGAGATGGACACTTGGGATTCGGTTCCAATGTAGCCCAATCATAAGGTAATTGCCTGCAATTCTCAAACACATATGCCCTCAACATGTCCTATAAAATCTGGTTGACCCTCTCGGTCTGACCATTTCCCTGAGGATGATCACCACTGCTCATCTTTAATGGCACCATCAGTTTGTCAAATACAAACTTCCAGAAGTCTCATGTGAATATGACATTCCTATCTCAAACTATGGATGCCAGTAACCCATGCAATCTGAAGACATGCTGGATAAACAAATCCGCTACTTGTGGAGCTTCTATCATCTCCTGCATGGGTATGAAATGAGCCATCTTGCTCAATTGATCTACCACAACTAGGATAGTATCCCGCTTCCTTTGGATCCACGGTAACTTTGGACTATGAAGTCCATGGATACACTATCCCAATTGTGATCTGGAACCTGCAAAGGATGCAAAAGACCTGGTGTCTATATCCTTTTTGCTTTGTTGACTTGACACATAAAGCATTGTTGAAAATATTTGTCGACATCTCTAGGTAACACATGCCACCAAAATATTCTTCTAACAAGCTATATTGTCTTATCAACACCTGGATGTCCTACGCAAGGCACATCATGATTATCATGCATGACTTTTCTTCTCAAATCCTGGGAATCTAGTATGCAAACATTTCCTTTCCATTTAACTGTTTCAGTCTCCTATGAGAAATTGGAATACAGAATGGACTTGTTCGCTTTGTTAGGGGAAGAAACAGCTGGAACTGTTCCGTCTCCTATAATAGAGTCATCATTGATGGCTCGACTAATCTGTAACAAATGTGGACCTTCTACATGTTCTTCCTTTATCTCTTGAAGCAATGAGCTTTCTACAACTGTAAAGCTCATTTGATACATTGTTCGTGATAATGCATCAGCAACTATATTCTCTTTGCCTCGTCTATACAGGATTTCCATGTGAAACTCCTACATGAGCTCAACCCATGAGCCTGTCTGCCTCAAAGATTTGGCTGACGACAAAAATACTTAAGTGTATGGTGATCTGTGTATACCTTGAAGTCTGCACCATAAAGATAGTGTCTCCAGACTTTAAGTGCATGCACCATTGCATACAATTCCTATTCATGCACTAGCCAGTTGCACTGTGCAGTGATGAATTTCTTGCTCTCAAAATCTATGGCCCTGCCATCTTGGCTTAAAACTGCCCCAATGGCTACGCCGCTAGCATATGTCTCTAACTCAAAGGGTTTTTGTGGATCTACCACTTTGAGTATAGGAGTGTCTGAAGTAGCTTGCTTCAGAGTATCAAAATTATCTTGCTACTCTTACTTCCATACAAAATGAACTTTGCCTTGAAGCAAGTTCATCATAGGTGCTGCTATCGACGAATATGAAGAGATGGATTTTGGATAGAAACTAGAAAGTCCTAAAAATGACTGTAACTGCCCCTCATCTTGTGGAGTAGGCCAAGATAATATAACTGAAACCCTCTTGGGATGCATCTGAACCCCATTTACCAATATCACATGCCCTAGATACTCTATCTTCGGAAGAAATAACTCAGTCTTCTCTAGATTAACATAAAACTTATTTTCTTTTAACACATTCAATACTAATCTTAGATGATTTTCATGTTCATGCACATGCCTACTATGTTTCTCCCATGAATATTTTAAGCTATGCTCTCCAAAAGCAACCGGGCAACGATCCGAAAAATCTCCCATCGATCGACAAATGAAAATGTGTGCTCGTGAAGAAGATGACGATGGTGTGAAAAACAATGGGGAATCTTCCAAGAAAATCTACACTCTAATACCAATTGTAAGAAATTGCTTGAACGATGTGTGTGTGACTCTCCTCCCATCCATATATACCCTCTTATAATCTAAAAATAGCAATGGTATACTCTAAAATTAGTAATGATCTCGAATATTCTAGTGTGAACATGTGGCCATCATGCACCACTTATTCCCATTACTACCAAAGTAGTTCCCATTACCACCAAAGTACCTTAGGGTATCCCTGCGCTTGGGACCTTGGCTATCTGGCCCTTGTCCCTCACACACATGGATTGATCCATTTGGACCAATGTGAACTGATCCCTGTGGATGAATGATCCCTATGGCTCAATGTTTGACATACATATAGATAAATAACCTCATTGTGATCCCTTTTGATGAATAAAGAAGGATTTGAGTTGCTAGGTTTGAACCCTTGATCTTGAAGATATGTTAAAAACTTGTAATTCCAAGCTCTAGGAACTTGTTTCATTGAACATTTTCAAAACCTGGTGGTTGTGACATGTATACCTCTTCACTTATCCAATCATTTAGGAATGTATTTTTCACATCAAGTTGGAGCAGCCTCCAATTTCTTGTAGTAGCTACACTCATCAATGTTCCAATTGTAGTCATCTTTCCAACTAGTGAGAATGTTTCCTCATAGTCTATACCATGAGATTGTGAGCATCCTTTGGAAACTAATCTTGCCTTGTACCTACAAATTAATCCATCTAAGTTCCCTTTAAGTTGACAAATAGATTGGGATAGTTATTTGCCACTAGTTGAGTTTTCTTATAACAATAGGCCTCACAAGGTGACCGATATGTCTCCTTTTGAGATGAACTATGAAATGAATCCCAATGCTCCCAAAACCATAGGAATGCCAAAGAAATGTTCTAGTGCTTCAGAGTTCTTAGCAAATCTCCAAGTAATTTTAGAAATAGCTAAAGCCAAGATGCAACAAGCACCTGATAGGGCGAAAGAGTACGCTAATAGCAAGAGATCTCCTAGATCCTTTGAGGAGGGAGACAGAGTCTTTCCTCAAGTACCAGCTAGATCTACTTCACTCTCCACAAGGAAGTGTACTAAGCTATCCCCAAGGTTTTGTGGACCTTGGAAGATAGTTAAAAAGCTAAGTGAAGTTGCATACCGATTAGAGCTTCCTCTAGATTATAGAGTGCACCCCGTGTTTCATGTCAGTAAACTTTGGAAGTACATTTCTAGGGAGGATAATCTAATAGAAGGTAATGTTTCTTTGCAAGAAACTAATAGCATAGATCATTCTCCAGACAGAATATTAGATCAGAGACAAAAGTGATTGAGGAATCATGTCATCCAAGAGTATCTAGTAGCCTAGGGAGGATTACCACTTATTGACTCTACTTGGGAATCAGAAGCTTTGGTTCGCAAGTACTTTCCCTCATTGATCATTGAGGATAATGACCTTTAGAAGGGGGAGGGAGTGTCAGACATTGATCCATAGGGATCATTGATCCACAGGTATCAATTCACATTGGTCCATAGGGAAAAATCCATGTGTGTGAGGGACAAGGGCTAGCTAGCCAAGGTCCCAAGCTCGGGGGATACCCTAAGGTACTTTGGTAGTAATGGGAACTGCTTTGGTAGTAATGGGAATAAGTGTTGCATGATGGCCACATGTTCACACTAGACTATTCCATATCATTACTATTTTCAGAGTATACCATTGCTATTTTTAGAGTACAAGAGGGTATATATGGATGGGAGGAGAGTGACACACACACATCATTCAAGCAATTTCTTATAGTGTATATGTAGATGATATTATTGTGATAGGTGATGACCTAAATGGCATTGAAAGGATCAAGAGACACATGCAAGAGGAGTTCAAAATCAATGACTTAGGTGAGCTCACATATTTCCTAGGTATGCAAGTGATTTATATAGATGAAGGGATGTATCTAACTAAGAGAACATATACTCAAGATCTAGTTCACAAGATCATAATGGAAAACACAAAGCTTGTAGGTAAACCTTTGGAAATGCATCAAAAATCAAGTGTATATAAAGGTGAGTAAATTGATGATCCTAAAGAGTATCAAAGTCTAGTTGGTAGCTTGATCTATGCTACTCAAACAAGACCAGATATATCATATACTGTGGGTGTGCTTAGTCAGTTCATGCCCTCACATAGAAGACCACACACAGATGTTGCAAAGAGAGTACTCGAGTACCTCAAATGGAAACTTAATGAAGGTATCTAGTATCATTAATCTTCATATTTGGATATCAAAATTTATTCAGATGTAGATTGGATAGGAGCAAAGGATGATAGAAGAAGTACATCTAGATACTTAGCATTTGCAAGTTCAAAATTGGTGTCATGGAGTTCCAAGAAACAACCAATAGATGCTTTATCTTCAACTGAAGCAGAATATAGAAATCTAACTATTGCAACTCAAGAAGCAATATGGATCAAAGATTTGTACTCAATATTGGGACGTTTAAGTTCCAAAAACTCACTTACTTGGAGATAATGTGAGTTCCATGCATCTAGCTGCAAATCCAACTTTCCATGCAAGGGCAAAGCACATAGAAGTTCGTTACCACTTTGTAAGAGAGAAGCTTATGGCAAAAGAAATTGACATTTCATTTGTTCCTATTGAGAAGAAAATAGCAGACATGATGATAAAGGCACTTAATGGGATAAAGCTTTGTAGATTCAAAGCTATGGTAGGTATTCAACCTATCAAAGAATCAAGAATCAAGCATAATTTAGCTTGAGGGGGAGCTACTGGAACATCAAGCATTCATTATGTGGATATGATCTACATCAAAACCATCATTTGATGATGCCACATATACTCCTTGTAGAGTTTTATTTGCATTCATTTTTTTATTGATAGTTTTATCATAGGAGCACCTTCTTATGTAACTTGATCTATCATAGGATCACCTTCTTATGTAACTTGCAAAGCTTTTACCTTTGTAAAACGGTAAAGTAAAAGGCCCAAAATACACGAGTTTGAAGTGGTTGAGATTGATTCTCAATCAATCAATTAAGAAGTAGATAGACTTCATTTTTCTCTTTTTCTAGCTTCTCACCTCTCTCTTAATGGCCTTATCTAATTGCCTTACAAACCCTTTGGTCTTCTAGAATTCATCTAACCCCTTAAGCTTCAATATGGCCCTGCTATAGTGGGATATGTAGACAAAAAAAAGTCTAGCTTTGTATGTAATCCTATCCCACGCATCCTAATTCCTCTCTTCCTCATTCTCATGAAGAAAATCGTTCAAGAAAAGATTTTCAAATTGATTCTAGTTCATAGGGATGGAATTTACCTCCTTGAGACTCATACACCACTTATAAGCATGTAGGCCAAGTCAGAGACTCACTTCTAACACATGATACTCAAGTGGGGTGCCCTTCAACTGATGCAAGTCATTCCACTTTTGCAAGAAATTTTAGACCACATCTTTATTCCTCTCATGGTCACCCCCCTTGAAAGATGGTGCCTTCAAGTATTCCAAGAGGGGAGTCTCCCTAGAGCTCTCTTCTTTGCGTTTTCCAAGAAGGGGAATATCATTCCTAGCCGTCTCTAATGCAGAACAATAGAAATCTCTCTTTCATTCCTAGATAAGAAAGAGATAACCTAAGTATCTAGTGAGATCATCTAACTCTTAAGTTGTTATATTAGAGAGATCATGCTACCAATGATTGTCTCTACCCTAAGGGTTTGGTCCTTGAGCTCATTGAATTGTTTGTGTGACACAAACTCATCATGAAGCTCCGTATAGGAGTATTCCTCTTCTTGTTCGACCTCTTACCCTTGCTCTACCTCTTCCATTCTATAGTCTAAATCCTTTAGGTTTTGCTCCCTCGGTGGAGAAGTATGTTCTAGAGGTTCTTTTCCCTTATCTTCCATGTTTACTTCCCCCAATTAAATAACTGGTGTGTTTAGAATAGATGGAAATAAATCTTATAAAGCAAGAAAGAGAGAAAAATAACATTAGAACGCTTCTTCGATACAATCCAAGCTTTTCAATGCTAATTTGAAGTGATCTTCCAAGTATCAAGGCTTTGATTTGCACTCCTTGTGAGGCCCAAATGAAAATTCAAAATATCCACTTGGTCCGAGAGGCATTACGACCCCAAAGACCAGTGAAAATGATGTCGAGAGCAAGTGGCAATAGCTCAAAACATAAAAAATGAGAAAAATTGATGCAATTTTTATCCTCACCATTCCTCACTAGTCAAATATTAGTCATTCATCACCTACACATGAAAGCCATGATTCCAATCCAAGTAACAAAATTCAATTTGGATGCCAAATGATAAAAAATAATGTGCAAGAGTGATCGCCTAGTATCTATTGAAGTTCTACACAAATATTTTGATCCACCAAAACTTCTCCAAATCAAGCAGCATTTGATTTTAAGCAAAGTTTAGAAGTTATAATTCAAAAACTTACAAACATTACTTCGATCCAATCTTGGAACGCCAAGCTATGGCTCAGATAAGCTTGCCATGTCAGTGTGCAAAGTCAAAATGGAAATATTGATAAAGGGGCTAATTTTCAATACCAAGAAAGTGTTCCACTGAAGTAGTTCAGCTAGTTTCTTTGCCCTAGCGCAATCTCCACATCCCATGATAGATGTGTGTATGCCTGAATTTCCCAAAGCTAGCTCCAAACCCTCTGTTTTTTCCTCCTCAAATTTAAAGAAAAACTCAAAAACTTACCTAACTTTTAACTCCTTTTGAAGGATTCATGGTGGAATCCCCTACACAAACGCCTAAGAACAAAGGTTGTTTATCCCATAAATCAAACCCTCAATGCATTTTCAGGCTTCTTATACAAGATTTCACCCCGCTTCATGGTATCTTAGAGGGGAGGAGGAGAGGACAAGAGGAGGAAGTCCTATTCTGCTCATGCACTATCTGTTGTGTGTGTGTGTGAATGATCCCTCCACACGAGGGGGTGGGGTGTCCTTTGCCTTGTTGTCTGCACAACCAGCATAATCAGAATTTTTTTTAACAATAATGGATGCTTTAATGGGGGATGATTCTAACACCCCAATGCAAAAATGGAAGATGGTTATTCTGTAGTAGGTCCACAAGTAGTGATATATGCTCACTATTCTGATCTTTTCTCTACACCTGTACAAATACTTGGAATAAAACTTTGCAAACTTATAGTAGACTAGAAGAGCTACTTGAAAAGCTTTAAATCATCCCAAATGGATATTCCAGCTGGGGAACCATCCTTCCAAATTAGGCTACCTATTTGCAACACTCTCTACCTATATGCAGAGATATACCTTTACAAAGTTGGCAATTTCTCACAACTCACCCAATCGAGTAACTTGAAACTTTGACAAAGTTCAAGGCACTACATCAGAGACCAAATGAAGCTTGAAATCAATGAAAATGAGCACAACAAGAGAGCAAACAATGCTCTACAATCTGGTACAATCAGATTTGGAAAAGCCTAACGACACTTCTAGATAGAGAGGAGCAAAATCATGAGAAAATGAGGTAAGCAAGAAAGCGGGCTGCTTGCTGGAGTTTATGAATTCACTAAACTAAGTGCGAAACTTGTGGAATGCATACAACTCAAGAAAAAAAGGCGTGATGATGCTTAGATAGATTTTTACTTTTCTCACAATCTAGTTAACCACACATCAGTCAGTGTAGGTGCACTTTTTGGTCAATGATTGATGAGATTTGAATTTGATTGAGTTTGGTGGAGCTTCTAACTTGATTCCACGACTTTGGGTCACAAAAAATAGGTACTTGCTTAACCTGCAAATCAAGATCAACAAACAACTTCTTAAGCCACATAAGCTCACATGAAATTTGTGCTAAGCCTCTATACTCAGCTTCTATTGATGAGAGAGCCACTGTCGATTGTTTCTTTGACATCCATGAGATGGTCTTCTTCCCTATCATGATAACATAACCACTAGTGCTCCTCCTGTCATCTTTGGAACGTGCCCAATCAGCATCACAATAAGCTTGTACATTTAATCCCTCATCAAATGGATAATATAGACCTTCATTCACTAATCCTTTGAGGTACCTAACTACCCTTTTGGCTATAACAAGATGAGGTACTCTTGGTACTTGTAAAAATTGAGATAACACTCCAAGTACATGTGCAATATCTGGTCTCATCATAGTAGCATAAAAGAGAGAACCAATTATTGACCTATACATGGTCACATACTTTAGTTCTTCACCTTCATGAGCGCTTAGTTTAACATTTACGTCTAATGGATTTGAAATGGGCTTGCAATCACACAAGCCAAACTTCTTCAAGAGATCTAGAATGTATTTCCTTTGCATCAAGTATATACCTTCCTCTTTATATAGTACTCCAATCCCAAGGAAGTCCCTTAAAATCCTGAAATCAAAGATTTTAAACTCACATCCAAGCTTCCTCTCTATGTCCTTAATATTGCTTCATCATCCCCTGTAATGATCAAATCATCAACATATATACAAATGACAACAATTTTGCCACCTTCCTTCTTCACAAAGAGTGATGGGTCTACATGACTCTGATTGTATCCACATTTTACCAAGTAGTCCACAAGTCTTTGGTTCCAAGCCCTTGGGGCTTGCTTGAGTCCATAAAGAGACTTCTTAAGCCTGCATATATGATGTGGAAATCTCTCATCTTCAAAGCCTTAGGGTTGCTCGTGTTGGAAGTGAGGTAGGCCCTTGACTCATGTCACAGGTCCATGGTTCCATAGTTCCAGTATATACAACATTAATTCAAGCATTCTTCAATATTGACAAAACATGAACATACCACAACTTAATCATACAGATGATGAGATAAAGATAGAGAAAGAATAAACGGCATGTGTAAGGTGTTACGTAAGCCATCGCTTACTCATAGTATCATATATACCAATGTTCAATGTACAATGTGGGAGTAAAATTCTCAACCACTCAATGTGATGAGAAATAGATGAATGAGTGAATGTACAAATGTAACAAACATATTCAAATGTATGGGCAGCAATCTGAATATACATGAGATGTGTGACCTTATAGGTTATAGAAGAGTGAATATGAGTGGCTGAAAGGGGTAGGATCAGTGTGAAACTGATAATCAACAAACCCTCATCTAACCTTAGGCTATTGAAGACCCTAAGTTAGATACGTGTGTGAAAAGATCACATACTTAAAAAGTAGCAAAGAATGCTAACAAGTTTGCTATCACAAATCCTCAAACTCATATGAACACACCTTCTCAAACACCTCATCCAAATATGCATAAAGCATATACGTACTGTTTCTCTTGTACCTATGCAGAATAGGACTCCTCCTGATATGAATGCTACTACCTCCATAAAATTCAAGTAGTACCTGTGTGCATAAAGAGAATATGTACCTGAATACTTAACATAAGATGTAAATCTTATGTTAACCACCATCCAATGTCTTTCAAGTAGCCCGAAATCTTCATGTAGAAGAAAATCTTCAACTACAACATGTAGATGGCCGATCCTCAACATCAAGTGGCTAATGACCAAGTCTTCTTGCCATGAACAAGAGATAACCTCCTCTCCATGAGCTAGAGTGTGAGCACACCCTTCATCTTCTCCAAGAAGAATCATTAAGAAGAACTCCATAGCTACTCCTCAACATGCTTCAAGTTAGCACCATGGTTGCCCCATGTGCTAGACGAAACACTACCTCTATTGAGGTCCAAGCTCAAGGCTTGTGTTGAACTTAGGTGGAGGATAAATAGAAGTGAACTAAACATGTTGTTATATAGTGTTATGTAGTCTTGAAAAGCACCATCAAAAGACTACGTTCGCATAAAGCAAAACAAAACGATACGATCGAAGATTCCTGTTGGAGTTAGACGTCTGCGGAAGCACGCGAACAGCACAAGGAAGAAGAAGAAGCTTGGAGCACAACACACAAGACTGAATATATTACTAGAGAATGTACAAAGATAAGTAGCCCATTAGGGCAATAGGCGTATATACAAGCCGGGGGAAAAAAACCTCCTAAAGAGGGAAAAAAGTGCCCCGGCGGTCCTAGAGTGTTCACACACATCACTACCTAAATATATCAACAAATCCCCCCTGGGAGTGATGCGGTGAACAAGGAGTTGGCACTCATGTATAAGGAAGTGCCGAGCTATGTGGAAATCACTCCACAAAAGGAAGGAAGCCCAAAGCTTTGCGGAAAGCTTCAAACTTCTCCCTAGGCAGAGCCTTCGTGAAAAGGTCTGCAATGTTCTCCTGCATGGGCACATATGCCAAGCTGATCTCCCCAGCAGAGAACCTCTCCCTGACATAGTGATAATGCACCTCAATGTGCTTAGTGCGAGCATGGAACACAGGGTTCCTCGCAACTGCCAATGCGCTCTGACTGTCAGTGAAGATGGTGGTGGCAGAAGACTGGCCAACACCCAAATCAGCCATAAGGCGTCTGAGCCACACACACTCAACAGTCGCTGTGAAAGCTGCCCTATACTCAGCCTCACAACTGGAAGTGGCCACAGTAGGCTGCTTCTTGCTCAACCAAGATATACATGAGCTACCAAGCATGAAGCAAAAACCACTGGTGGACACACGAGTGTCATAGCAACCAGCCCAATCTGAGTCAGAAAAAGCATGCAAATCTGGCGGTAGTGATCCCCCCTTGGGATAAAACAACCCAAGTAGCCGAGCACCACTCAAGTAGCGAAAGATGTGCTTAACCGCTTTCCAATGCGTGACTCCTGGGCAATGCATAAACCTGCTCATCTGTGAGACAGCAAACTGAATATCTGGCCAAGTAATGCATAAGTAAATCAAGCATCCAACAGCCTGCTGATAGAGAACAGCATCAAATGCATCTCCAGCATCATGAAGACTCAATCGTAAACCTGTCTCCATAGGAGTGGCAATAGGCTTACAGTCTTCAAGGCCAAAACGCTGCAATAATGTGTCAATATATTTCGTTTGACACAAAGCCATTCCACCATCAACTTGCATAAACTGAATGCCCAAATAGTGATGCAAATGCCCCAAATCAGACATCTCAAATGAGGCATGCAAATCAGCCTTGAAATCAGCAATATGCTTCTCAAGAGGACCAGTGAGCAGCATGTCGTCTACATAGACAACAATGATCAAAAGCACATCATTAGCACGCTTAACATATAAGGTGCTTTCAGTTGGACTGTTCTCAAAACCATGTGCAATCAGGTAGGCATGTATTTTCTCATACCAAGCACGTGGTGCTTGCTTTAAACCATATAACGCCTTCTTTAACCTGCAGACCTGGTTTTCATGCCCTTTCTGCACAAAGCCACGGGGCTGAAAAACATACACTTCTTCATGCAAGTCACCATTCAGAAATGTTGTTTTAATGTCCAACTGATGTACATTCCAACCATGATGGGCTGCAAGTGCACAAATGCTCCGAACAGTAGTCATACGGCATGTAGGTGCAAAGGTCTCATCAAAATCAATGCCTCTTTCCTGCGCATAACCCTTTGCAACAAGCCTAGCCTTATACCTGTCAACTGTACCATCAGGTTTACACTTCAGCTTGTATACCCACTTAGTGCCAATGGCCTTCTTGCCAGGAGGCAAGTCACATAAAGACCATGTACCATTCTTCATTATAGCATCATATTCAGATTGCATAGCAGCCATCCAATTTTCTGAATTTTGTGCTTCATCAAAAGAAACAGGCTCATTCTCATCACAGAGACTAGATGCAGCCATAGCATAGCAATCTGATGCAAAGGAGGTACTATGAGAGCCTGAACAAGTACGATATGACAAAGGTGCATCTAATTTGCTGTCACGCAAAGTCTGCACCAGCCATTTTGGCATAGTTTTTGCCTGTTCAATATCAGCTCTCTCATCAACAAGTGCATCATGTAAATCTGCATCAGAAATGGAATGATCTGCATCATCATATGAAACCTGCAAAGGCTGAGAAGTTGCCTCATTAGGACCAGCGCTAGCCTGTCCACCTCTAAAAAGAGGCATCAAAGTATCATACATGTCTTTGGAGCTAACAGATGTCTCCTTAGTACATGAAAGCAATGGCTGAATAGCATCTTCCACAAAGACAACATCACGGCTAACCAGAATGCGTCTAGTCTGTGGATGATACAGACGATAGCCTTTACTTTCAGAACTGTACCCAACAAAAATACATTTTACTGCCTTATCATCCAATTTTCTACGATGTTGTTCAGGCACTAATGCATATGCCAAACAACCAAAAACACGCAGATGAGCAACAGATGGCTTGCGGTCATGCCAAGCCTCATATGGAGTGATATACTGCAACGCTTTGGTGGGATACTGTTCAGTACATATGCTACACACATGACAGCCTCAAGCCAGAAACTATGTGGTAAAGCCTGACTTTTGACCATGCACCTCGCCATCTCCATGAGTGACCTGTTCTTTCGTTCAGCAACTCCATTCTGTTGAGGTGTATACGGCACTGTACACTGGTGTTTTATCCCACGTTCAGCTAGAAATGCATTAAAATCTGAAGACATATATTCCCCCCCTCGATCAGAACGGAGGGTGCCCATTTTACATGCTGACAGATTTTCAGCCAAAACCAAAAACTGTTTGAAGCACATGAACACTTCGGACTTTGCTTTGAGTGGATATACCCATGCATGCCTGGAAAAATCATCAATGGAAGTCACAAAGTAAAGGTAATTTCCAAAAGAGGGTGTCTGCATAGGACCACAGACATCACTATGTACAAGCTGCAATTTCTGCATAGCCCGAACTGAACCATCTTTTGGAAAGGAAGAACGCTGCATTTTGCCCAAAATACAGCCTTCACAAACATGTTTTCCAGGTGCCTCAAGTTTGGGCAAAGAGGACACCATTTCAGATTTCTGCAGGCGTAACAAACTAGCAAAGTTCAGATGACCAAAGCGTGCATGCCAAAGCTTTGCATCTGACATAGCCTGAGAATCATGAACTGCACATGCCGAATCATTCACAGATCTTTCATAGTCTATGAGCTTATACAGCCCACGAGATAAAATGCCAAAAGCAATAATCACATCGCCATTTGAGAGATCATGGACCGTACACCTGTCATCAACGAATTTCACAACCAAGCCAATCTTGGCTAATGCAGAAACTGATAACAAGTTCTTTTTTATCCCTGGCACAAATAAAGCATCTGACAAAGTGAAAGAACTACCATCAGCAGTAGTCAGAATGATCTTACCAACTCCCATAACAGGATAAGAGGAGTTATTGGCGCATGTGACAGTATTCCGTGTAGGGGCAGGCTCAAGTGAAGAGAAGAAACTGCGATGCGAGGTAATATGTTTGGTCGCCCCACTGTCAAAGTACCAAACATCTGAGTCTACTGCAGACATGCACTGATCATGAGAAGATGGGTCAAAACTGCAGACAGTAGTAAACGCCCATTCTTCTTCCTGCACAAGATTTGCAGACTCTGTTTTTGGTGTAGAGGCCTCTGCAACAACCATTCCAGCCTCTTTCTTCTTTGCCTCTTTAGCAGCCAGTTTTGGACAGTTCTTTATAATATGATCATTTCCTTTATAGTACTTGCAGAACAATTTTTGCTTTTCTGATTTCTTCTCATCTTTATCCTGGTTCTTCGATTGTGCAGCATTTGCAGATTTCTGCTTACTAGTAGAAGAGCTCCATTTTCCTTTGCCCTTCTGACTAGCCAGGAAAGCTTGATCTGCAACACGCATAATGGACCTGTTCTGCCTAGACTGATCTTCCTGCAACAGAACAGAGACTAATTCCTCAAATGACAAGGCATTCGGATTGCCTTTCATCATCAATCGAAGAGTAGAGGCAAAACTCTGATATGAATCAGGAAGGCCATTCAGAACGGTCTGCACAAGTGAGCTATCTGGTATAACCTCATCAGCAGAAATCAATTGTTCCTTCAGGTCTTTGATCTTTGTAAGAAAACTGTCCATCGAATCACCTTCATTCATGTGCTCACTCTCCAACTGTTTTCGGAGGTAAGCAACACGAGCCTCATTCCTAGCCTGGTACAAAGTGGTAAGTGTATCCCAAGCATCCTGTGCTGTTCTGCAAGAGCGAATGTGAGGAATAATGGCATGTTTGACAGACAAAGCTATCAATGCATGTGCCTGGGCATCTCTGCCATCCCAACAAATCTGCTCTGCAGTAGGTGCAACAGAAACAGCAGCACGAATAGGAATCTGCGGAATATCATCTTCGACACCATCTTCATCAGCTCCAACACCTGTATTTGCAGTACCTGTCGTTACAGGTGTAACAGGACGTCTTTCAACACCCTGCACAATGTTCCACAATCCTTTTGCAACCAGTACATGTCGCATCATATAAGCCCATAATGGGTAGTTGGTACCATCCAACTTATCCTCAACAGCCAACATACGGAATACATCACTGCTTTCAGCCATGGCCGGTGACTAAAATACCTTGATGTAGAAAATTGACTGTATCTCAAAAAGTTGAACAGAACTGCCCAGACGAGTTCTGCTAGACCTGTAGCAGACTTCGAGATGCTTAAACTGGCGAACAGAAACTGGTATATACCTTTGACACAAAAGGACGAAATAGCCTGCACAAGCACTGCGATAGTGCGTTCGGAGGCCGAAACGAGCTCAGATCGCGATTTCGGCACCACAGAGCGAAGTTGTTTTGATCTCGGAAACACCCTGAGTATGCTCACCAAATTTTGTGCGAATCTGAGACTACAAACGGAGGAGTGTCGACGGCGCCCTAGAAGAAGCAACGACCTGCTCTGATACCAATTGTTGGAGTTAGACGTCTGCGGAAGCACGCGAACAGCACAAGGAAGAAGAAGAAGCTTGGAGCACAACACACAAGACTGAATATATTACTAGAGAATGTACAAAGATAAGTAGCCCATTAGGGCAATAGGCGTATATACAAGCTGGGGGAAAAAAACCTCCTAAAGAGGGAAAAAAGTGCCCCGGCGGTCCTAGAGTGTTCACACACATCACTACCTAAATATATCAACAATTCCAAAACGCTATTCATCATTGTCCATTGCGTAATTCGAAAAGCATAAGTTTTCTTTTGTTTAAAACTTATTCGCTGTCGGCTGTGCCCGCTGGGGATCAAACGCTGGTGGCTTCTATGAAAGTATATGGTCTTAACCACGCTGGTCGTCGTCCTTTCTTGTACAAAGAATGAACATAACATATACATATGCTGTAAACAATGAATAAATTTGACCAATCCTTGACCAATGGGACATTGTTTCCCAACAATCCCCTTGCAATGTCATATTGGTACAACCTCGTCTGGATCCGCAAAGTTCATAAGCTGCAAACTATTACAAGCTTCAAGCTTGTACTCCAACACTTCAAAACTTTTCTTCAAAAGTCTTCTTCAAAACTGAATTTGACTTTCCTTTAAAAAACCTGAACTTGCTGAAGATGAACCATAATACTTGAGAAAATATGCAAACTAGATATCCAATAGTGTACACATCAAGCAATCACTGCTTGACAACAAATATAGCATGAACTGTCTCTGAACCTGCTATCTCCTGTTTTCAAAAACCTGAAAACATACACTAGGATCCATATATTTGCATTTACCTTCCAAAAAGGTTTCTCAACGTACTTCTGCTGTGTCATGTAAATACACTAAACATAATCAAGAACTGAATCCTGGAACGTGTGACTGAGAACTCACAACTTAGTGTATTATGAACACTGCTGGTTCATCTCTGACTGTACTCAAGTCAAATCAACTCAACTCAATTGAAATCAACTGAAATATGAGTAAAAATCTATGATTTCATCATGTCTTCATCCTTTAAATCCTTCATACCTCTTTCCTTCAGAACCTGGTATAAACATATATGTGTGCACTTCTGAAATATACCTTTCTGAAATATCAAGCTTCTCTTCAATAGAATTTTAGAACCTTCTCCTGAACATGAACATCCTAACAGGAACTTTCTCCAAACATTCTTCTTCTTCCTTCTTCTTTTAAAGCTGGAACATAAAGAGAACCTGACAAAGGAAATATAGGAATACCTAAAATAGGAATACCTAAAGGTATGACTCTGCATTCTTTTATATATGGCTGAAAAAAAGTGTTCATGTTTCATCACCCCCCTAGATGATTTAACACTAGTATCCAGTATTCTTCAAATTATATCAGACTTTATGAAATCTTGGACGTCCTTCTTCATAAATCTGATCTTCAGTGATCAATACCTGTATCTGAAACAAAATCTCTGAACCCTTTTTATCAGCATTGTACACATGCCAATAGCTTTCCATGTCATTCCTCAGCTTTCCAAATTGTAGAATAAAGTTGGCTGAACCTAACATAACAAAACCTTGTTGAAAGCATTTTAGGATTCATAACCTTCTGTAACATAACAAGTATCTTCTTCTATCTCTTTGCACGACAAATCTGATAGAACCTGAATCTTTGACTTACTTCTTCCAATATTAAGAATCTTCACAAATAAAGGATAAACAATTGACTCATAAAAAGATCATACAAGATCTATTCAAGAGCAATGATCTCTCTTGTGTAGAATCTGCTCTTATCAAACCTTCATGTCTGAATGTTTGATTTGCTACCTGAATGTCTCTAAGTGTCCATGCTTTTTAAAAAGTTGTAAAACTTTTCTTCAAAAAAATCCTTTCCAAGAATCTGTAACTCCTACTTGAAACATAAGTGGACAAACTTCTCACCTTGAGAACTCCAAAAGCTGCAAGTTGATACTTCATAACTTTCATATTTTACCCACGTGAAATCTGATAGTACCTGCTTGACTTTCTTTTGGCTAACTCCACTTCTCAATCAAGTGATAGGATATGATGGATTCTCCATTGACTTGTACATCAACAAGATTCGGAATTTTCTGAAGTTTCTAAAAATACTGAATATGAGGTAACCTTTTCCAAACATAAAACCTCAACCGAAGTCTTCAACATCTGCTACAAAAAACTCTTTTACCTCAAGAGTTAGATAAAGAAGAAATATACTTCTCTGCAACTTGTCATATACCAAGTAGCTCTGTATTGACACTCCAAGAATTCTTTGTGGGAATATATAAGCTGCTTGCTTAAAAGCTTCAACTAAAACATAACTCATATACATAAGAGTCAAAACATATATCTGTTGCTTTTCTTTCTCTCAATGCAATTCTTTGTCAAATCTACTAAATCATGACCAAGTGTAATGCAAAACAAGAAACTGGTTCTTCTTTACACAAGATGTTCTCGTAGACTTGTCTTTGGGTGTAGAGGATAAAATAGGAAAAGTATATGGAAAATATAAGAGAAAAGGAAGCCTTACTTTTCTTTTGAAAATGATGGACTTTCTTGTTCTGCATCTTTCTTCCATCTGATGATGATGTCAACATCTTCAAACTTCTCTTCCATACCTTTTGTTCTCTTCATCTTGAAGTAGCAAACACTCTTGACCTCTTCAAATGAACTTTTTCTCTTTTATCTAACACTAAGAGTAAGAGATAAAACAAACATGGTATACAAATGGAAGTGAATATAGAATCATGTTTTATCATCTCCTCATATCTCTGAATCAAAATGATGTTTCAAATGTTTGAAACGACTAAATTCACCAATCTTTTGTATGAATGATGAATTACCCTTCTAGAGTTACCTTCTCTAGATACATTTGTACCTTGATATCCAACCAACTTACAAGACAAAATTGGTTGAAAACAAAAAACTCATCCCATCTTCACATTTGTCTTCTTAGATCAGCTTTCTTGCCATGAAAGAGATCTCTCAAAACTCTCTAGAAAAACCTCTAGATACCTGTTTTGATGTAGCCTTTAACTTTCAAATGATGAAAGCGTATAAAAGCACTCCTTGAAACCTTCAAATCTCTTCATAACTGCTCTTCTAAGATATGACCTGCAAATGATAATCTGATAGTAGAAACTGATACCTCTGATTTGATGTTGATCTAATTCCTTCATCTTCTCTAAACCATTGTTCTTCCTTGAATTTGAAGTAGTCTTCTCTTCATCAAGTCTTGGTCTTCAAACAATACTTTTGTAAAATATTTGCATACTCTTCCAAAAATATTCAGCTGCTAACAGATTATCAACTTCATACTCCACATTGATGAATACACATGTGATTGAATTGTCTAATTCTCAAATCTCTACTCATCTAGATTAAGTGTGTATGTCAAATGTCAAATGTTAGAAGATGCTTTTAAATCATACGTTGTAAATCTGGAGTTCTGGAAAACCTGTGAATATGAATGAGCCTTAATGCATTGATGCCAAAGACCTAAAGTTCTGAAACCAAAACCTTAGTGCTCTGATACCAAATGTTGGAAGTGAGGTAGGCCCTTGGCTCATGTCACAGGTCCATGGTTCCATTAATTCCAGCATTCTTCAATATTGACAAAACATGAACATACCACAACTTAATCATACAGATGATGAGATAAAGATAGAGAACGAATAAATGGCATGTGTAAGGTGTTACGTAAGCCATCGCTTACTCATAGTATCATATATACCAATGTTCAATGTACAATGTGGGAGTAAAACTCTCAACCACTCAATGTGATGAGAAATAGATGAATGAGTGAATGTACAAATGTAACAAACATATTCAGATGTATGGGCAGCAATCTGAATATACATGAGATGTGTGACCTTATAGGTTATAGAAGAGTGAATATGAGTGACTGAAAGAGGACGGATCAGTGTGAAACTGATAATCAACAAACCCTCATCTAACCTTAGGCTATTGAAGACCCTAAGTTAGATACGTGTGTCAAAAGATCACATACTTAAAGTAGCAAAGAATGCTAACAAGTTTGTTGTCGGAAATCCTCAAACTCATGTGAACACGCCTTCTCAAACACCTCATCCAAATATGCATAAAGCATATACGTATTGTTTCTCTTGTACCTATGCAGAATAGGACTCCTCCTGATATAAATGCTACTGCCTCCATAAAATTCAAGTAGTACATGTGTGCATAAAGAGAATATGTACCTGAATACTTAACATAAGATGTAAATCTTATGTTAACCACCATCCAATGTCTTTGAAGTAGCCCGAAATCTTCATGTAGAATAAAATCTTCAACTACAACATGTAGATGGCCGATCCTCATCATCAAGCTGCTAATGACCAAGTCTTCTTGCCATGAACAAGAGATAACCTCCTCTCCATGAGCTAGAGTGTGAGCACACCCTTCATCTTCTCCAAGAAGAATCATTAAGAAGAACTCCATAGCTGCTCCTCAACATGCTTCAAGTTAGCACCATGGTTGCCCCATGTGCTAGACGAAACACTACCTCTATTGAGGTCCAAGCTCAAGGCTTGTGTTGAAACTTAGGTGAAGGATAAATAGAAGTGAACTAAACATGTTGTTATATAGTGTTATGTAGTCTTGAAAAGCACCATCAAAAGACTACGTTCGCATAAAGCAAAACAAAACGATACGATCGCAGATTCCAAAACGCTATTCATCGTTGTCCATTGTGTAATTCGAAAAGCATAAGTTTTCTTTTTTTAAAAACTTATTCGCTGCGGGCTGCGCCCGCTGGGGTCGTACGTTGGTGGCTTCTATGAAAGTATATGGTCTTAACCACGCTGCCCGTCATCCTTTCTTGTACAAAGTAGAACAGAACATACACATATGTTGTAAACAATGAATAAATTTGACCAATCCTTGACCAATGGGGCATTGTTTCCCAACAGCTCCATGAAGACTACCTCTTCAAGCTCTCCATTTAGGAAAGCATTCTTCCCATCAAACTGGTACATCTTCCAACCTTTTGAGGCTGAAATTGCAATCAAAATTATTATGGTGGACATCTTAGTTACTGGACTGAATGTTTCCTCAAAGTCCATGCCATAGATTTGAGAAAAACCTTTGGCAACCAGCCTTGGTTTATACCTAGAGATGCTTCCATTTGCATGCCTCTTTACCTTGTACACCCATTTGTTGCCAATGGCTTTCATGTCCTTTGTTATTGGCACCAATAACCAAGTATCATTTTCTTCAAGTGCCTTGACTTCCGCCTCCATGGATTCAATCCATTCCCTATGCTTATTTTCTTCTTCAAAAAAGTTAGGTTCTTCACAAGCTATAACTTGACTCATGTAGGCATAGTGTCTTGCAATGAATGAATCATAAGGTAACCTTTGAACAGGGTATTTAACCCTATTGGATGCCCTTACCTCACCATTAGGTGGTAGGAATCTCTTGGTCCTTGGTTTAGATGCTTTAAATTGAAGTTTCTACTTTTTCCATATCTTCGTCACTTGTAGATTCCATGTGTACACATCTATTGTCTTCGTCATTTGCCTTTCCCTTTCCTTTGCTAATTCCTTCACTTGAATGAGCTTCATTCCTTGTTCTTCCATGCCAAGTTGATGTATTAATCTCCTCTGATGGTGTGCTTGAAGTGATTGGACCACTCATCTCCATACTTTGTTGTTGGTCTTTGAAATTCTTATCGGCTTCATATGCATCATCAACCTATAACACATATTTGCTGCCATACCAAGGTAGCAACTCATCAAATATTACATCCTTAGACACCTTAATGTGTTTCGTACAAGGCTTACAACATCTAAAACCCTTTTGCTCTAAAGAATATCCAAGATATATACACCTATCTCCCTTTGGGTCTAACTTGTGTCTCAATTCCTAAGGTATGTGAACATAAAACACACAACCAAATACTTTGAGATGTGAAAAGTTGGGTTTCTTACCACACCAAGCTTCATAAGGTGTAACTCCATGTACTCCTAAGGTTGGACACATATTCACAATGTATATGGCTGTATTTGTTGCATCAGCCCAATAAAAATTAGGAACAGTAATTTCATTTAACATAGCTCTCCCCTTATGACTTTCAATAATTTCTTCATGAGTTGGTACCTAAGATGTACTACAATTTATATTGGTGACATCCACATTCACAAATTTTTCTTCAACCAATACGATTGATGCTTTTGCCTTAGATGACCACATGTTATCATCAGAGGACTATATGTTAACATAGTTTCTGTTGTTTGAATCATACCTAGCTAACCTATGTTCATTAGACTTGAAGATTTCATGTATAAGGGAGTCATGAGATGCCTGTACTTGATTCCATAAATCCATGTTTTCTGATTCCTTAAGGGCCAATAGTTGCTTTTCAACAGCAGATAACTGAAGCAAAATAGTTTTTGCATCATTTGCACCCTCCAATAGGGACTTTTTAGATTCCCCATGTGGTGCAACAAAAACACTTCGAGATACTTCATCTGAATTCTGAAACTCATTAGAATGGCCCAACTCATGCAGAGCCAAACTATTAGGCTTCTTAGTTGGTGCATCAGACTCTAACCATTCACAAGAAACCTCCCTTGAAATATTTCGAGAAGAAATTTTCTTGTGTCAGATTTGTGCACTCTTGACATCTTACAAGACTCCCAACTTTGTGTTCCTCTTGTCCGGGAGCTTCTAGTCCTCTAGTCGGTAATAGAATTGGTGTAGTAGCATTCGTGCAATACTGTGGCATTACCTCTCTTGCTTCATCAAGCTTATTGCTAGTTCTAGAACAAAAGCATTTGCTTCGTAGGTCACTCAACTCCTCCTCTAGAAGTACCCTCTCATTCTACTTTCGACACTGATCTTCTTCAAGCATTTGGATTGCATGTTCCTCATGATGAGCTTTCTCTTCTGCCATTCTTAAGAAGTGTTCAACTTCCATCTACAATGCACTTTTCTCCTCTTGGACACGATGAATCATAGCCATTGCTTCAACTGTTGCAGTCTTTGCCGCAACCCTTTCTTCATCCAGCTCCTCATATAAGGTCCTTAAATTTTTACATTGTACTTGTAATGCACTTAAGAGGCTCAAAATCACTTCTTCGTGTCCTCCATCTCTTTGCTACAAATGCTCTAATTTCATCTCAATTAGTCCATCATATAGTTAAAGACCTTCTGTGATGGACTAATATGTATCTCCATCAATAGGCCATTGGCAAACAGAACCACTTTGCTCAACTAAGGTGGTTCCATTGTGCCTCCCTTTCCTTTTATAGGCCGAAGGCATACTAAAACTTCTCCTTATGTCACCATTATGTTCAGCTTTCCGATCAAATGCAATCTTACCTCTGCTTTTGCTTGCTAATTGCTCCTTGTTAAGGACCCATCCTCTGGAAAAAACGAGTAGAAATTCATTCACCCCCTAATTTTGATGGTGATGATGCATTGTCGTGCGATTGAAAACGAAAGAATGGAGGAAAATAGCCACAACAAAAATAATTATGATGCTCATGGTTGTCACTAGAATTTGACCTTCTCATAAGGAAAAACTTTGTCACTTGGGCAACTAGAACTATCAGAAAGATTTGGAAAAGAATAGAAAGTGGAAACACAAATTTATAACAAAGGTAAAGCAATGCACATATCCACCACTGATTTCTCCTATCCATCTGGGAGCTCCCAACTTGCAAACATTGCCAAGAAATTCCACTTGGCGCTATAGCAATGCAGGTCTATAGCCCTTATATCCAAGATCATTTGTGGTCAAGCCCATTAGATCCTTTCTAGAAATAAATTATAGCAACCATTCATATGGATTGCCCCAAAACTTGTGTCAAAATTTTGTTCCCATTTGAGCCTTCATTTATCTATTGCAATTTTTCTTCACCATGCAAACTCCACAATTGTTTTCCTCTTGGCCGTTTTCTCCAAAATGCTCAACACCTTAATCAACATTCCACAGGTACTATGCCAAATTGTCACATGCACATTTGCGCTGCAAGTCAACTCAGACTCCATCCCCTTTTCACATCAACTCTCTACTCAGTTGATGACAACATTGAATATGTCATTATTTCTATAATCCTTGAAATGGAACAATGATGTTGTTCAATGAATATATTACTAATTGGAGCATTCAATTCCTTATTGTTCATTGCACCATGATGTTGAAGAGATGAAATTTCACAATGTCAAATAATCGAGGGGGTGACCCCCTTCATCTCTTGGATCTTCCTGAGAATAGGAGCTCTCAGATCCCATCCCTTGCTTTGTTACAATGCTACAATAGTATCACCATACATTTATGCCTTGCAGCTTATCCTAAATTGCTTGCATCATTCTTTCTCTTTCTAGTTCTACTTTGAGCTCATCTAAGGTGTTTTTGTAGAGATTTTCAAACTCATTCTTTGAGCAATGCAGCAACTCTTCTTTACTCTATAGCTCTTTTGATCTTAGAGCCTTGTACAGCAAGATGCAAGCAGATGGATCCCATAGGGTATTGATAGTTTGCCATGATAGGGACCTCCTATAGGACAACAGGCTGCTAGATTAGTTCTTCATCTTCATCCATGCAGTGCACATTTATAAGATAATCCCTCATTCCACAGTTCGCAACTTTGGATGTCCTCTAGGGTATCTCAAGATGCCCTCTTGGTACCCTGTACATAGTAGGCCTCTAATGCAATCCCCTTGTCTATTTTCTTCCACCTTCCTCCTTGGGTAGCGCCTCACCAAAGACACCAGTAGATTCTCCCCATTCATTGATTCTCCCGAATCATGGGTTTCTGCCATTACTTTTATCACCCATTCTAAAACCAATGCTTCTATAAGATTTATATCCAGATTCCTTAGGCATGTACATATCTATGACTATACCATAGATCTCAGAATACTTCCTAAATTCCTCTTCTAATCTAGCATGGGACCTATGTCATTATATTTTGAATTTTGATACTATTTGAATAACATTAGGTAAGCTTCCTCCAGTAACTCTGCCTTTTTCACGAAGGGCATCTTATCCTCATCAGACATAGCCTTCCATTTCTCATCAGTAGACCTCAAAACCTCTGAAACTCCCTTGGAATCTAAATTTTTATCCTTGAGAATTTTAGAATAATCCTTTTTCTCTTTCATTTCTCAATCGAAGAAGCATTCTTTTCCTTCAAAGGGACTCTATAGGCACAATATCCTAGGGTGCTCTTTTTTTTCTCTTTTTTGGTGCAAGAAATGAGCAACATCTTCATCTTCTTGTTGTGTTGACAATTGTGCATACCCATGATAGCAACAGGAACATACATAGGAACTGCTGCTATACCCGTTGTGATAACCACTAGGAGTTCTATAAGCATTTCTAGCCTAGGATAAACTAGCACTGCTTCCATACAATGTCGAACCAGTTGAGACACTGTCACCTTTAGAGTCCTTTGGTAGACAAGCATCTAATTTGTGCCCAAATTTCTGAAGTAGTATCTCATACCTTATATTGTCTTGGACCTTGTACCATCTCATACCTTCTTTTGTAGTTTCAGATAGTAGCTCTCCTAACAAAGATCTTATTCCTAGGGTGTGTTGAGCAAGAAATATAACTGGTAGCTCCTTTACCCTTTGGAGTACCCCCTATCCCTCCATTGCTACTGCCTTCACTATACCAATTCCCACTTATAGGAGAGCTCAAATATCCATTCCTCCTCATACCTTTTTGTTTTTAGGAAAATCATATGTTCCATACGAGGACATCTCCCCATCTCCTCCCAATTTAGGCCCCCTGCACCAACTTCCATAGCTATTGTGTGATAACTACACTTTGAAAAAAAAAGGGTAGGCCAAGAATCTGCGTGTTTCATAAGCAACCCTCTTGTACCAAGTGTTGTCACAACATGATGGTCCTTCTTCTCTTACCAAGCTTGTTGATGAAGGTGCAGGTGATATTCCCATAAAATTTGTAGAAGAACCCAGAAAGAAGTTTATTTACACATGATTAGAGAAAAATCAACAAAATTATTAAAAATAAATCAGCAAACATAGCTAAAAAGACTCCTATTCTACTTGTCACTTGAAAAATCACTACACATGGTTGATTAATCACCCAAAAAGTGGATTCTAATCACACCAAAAGTGGATCATCTCAACAAGTTTGTAAATCTTGCAAGCTGCAAATGCTCACAAGAGCATAATGAAAAGAAGAGCTCAAAAATCATCATGAAAAACTTGTGTACACATTGTCGTAGAGGGCTGTCAAGGGAGGCACACGCTCATCCAAACAGATTCACGCAAACCTCACTATGTGACTACATGCTGGGTGTTTCTTAGTATGCTTCAGGATTTAGGTTGAGTTTTCAATGTTTGGGTGATAAAAGCTAGAGTTTTTTAATTTATCTAAGTTTAATCTAAAAACTAAGATTCTTATGAAAGTGCATTTCTAACGTTTTGATATGCTGTAAAGATAAGTTCTTCTTCAGTAATTCGATTTGAAATCTCTTCAATAATACAATTTTTAATAATAGATACCTCATCGTTTTCAGATTGATTTTTCCTTTTGGGGGAAGGTGGAAATAAGATCTCTCTTTCGTCAGATTCAGGAAAAGCAATTGAAAAAAAAGTTCTAAATCTAGATACTCTATAATCATAAAGTGAAGAGTATAAAGTCTCGGTTACAATATGATCTTTCACTTTTTCTACTTCTTCTCTACTATCTTTGTTTTCGTTGATTTGCGGAGTACTATTCTCTAATGGAGCAGGTGAAAGCATATTTAGAATAAAAGAGCTATCTATTTTCTTTTTAGTTGGAGTCTTACTTGTAGATGCAATATTTTTATTCATGAAAAGTAGGTCACTATGGTCCATATGGAAGTCCGTTTCTATACCTAGATAAAGCGTTTAAATATGAAGGAAAAATTAATTCTTCATTAGTTATTCTATCTTTAATGAGTTCAACTACGGTGTTTTCTTTTTGTTGTGGAAGAGTTTTTCTTTTTAAGATTGGTGGAAACAAATCTTCCCTATTTTTTGGTTTAGGCATGACAATTGAGAGTAAAGGCAAAACTCTAGATAAGTTACGATCGTATTCTACAGAACGCAAAGTTTCATCTACAACTTGATCTTTAACTATTTCTATTACTTCACTTTTGTTACTAATCTCGTTTTCACTAATTTGAGTAGACATACTTTCAATAGGTGCAGGTAAAAGCGTTCCTAAAATAAAAGAACTATCTAAATCTTTATTTTCAGTAAGAGATTTGCTTGTTGATGCTAAATTCTTAGACATAAGAAAGTGCAATATAAGAATTTAATTAAACTATAAAGTGAAAGTGCAAAAAACTTTAGAATCAAATCTAGACCTATACAAATGCTTGTAAAAATTTCTAATACAGCTCTTATAAATTATTCCTATACATATTTATAATTCAAAGATCAAGTTATGAACTAAAATCAGTGGCATAAAAGAAGCTTCTATTTCGTAATCTCGTCAAATCCTCTTTAGTGCTTGTCAAGTGTTCTTCACAATGATCTATCTCTCATATGCACCTGTAGGAGACCATTAGAAAACTTTATCACACAGTCTTGATATATATATAAACATAAACACGCATGCATGTACATAACTCTTCACTTAACACTCACACTTGTCATTTCATGCAATCTCTTACTTAACTCACATACACTAAACATGCACACTTTAACTAATTAATACTTATTACTTACGCACATGTAGAGCATATACACACGTAGAACATACACTTATATTATAATATTTTAGATATATTTTACTTATAATATTTTACATTATATATATATATATATATATATATATATATATATTTGTTTTTGAAATATTTAATAATGGAATGACTTAAAAAAAATATACATATGGTTCTATATAAGAAATAAAATATTCTTTAAAGGTTATCATCGAAAGAGAGTAATTACATAAGTTTTGAGATGACATTAGTAAAACCTAGAGAGGTATACTTATAATAGTAAGTACATACATAATAGAAACATTAGACTAAAACCTGATACAAAATGAGTCCCTGAAAATACATGGTCATATGCAAATAATAATGAACCATAAGATTGAATAATTTGAGAAGTAGGGTTAAACACATATCTTATTGTGGGGTTTGTATGTCACGATAGATGGGTGTCTGTCATGATAGACTGTGTCTATCATGATAGACGAGGTCTATCATGGGATCTATCTGTCGTGATAGATGGGTGTCTGTCCCAATAGATAGGGTTTATCGTCTTTTGTGATTTTGGTCTATTGCGATAGATGGTTGTCTGTCACAATTGACGGTGTCTGTCACAATAGACAGTATATATCATAAATTTAGTCTATCATCTGTCGTCTATCATGGGATCTATCTATCATGATAGACGGGGTCTATCGTGGGGTCTGTCTATTGTGATAGATGGGTGTTTATCACGATAGATGGGGCCTATTGTCTTCATGATTTTGGTCTGTCGCAATAGACAGTGTCTATCATAAATTTGGTCTATCATATGTCATCTATCATGAGCTATGTCTGTCGTAATAGATGGGTGTCTATTGTGATAGATGGGTGTCTATCATCTATCATGGTTTTGGTCTTTCGCGATAGACAGGTGTTTATCATGATAGACGCTATCTGTCATCTATCGTGGGGTCCTGTCTATCGCGATAGATGGGTGTTTGTCATCATAGATGGGTTTTTGTCACAATAGACGTTGTCTGTCAACTATCGTGGTTTTGGTCTATCATGGTAGACACAAAAAACACAAACTTTTAGAAACTTTCTGATGATTTGGAGTGCTCTAACGGTGCAGTTTATTGTGCCATACATAAAAACACAAAATACCAACTTTCTGTGCCTGTCGTGAGAGACAGAGGTTGTCATCTTGGGACCTATGTAGAGGTATGTCATACCTGTGCAAGCTATTGGAGATGCTAATATAGCCAAATCTTGTAGCAAAAACTCAAAAACACACAAAAACAAAAGGCACAATCACTCTCTCTCACAAGTGAAATGAGGGGAATGAGGTGGGAAAGGAAATATGACCAAAAAACTGAAACTTTATGAAGGTGGAGATGGAGGTGGGAGATGGTGAGGATGATTATGGTGATGATGGTGATCAAGAAAGTAAGAAAAATGATGAAAACTAAGGAAAATACTTATGCCTCCAACATCACAAATCTACGTCTTACCATCACACATTCATCCTCGAAGCTCTCTCCCCAGCAATGGTGCCAAATTTGGTGTCACTCTAGCACAATGGCAAGTACCAATGTGAGGAGATCCACCTCATAAATGTCCATCTATGGAGACATGAGGACTAGTATAACGACTATGAGCAAGTGAAGGCACAAGTGTGTGAGTGAAAAGCAGGCAAGCATGCACACACATACACACACACACACGCACACAAGGCAAGAACAACGAGAGGAACAATGGAGTGCTTTTTGTTACTCAAGAAATCTCTTACAATAGCTCAAAAAATCTAACAATTTAACCTCAAAAATGAGCTCTCTAGCTCTTTTTATTTTTTGACTAGCTTTTGGCTCTATCTAGACCTAGTGTCTGACCTAGCTAAAAATTAGGTTCCAAGGCTTATTTGAGGGCTCAAACAAAGTCTAAAAATCATGAAAATTGATATATAGGTGCTTCTAACACTTCTCAAGATCAAGGACTCCTCGGCTTGAACAAAATGGAGTCTAATCAGCCATAAAACGGTATTTACAATGTTTGCATAGTGATGAAAATCACTTTTGATTAAAAATATGTTACAAAAAAAAATGGTTAGGCATCTTCTGTGCTCGATTGTACTTGAATGCTCTATCTCCTCATTGCTTGTAGGCCAACAATATATCCCCAAAATATTGTAACATAATCCTTGTAACATAGTAGGAATGTAGCATTTTTCAATAAAAGTGGCGGTCTCTTATGTGAAAGGACCATTTTTAGGGCACATTTATATAAGTCACTTGATGATTCTTTGTAAGCACTTTTTACCATTATGAGAATTGAAGCTCAATTCTTTGAATTTGCCTCTTCTTTGCTGTGTATATTCTTCTACAAGATCTTGTGTGTGTGTTTGATGCTTGAAATGTGTGTCTAGCAATGTCATTTACCCCATTCCCTCTTTTTTTCATGATTGTAATGCATATGTGAAGCTTAGTGAGTCATTGAGCTCAAGTAGGGTTTCTCATAGATCACTATTTTGCTCATAACTTGAAGCATGTTTGTCAAATTTGGCTTAGCGTCATTAGATGTGTCTCGTCGAGAGCTTTGAAATGAACCCAATATTGACCATATTTGGAGTTGAGAGTTGAGAGAAAAGTTTGAATTTGTGCTAACTACTGTTGCAAGTATCGCGAAGTGCATTTGCAGAAGATTAATGAGTAAGAGAGCTAGTTGAATTGAATTACATGCATTGTAACATTGTCACCACTTACCATCATGTGTGCACATGTCTGATATGTCTATTTTCATAGATTGATAATTAAACGTCTATTAATCCACCACTATATGCACTCACAGGTTGATTGAGTATAGTCTCATTTGACACAAGCTCCTAAGGCCTTATGACTTAGGTACACATATTTTTGGCACCGTTGCGGAGGAACTAATCCAATCATGTGATTAGAGGTAGTTATGGAGTGAATGAATTGTGTGAGTAGAGGTAGTTTCAGTTAGTGGCAAGTTGCCAAATATTTCAACACTTGTTACTTCACACTTTAGGAGTGTGTGTAATGAGTCTCTAGGGTTAGGAGTGAGGGAGTGAGAAAGAGTTAGGGTTAGGGATGAGAGGAACTTAGGATTAGGGTAGGTAAGTTACATCAAAAAACCCCAAAAAAATTTTCCTTTTCAGTTCGGAATTAGGGCATCCCAAGAGCCTAAAACACACAATTGAGTTCTAAGAAAAGACATTGTTGCAAACACTGGTATCGTGGAGCGAGCAGCAAACAGTATCGCGAAAGAGGTATCATGGAGAGTTCATAGATTAGTGAATTTTTTAGGGCAAGACTTGGAGGACGTACTCTTGAAGGTGAGGACTTAGCTCTCATAATCTTAGAAAATCAAAAGAACACTCACAAACATGACATGACACATTACTAGTATCGCGGGATAGCATAGAGGGTTTGGAGTGAGGTTTTTCTTCATACACAGTGGGCCAAGAGAGAAGAGAAGTGTGTGAGAGACACTTTGTACATAAATCTTTAAATTTTAGATCATTTTTGGTTGTAGTATCATGGTCAATTGAGTTCTCATATCGCGATATCAGAATTCCCTAGTATCATGATACTTGATAGGTATCGTGTATTGTGCATCGCCTCCTTGCGTATTGTGATACTGCCAAGGTATCATGTATGTTCAAGTTGAGGTATCATATCGTGAGTCACGAGGTATCGTATCATGCACCATATTATTGTGTGATGCCTGCATACAGTATCGTGTATCTTCTAGTCCGGTAGCATATCGTGACTGGGTTGGTATCATATCACTAGAGACCCAAGTATCGTATCATCAGTGACATCGTATCATCTAGGGCAGTATCATGTATCGTGAGTCAATTGGTATCGTATCGTGTGGAAGAGGTATCGGGTATAGGGAGTGAAAGGTATTGTGTATCGCCTATAGAGAAGTATCATATTGCTAGAAGTTGGTATCGTGTATCATCAAGTAAGCCGGTATCATATCGTCCCCAAGAGGTATCGTGTATCGGGAAAAGAGGTATCACCCAGAAAAGTATCATGTATTTAAGGGATATTAGAGAAGACCTAGCACCTAGGTGGTGAATGAATGAGATCTGGACAAGTGTTGGACAGTCAAAGAAGTGTCATCTCTTTTGCAAGACTCTGACACATCTAGTGACTCTAACGCATCCGGTGACTCAAAGGAAGAAATACCCATGGCCTCTGAATGCATGCATAGCTCAATACCAACGGAAGATTTTATGTCTATTGTAGAGGGAGAATAACAGACATCCCTACAGTATGTGTTCACCAACCTACAAGGAGTACCCATTCACCTTGATGGTCTAAATAGGTCAATAGCAAGAATGGTAAACACTAAGGATTCAAAAATGTTCTCGAGACCAGCCGTCAAGTATGAAGGTGGTGTTTACATGGACAAGAAATGCCAGATGTACATAGTAACAGAAAACCCTGATCAGGTTAGTGACAGAGGGAAATTAGAGGGACAAGGAACTCCAAGAAGACACAACAACAGAGACACAATGACTACCCCAAGGGGAAAGTCAATAGTGAATCAAGTATTGAGAGGGGATGTAATACCTCAAGATGACTATTTAATGGATGTGTATATGATACATGGATGAGATTTGCTCCTACAAATTGATTCACCTACACGAGGAGAAGGGATAAATCCAGTAACTATATACGAGAGTTCAATGATGGAGATGAAGGAAATATATTTCTACCCGTCACTTTTAATGGATATATTAATAAATCCATCTTAGACACCGGAGCGGGTGTAGGCATAGCCACCAAAGAGATTTGGGAAAAATGGGGAAAACTAGCCCTACGATCCACATGAATGAAACTCCAACTGGCTGACGGTCATGTTGAGAGGCCACTAGGAATATTGGAAAAAAATAGGTTGACCACATGTGGAGTAAAATTTGAACATACTTTAGCCATATGTGAGTTTGAAAAAGCTAGCACTTACAAAATGATTTTAGGACGACCATTAATGAGACAACTAAGAGTTGTGCAGCATTGGGGAAGAGATGTGTTGTATCTACAACACCAAGGGACCACCACCAAGATAAATTCACATACTTTCTCGTATAGGGATGTACCCCCATTATAATGGAATCAAGTCCACAAGGAAGAAGATGATCTATCCATTCATAGCATAGGATCTAGTGACCAATCATGGATGAGGGAAGATGTTAAGATATGGATGTGCAAAGAGGTGAAAAGAGAAGAAAAGAGGACAGAGTTATGGCCCATAGGACACCAAAATTACATGCCCATAGATGACCCAGCTTACATACCTCAAATCTTTTTGGATGAAGCATTCAAATGGCACGGATGGATGGAAATATTAGCCACATTAGATGTGTGTGTAAATGAAGAAGTGTTGATCATGAACGAGTGTGTGGATGAAGATGGTTATGATTTAAACCTTTACATGGTAATCCTTCAAGAAATGGAAGACGGAGAGCTATTGGAAAAGGAATGGAGGGAGGATTATGAGAGTATAGAGATGGATCCAGAATTTGATTCAGAAGAACAATATTTGAAGGAGATTAAGGCCAATGATAAGGAGGCATTGAAAGTGTTCACCATAGAAGCGATTCAAATGAGACAGGACAACGAAGAAATGCTAGATCAAATAGAGTAGCCACTAGATCTTTTCAAAGTTACAAAACATTTCAAAAGGTATGAAATAGAAGAACAAAAGATAGCAATTCAAATGCCCAAGAGAGAAGCCCGAGAAGGAGAGTCTTATGATAATAAGGAACAAACCAAGAAAGTGACAGTAACTATGGAAGAGGAAGAGGAGAGATGTACATACATTGGAAAAGATGTATCACCTGAAGAAGAGCAAGAATTGATAGAGCTAATCAGAGAATATAGGGATGTATTTGCATGGACCTACAAAGACCTCAAGGGAGTGGATCCATCCATTTGCTCCCATGAAATCCCAATGACACTGTTGCTGTAGCACAATGGTGAGAACCACGTTAAGAAGCTCCACCTCCTTAATGTCAATCCGCGGAAGAGGTAGGAGTGATATGAAGATCGTGAATGTGAGATGAAGTGAGAGTGAAGGTGAGAAGCATAGAGATGCACACACACATACACACACACTACGAAGAGACAAGCAAGACACAATGGAAGGTGAGAAATCAACTCTATTACTCAAGAACACTCTTAAAAACTCAAAATAGCTCTAAGCTCTTCTCTACTCAAACAAGCTAACCTCAAAAATGAGCTCTCTAGCTCTTTTTATAGATTCGAGACTAGTTTTGACCGGTTTCACATCTAGTGACTGGCATAGTTAAAAAATAGGTTCTAAGCGCTCTTTGAAAGGGTAAATGGTGTCTAAAAATAACCAAAATTGATATGCTCATTCTACCTAAGCTCCTCAAGCTCAAGAACTCCTCGGCTTGCACAAAATGGAGCTATAAATTACAAAAAGGGTTTTTTCTATGTTACATATGTTACAATAGTGATGAAAATCACTGTTGGAGGTTTTGAAGAATATTTATAAAACATAAATCTTTGAAAATTTGATTTGACTGACTCCCTGCTCTATCTTTACATGCTTCCACGTATTCTATGCCTCTGGCTGCTGCCAACACCCCCTCCCTCTCGCTTCTGTCGTCCTCGACAGAACCTTGTTGTGCAGTCTGTCGGATGTAGTTCTGTAGGAGGTCTTGAGCGAGGGTGTGTTCGGATATTCGAATGCCTCGGGCCAGATCTGCCTCGAGATTCTCCCAATCAATGGGTTGTGGTTCATCTGATGGCGGGAGTCAATAATGCGTGGAATAGACCAGCTGTTCACAGGCAAATAGTTGCAAGAGGTGTGTAGGCCTGCTGATGAACACTTCCGAATGGTATTCCCAGAATCTGGTTGTGAACATTTCTTCGAAGGTTTGCTTGTAGCACGCCGGTAAGTATTTAATTCTGCAATGCCAGGCATAACACACCCGGAGCGATGGCGTTGTACTCATATCATAGGCAAGGTCTAGATTACCATGCTCAAATCCTGGGGTGTTTACATGTGGTGCCTCGACGCGTCAGAAGACTTTGAAAACCATTTGCATCATGTCAAAGATCTTGACAGTCATGTGCGCTGCTATATCATCCATATGTTTCAAGCGAGGGAGCCCGTGACGAATCGTGGCCATCATATATCCAACTGTTGGTGGTCCTGTGGGTGGCCTGAAGTATGGGTAGTTTAACCAATCCTGGCATTGCCTGTTGTTCTATACTTTAATAGCGAATGCCTTCCAAGAGTGGCGACGTGGCACTAGTCCCCAACATGGGTTGTATTTTAAGTGTAGTGGTGCCTTAACCCAAGTACTCATCATTTCAGGATATGCTTGTAATAAATCCTTGCACCATTCTGGTTGATAGATCTCTCCTTTCTGCGCATCTAATGGGAAATCTTCCGGTTCAAATTGAGTTGCATGGGAGGGCTTTTTGCCTGTTTCTTTCTCTATGGCTAACTGATATTCTGCCATTAACATGAAATAAGGTTTATACTGTAGCTCGTGCCCTGATATGTATCTGCGTGGGGCCAAGTGAGCAAAGTAGGGGGACTATAAAATGCGTTCTTCAATCATCGCCATTGCGTGTAACTGTGCCTCTACCCTTTCTGAGTGGGTTGTCCCAAGTTCTTCTATCGTCTTCATCCATGCGGGAGTTGGAAGTTCGAAAGTTGTCTGGCCTTCAGCCGTGATGCGTCCGCCTGGGATGGGTTGGGGCTCATAGGCTTCTTCAAAAGCTTCCTCCACCGGAATAGTGACTGTTTCTTCCTTTGCTGGTAGGTTCGGTGGGGAGTCTGGTCTGGGTGGTGCTTCATATACTTCTATTCGTGATTGAAGAGTAGATACCTGGGCCCGTAATGCGTTGAGTTCCTCTAGGATGTCAAGAGATGGGTCCGCAGGAGCTGGTAGGCCTTGTGGTATTGGTGCTCTTAACTGCAAGATCTTGTTTTCATCTTTGAGTTTCTGAAACTCCTCGTTCATGCTGTCGTACTCATCTAACAATCTGATATGATCATCTAACAACATTTTCATTGATTCTGAGGGCACGGCCTTAAAGCGAATAGGGCTTAATGGTTGGTCAGGTTGATCAAGGGTAGCTTCTAAATTTTCTCTGTTCTGTTCTTGTAAGTGCTGGTTTTCTTCTTTTGCTGCTGCCAAGTGTCGTCTGAGTAAGCCCATGTTCCGTGTAAGCGTCGCATTGCGAATCGTCTAGGCCCTTAACAAATTATCAAGATCAGTAGTGGCTTCTTTGGTTTTCTCTTCACTTTCTAGTTCTAGTTTATGATATGCCTCTCGTAGTTCTTGGTAGCGAGTATTCAATGAGGCATTCTGGATCGACAATGAATTAAGTTGCGACTGTAAGTCGTTGGTTATCCTCTACAGCGTCTGATAATTATTTCCAAGGGATGTGAACTCATTTCTTACTTGAGTCATGCATGTGAACATCTGTCGGAATGCAGTATCTACAATGGGTGATAATATTAACGATGTGCTAAGCAAAGATGCAATAGGTAGATGCAAAGGGAATGGGGAATGGGGGCGGGAAAGTGGATGCTGTGGTGATTGTGGAAAATTGTGGTGTGCTTAAATATTGTGGTGCCACAAATGAAGTGAGAGGAGGTGCAGTGGGTGGTGATATATCCATATCGCTGGATGTGGTGTCGAGTGCGGTGACTGTGAATAGTGGTGTGATTGTGGGTAAGTGTGTGGGCGTAAATACAGGATTTACAAAGGTTGAAGAGTAATTTACAGAGGGGTTGTCTTGGACGGCTTGGTGGAAAGGGGAAAGAGGAGTTACAGTGGGTCGGGAAGGTGAGACTGGGGAGAAGGTTAATGGAGGTGGGAATGGGAAAAGGGGTCTTGGAGGTGTGGGGAAGGACAAAAAGGATGGTGGGAAAATTGGATTTGATAGAAAGGTGGGTGTGCTAGGGGGTAGACTAGGTTGAGTGGGTGTGGGAATTGTGGGATGAATGGGAGTAAGGACGACTTCTGCTACTCCGCCGGAGAAGGATGATGTTGTTCTGGGAGAAGGAGGGTGTACGGGGGAGATTGGATGGATGGGAGGTGAAGGAGGAGCGATTGGGGTGGTAGGTACTTCAACAATTGTGGTGGTATTTACAGCAGTAGTACGGGGTGGGGAGTCGATGATAATGGTGTCTTCTGCCAATGAGCCTTCAGGGATGAGGTATGCTTCTCGTGCCTGTTCTAAAGATTGACCGCCGGTGGGTACCCGAATGTATTCACCAGGTTTGGTTAGTAGACGGATTCTACGAGGGTCATACTGCGGTAATGGTTTCCTCTGTGTTGAGCCCATAAAAGTCATGTTGGTCAAAGTCAACTACAATCAAAGTCAAAAGGTCATAGTCAATTGGTCAAAGTCAACAAGGTCAAGGTCAAAGTCAACATGTGCAAAGTCAAAGTGCTAAAGTGCAGGTGTCAAAGTGCACAGGTAGTGCACAATTAATTGTCCACAAAGGGTAAATTGGAGAAAGTGGGTTGCAGGTTGCAGAGGTATTTTCTCTAATTTCCCTAAGGTTCAAAGTGTTTTTTAAAGTATTTTGTAAGGTTCAGGTGAACCCTCTCTTATGTGCAAAAGTGAAGAATTAAAAGGAAATGTGAAGGTATGTGAAGCGGCAGCGTACGCACAGGGGAAAGTATGGCCCCCCAATTAAAATTTTTGGTTTTAGTCTAAAGTCACTACAAGACAAAACAGGGAGTCGATGGCTGCCACTTGTGAAGACAATCTTGGGACATCAAAGTGAGCACCAAGATACTATTGCAGTTAGGAGCGTACGTGATCGACACACTCAAATCAAGGCAAGGACTATTCTTGGACCAATTCGAGAGTAAGCAAGAGAAGCATAGTCTAAGTGAAGCAAGAGAGAGAAGTGCAAGAGTCACCAGTGTGCGACGCAGAGAAGTGGAGTTGAAGGAGTGCATGGAGAGTGACTAAGGGATTCTGCAGAGAGTGCTAAGCTAGTCCCCCAAGGATCTCAAGGTCTCCTTGCAGTGTGCGCATGCCGACTGAAGGTATTCATTCCTCCCCCTTAGTGGAAGCTTGGTGCAAGGTGCGCACAAGGATAAGCTGGAAGCAGGTGGAGGTCTGGTGCAGAGGAGGCTGGCGGCAAGAAGACTTTGGGGTATTTGGTATTTTGTCATTGAGCACTCTGTGGGATTGTGCACAGAAGTATTGGTTTGTATTGTGCTTCAAACATTGTAATTGTCTTACTGTAATCAATCGACAGAAGCTTCCAAGGTGTATTTCCTCTCCTGGTCTTTTCCTTTTCTCCTACAAACCCTCAAACTCCTTCTTGTCTAAGAATTCTGCAACACTCTGCAAATATCATAAGGCTTCTGTGGATCCCACTGATTTGACAAGTTCTTGGAAGCCTCTGATGTATACTTCTTCGAATCCGCCTGAGACAAGTTCCTGTTCTATAAGTGCTTGACTCTCCTCCTCAGTCAATTTCTTGCGTGCCCAAACTTTTTCCATCGTACAATACAACTTTTTGATGGCCAACGTATAAGCTGCTGCTTCAAAGGTTTCATCTTCATGCGTACTGGTGTCTCCCTGGGTGTCGGTGTGCTGTCCTTGTTCATCTATCTGTCCATGCTCTTGGGATTCGTGAGTGCCCTGGCTGGCTTCGTCATCACCTTCATCTTCATCGGTTTCTGTTCTTTCGTCCTCGGAACTAGATACTACTTGTACTTGTGATTGGTCTCGGGGCGTGGTCGGGTAGCTTGGCCGCTCATATTCCTGAGAGAAGATCTGACCTTCTGAAAACTGAAATTCATTGGAGAAATCATCTTGCATTTCGAAATCAAACATTGTATCTATGGGTTCCGCTTCCAAGTTAGGTATCGGAAAAGAAAAAGCTTCCGCACCAATAGTGGTGGGAACTTCTGTTGTAGTGGTGGTCGGTTCCTAAACTGATGTTGCCTGTGAGGTGACTGCACTGGTAGTGCCTTCCATTATAACTGGTCTTGATAATCATATGCGAATAGGTTGTACCGTTGGCGTGGCTTCTGTCAGAGATTGCTCTAGAGATGGTTGTGGTGAGGGTGATTCTGGCACCTGAAGGCAGGGGATAGTTCCTCTCATTCGCTTTCCTGCTCTTCCTTTGCTGGCCTTCCTAGCTTTCTTTGTTGTTCCCTTGAAGGCTTTCAGCTCCTCACTTGTCATTGCTCGCTCGATAGGTAAATTGTAGGCCAAACACATATATACGATGCGTGTGAGAGCACAACATCCATTGATGACCTTCTTTCTTTCCCATCTGTGTTGTGCTAGGTAGAGCTGATCAATAATCCAGTTAGCTAGGTCTACCGTTTGTGGTCCAGTACATGCTAAATATAAACCAAACCATATGCGCTTGTGAGGCATTGTGAATCTGTCCTGAGCTAGGAAAGCAAAATGCTGCATGCATATCCTTAATGGTTTCGATAGCTCAGGTGTGATTGCTGAAATATCTTCCCACTTAGTAACGTCTCCACGTTTCATTGGCTCTGGAACCAGTCTTTCTCGTTCTATTGGAGTGTGTGTACCATGGATCTTGATTGCAGCGCGAATTAGATCTTTAGAAAGATAAAATCTTGTATATGGTGGATCGTTCACTAAGGATGGCAAAATAAAAGTGCCGGGCAGATCCTTGTTCTCAGAAGCTGTCAAAGTGGTGACTAAGAAATAGCATCTGTAGAAGTCTGGTTTAGGAAAAGGGTCACTAAAATACTCTGTGAAGCTAGATCTTGCCCAAACATGCGTTAGGTCTTCTGTGTTCTGTAGTCCTTCGAACTCTCTTGAGAAAAACTGATATTTGCCCTACGTACGGTCATCAAAAGTCAAATTGGCCTCAAATATAAAATCAGCATCCGCCAATGGTCCTGCTAGCCCTTGAAACCAGTGAGAATTGCAATGAATCTTCTCAGTATAACCCCTAGGGGGATCGTCAATCGGCATGGGCCCTAGGAAACCTTGAAATTTAGGCGGTTGAGCCGTAGGATGGGGCTCCACTAGTAGTTCTCCAATATTGGCCATTGGTGCACTGGGGCCAGCTTCCGATGGCCCTTCTGCCTGCATGATGTATGATGCGAGTGTGTAGAAGATCTGCTACAAAAGATTAGCACATTAGTATGGAAATTAATCATGATCCCATGAAAGTGAGACCGTAATCCCTTTCCATAGCCGATGTGTAACCCGTGTAGCCAAGTGTTGTGATGTGATTGATGCAATGCTTCTTGCAAAACTAGTGCAGGTCTCTAGACACCTATATGTTTTCAGATATTGCATGCAGTGCTTTGATGAGATGTTCTTACAAGCGTTGTTGGGTTATAGTGTGTGGATTCGTACAAGGTTCAGTTGTGAATGAGTTATTACAAGGTTGTAGATTAATCGGGGTGGGAGTTATGTTAGATAAGGGAGTCGTAGAAGGCGTCTGGATACGTTTCGGTATCCACTTCCTAAGAGTTCGTGTGTGGGTGATAGGCTTCTGTTGAGGGACAAAAGATGAGATCGGATTTGGTGGGGTTGAAGGGTGAAGAGATTTCTGAGGGTTATATATTACATGGCTTGAGGGTTGAGCTATAATACACTATTTGGGTACCCAAATCTGCATGGGTTTGGGTCGATTTGTAAGGTACTTCTTGGCGATCCAAATTTGTCGAGTGTTCGTACTCGTAGAAGAAGGTCGAGTAGACTTTGAATACTGACTCTGATTTGTCTTTAACTTCTTTGTATCAATGTCTGCGTTGTTGAAATCAGTCGGTGCTTTCTGTCCTTTTGGCACCCATATCTGTCTCGTGCCTCTTGCTTTATGATACTGATACTCCTGCTTTCTTTCTTGTGTCATCGAATATTGTCATCGGTCTGGGTTCCTTCGTCATGGTTGACTCCTTTGTGGTTGAGGTTGAGAGGTCGGAGGGACACTCTGTTTTGGAAAAGAAGGGAGGTCCAACACTTGCGAAACCTGCCCATTAGGAGGTGCTCCATTTTGTACTTTTAATCTAGGCCAGTCCGTAGTAAGTGTGGAAGGATGGGCACCACAGGGTGTTTTGCCCATGTGGACGTTGATGAAGTCCACCTGACCGCTGATGTAACCCACCTGACCATTGATGGTGTCCATTTGACCAAGCGGTTGGGTGGTTGACCCTTCTAATTTGCAGGAAGCCCAAGGGAAAATCTCCTGACGTCCTTCTGATTGACAATTGTCCATAGCCAAGCCCGCATGGGTTGGTGTAGACGTGACGTGACTGATCTGACCAAAGATCTTTCAGTCTTCTGTCGCATGTTGTTCATAGGGTCTAGGGTCGTGTACTTCAGGCGAACATCCGTTAGGGAAGTCAAGCGGTATCACTCGCTTCTGAACTAAGGTTCCAATCTGCAAGGAGCCTTGTCTAAGATTTAGGTCCACTGAGTGATCGTACAGCCAATCTTGGCCAAGGATTAGGGGTTCTATCAGGTCGTCATCATGGCACACTAGTAGCTTTGTGGTCATAGTCACATCGTGTATGAGAATAGGAAGGTCCACCTCACCCATGCAAGGGGTTTCCATTCCTCCTAGCCCTATGAGGTATGCCTCAATTGGCCGCATTTCTATTCCTGAGTCCTTATAGTGGGACCCTCTAATCGCACTAGTCGCAGCACTTGAATCAATTAAAGCCCTGAGCTTTTGGCAAGGGTTGATGTGCTCTAGCCTGATGGTAATGAATGGTCTCCTATCCACTATGCTAGGGTGTGTACTTGACTTTGCTTGACACATGGCCATGGGGTATCTGGGTGATGTTTCTAGATGGTTATAATGTTCTCTCCCTAGTCCTTGTCTTCTTAAGTTCATGTGCTTAATGCGTTCTATAGCTTCTGCCTGAGCTTCCGCTCGTATTCTATTTTCTTCCTCCTTACGCTTCTTTCCCAACGTGATTCGTCTAAGCATATCCTCAGTAAGAGGTTCCTGATATAACTTGACTCTATAGCCACTAATGTAATTAGGCATTATGTCTCCTTCTAAGGTGGCTAATTGTACTGCTCCACTTGTTGAGAGTCTGTTAATGATCATAGGTCCATAACCTCGCTTTTCTAACTTTCGTGCGTGTTGTTTCAGCGTGTATCCTAGAACTAAATCTCCTTCTTTCAAGCCTTTATCTTTCACATGCGCATCAAAATATGCTTTCTATCGCTTCTTAGCTACGTATATTCCTACTGCTGCTTTCAGCCTGGTTTCTCCTAATGGTTCCAAGTCCATTATTCTTGCTGATAATTCATGGCCGGTCCACTGATGTTCTTGTGCAACCTTAAGGGTCGGTATCAAGAAGTCCAAAGGAAGCACATCATTCTGACCAAAAACCATCTGAAAGGGAGTTGCATTGAGTACGGTCTTGTAGGCCACTCGATATGCCCAAACAGCATGATGTAATTGTTTGTCCCAATCTGAATGTTTGTTGTTCACGAGTTTCGTCAGTACGTTACAAAGGATCTTGTTAGTGCTTTCAGCCTGACCATTGTCCTGCGGATGATATGGTGCGGATTTCTTGTGAATCACCATAAAATCATGTAACAAATATTCAATGACTTGGTTTAGAAAGTGAGTTCCTCGATCGCTCACTAACTCTATAGGCAATCCATATTTTGTAAAGACATTTTCAAATAAGAATTTTGCAGTCGTGTGTGCATCATTCTTTTTCGTGGTCTTTTCCTCTACCCATTTGGTAAGATAATCTGTCGCAACAATAATGTATTCCGCATGTGTACCTTTTGCAGGGGGGTTAATGGGTCCTACAGAGTCTATACCCCATTTAGAAAATGCACGTCCGCCCATCATGGGTTTCAATGGCATTTCATCTCCGCGAGTAGGAAATTGAGTTCTTTGGCACACATCACATCTCTTGACATAGGTATGTGCATCCATGTGAAGAGTGGGCCACCATAATCCTGCAAAGAGGATGGCTTTGATTATCCTATCGGGTCCAAAATGACCTCCTGCCACACCTTGGTGTGCAGTCTCTAGTACGCTCAAGTAATCACTTTCATGAACACATTGTCTTAGGTATCCATCTCGTCCTTGTTTGTATAGATTGTCGTCGATAAGTGAATAGTCCTGAACTTCTTGCTCTAGACTGCGTTGTCGCGGCAAAGTCATTCCTTGAGGGAATGTTTTCGTCCTCAAGTACGTCACTAAGGGTTCACTCCATTCTGGTGTGATAGACACATGATATAATGTAGCATGTTCTACTGGTGGTCTTTCACAACAAACATGGCATTCTTTACACAACTTGTAGACATCTACTTCCATAGAACGCCAATATACTCCTAGTCTATGCAAAATCTGCAATGTTCAGTGTTTTGAGTGATGTTGCGTTAATGCACCTGTGTGTGCTAATTGCAACCAATTCGCATGTTCCGATTCATCTACACAACAAGCAAGAATCTTTTGATTATCCTGTTTATATATGCTTCCTGTTGTTATTTGGTATCTTTGAGACTTGGTAATCTCTCCTTCCTTGATCCTTAACCTAGGATTCTTGGGTCCATATGTGAGAATAGGGACTATCGGCTTAGCCCATTCTGGTGCTATCTCAAGGTTAAACAAATATGCATCCAGTAGTTTAAAGTCCCTTGTCCTTTGCCCAATTTTTTTCAATGCCCCTTGGCTTTCTATTCCCAAACTAAGTCAACCTCAAATTATCCTCTCTAAAAATCAATATATCCTTTATGAAAAAATCAGTTGAGGTCACGTGGTACTCGTCAAGAGCTTTCTAACGAGCTATAAAGCTCAAAAAACGGACTTCGAATGAAAAAGATATGAGCGTTCAGGCTCTCGAGGGTAAAAATTGACAAACAGGTTTTTCTCCAAATATGAGCTAAGGGGTCTCCTATGAGTCTAATCACCCAAAAATTTTCACCCAATAGCCCCAAAATTGGCCAAAAATTGAAACCCTAAAAATTGTGTTTGGGGTGGACAATCGCGATGGTCTGAGATAATCGCGATGTTCTGGGACCGTCGCGATGGTCTAGGTGAACCGTCGCGATGGTCCAGGTGAACCGTCGCGATGGCGTGGGTGTGAACAATCGCGATGGTCTGAAATGCACGATCGCGATGGTTCAAAAATGAATGATCGCGATGGCGTAGAAGTGAGCAATTGCGATGGTATGGATGTGAACTGTCGCGATGGCATGAATGAACCGTCGCGATGGTCTAATCTTCGAGCAATTGCGATGGCATCGGTCAACGGTCAACGGGACAATCGTGATGGCGTGAGCCCGTTGCGATGGTCACAAGGCACGATGGCATGAGCCAATCGCGATGGTTCAAATGTCGAGGTGTCGCGATGGTCTGAGGGTGTCGTCGCGATGGTCCGAAGGTGCGAACTGTCGAGATGGTCTAGCTTGCCACGTGGCAGCATCGGTGCGATGGCATGAGCCAATCGCGATGGTGTGGGGTCGACAAGATCGTCACGATGGTCAAGGACCATCGCGATGGTTCAAGTGAACCGTCGTGATGGCGTGAGATGGTCGCGATGGTCCGGCCGAGCCGTCGCGATGGCGTGAGCCAATCGCGATGGTGTGACACAATCGCGATGGTCTGAGCCAATCGCGACGGTCCACCAAAGTATGAATTTTGCAAATGTGTTTGTGGATGTGTGTATGCGCGTGTGTCGTCTACCTCGTGATGAACTCGCTTACCAAAAATTCCGAAGTTGGTAGACCATCGCGATGGTCTGAGACCTACGGCAGATCTGTGACAGAAAGTAAAATTTTACCTTTTTGCAGCCTTCCTGATGCTCTGGAGTACTGTACCTGCAAGAAAACTAAAAAGCACAGTAGCACATGCAAGCACAAAAGCTCTCTCTTTCTCTCGCACATGCACAAATGAGGGGAAATGAGGAGAATGGGTGGATATGGTGAATTTTTTTATTTTTTGGAGATGAAGATGATGATGTGGTGATGAAGATGGAGTGTGGGGGAGGTGAAAAACACTAAAAACTAAGTAAAAACAACAACAAAAACTGAAATTTTTACCTTCCAACACCACTTGTTGCTATACTCTTACCATCACACATTCGTCCTAGACTCGATCCCCGGCAATGGCGCCAAATTTGGTGTTGCTCTAGCACAATGGTGAGAACCACGTTAAGAAGCTCCACCTCCTTAATGTCAATCCGCAGAAGAGGTAGGAGTGATATGAAGATCGTGAATGTGAGATGAAGTGAGAGTGAAGGTGAGAAGGATAGAGATGCACACACACATACACACACACTATGAAGAGACAAGCAAGACACAATGGAAGGTGAGAAATCAACTCTATTACTCAAGAAAACTCTTACAAACTCAAAATAGCTCTAAGCTCTTCTCTACTCAAACAAGCTAACCTCAAAAATGAGATCTCTAGCTCTTTTTATAGATTCTAGACTAGTTTTGACTGGTTTCACATCTAGTGAGCGGCATAGTTAAAAAATAGGTTCTAGGCGCTCTTTGAAAGGGTAAATGGTGTCTAAAAATAACCAAAATTGATACGCTCATTCTACCTAAGCTCATCAAGCTCAAGGACTCCTCGGCTTGCACAAAATGGAGCTATAAATTACAAAAAGGGTTTTTTCTATGTTACATATGTTACAATAGTGATGAAAATCGTTGTTGGAGGTTTTGAAGAATATTTATAAAACATAAATCTTTGAAAAATTGATTCGACTGACTCCCTGCTCTGTTTTTACATGCTTCCGCGTCTTCTATGCCTCTGGCTGCTGCCAACAGACACCTCAGGCAAAACCCTCAAAACAAAGGCCATACACATATGATGATGTTTATTCTGCAAAAATTAAAGAGGAAATCGAAAAAACTATTAGCTGCAAGATTCATCTATGAGATAGAGCATATAGAATGGGTATCGTGCTTGGTTGTAGTACCCAAAAAGAATGGTAAACTTAGAGTATGCATCAATTTGAAAAAAGTTAATGCAGCTACTATTCATGATAGTTACCCTTTACCTATAACCAACCACCTCTTGGAAAGAGTAGCAAGCAAGGAAGTCCACAGCTTCCTTGATGTATTCTCATGTTATAACCAGGTAGCAATTGCTATGGAAGATCAACATAAGACATCATTTGCGACTGAATGGGATTGTATACTTTTCAAGTGATGCCATTCGACCTCACGAATGCTCTTGAAATTTTCCAAAGATTGATGTGTCATGTATTCAAAGAATTTCTAAGAAAAAGCATGGAATTTTACGTAGATGATTTATGCACATATTCGTCAAATAATTGAACAAATCCCTGAGGTACAGAAATATTCAAAAAATGCAGGCAAATATAGAGCATGCCTAAATCCAAAGAAATGTGTCTTTATGGTAAGGCAAGGAAAGATCTTGGGACATATTGTATCCAAGAACAGAATCTCCACTGATGAGGATAAAATAAAGGTAATCTTGGACTTGCCTAGACCAAAAAAATGCAAAGGAAGTACAAGCTTTTATGGGTCATTGTGGATACTACCATCGGTTCATCCACATGTATGCTATAATTGTGAAACCATTTGTAAGGGTTGCTGACACAATTCACCTCGACACAGGAATGTGAAAAGGCATTCAATGAGTTGAAACAAGGATTAAGTTCAACACCTATCTTGAAAGTAGCCAACTAGAACAAACGGTTCCATATCCATGTGGACGCATCGAACTTTGCAATAGGATGTATACTAGCTCAACCTGTGGATGAAGGAAAATTGGATCACCCTATCGCATATGCTAGTAGACAACTAAATCAAGTAGAGAGAAATTACACCACTATGGAAAGAGAAGGCCTAGGAATGGTATGCAATCAAGAAATTCTGACATTACCTCCTAACCAATAAATTCAAGTTTTTTATCGACCATCAGGCTAAACAGAAAAACCTACTCGAACAAGCTCATGTGAACCGATGGAGAACACATAAGGGCATTCATGGAACCACTAGGGAATTGAAAAGATTAGGAGTATACTTGTCGGACATGCAAAATGTTATAAATTAATACGAACGATGAAGAAGGAGAAAGTCTAGCAAGAAAGAGGGCTCTAGAAGAAATGAGTAAAGATTACGCTATAATTGGAAAACAATTCTTCAAAAGGGGAAAGGATCATCAACTACAATTGTGTATTCATGAAGGAGAATATTTACCCGTATTACAGATGGCACATGGAGGTGCAGCGGGAGGTCATTTTTCAGCCGAGAAGACTATAAAAATGATTCTCTTTGTAGGCTTGTGGTGGCAAACTCTACATATGGATGCCAATACATACGTAAGAAGTTGTGAAGTGTGCCATTGGAACTCTACATATGGATGTGGTGGCCAATTCTACATATGGGCCTTTCATGTGGCATATAAAACTGCCATTGGAACTACTCCATTCAATTTGGTATACAAGAAAAATGCAATTTTGCCAATTGATTTTCTAGTCTCTACTTTATGAGTAGCACAACAAAATGAATGGAAGGGCCATGAACTATCTCAACAATTGGATCAGATTGAAAAAATGCATGAAGAAGAGTACAAGCAGTGGCAAGAATCTATGTGGCTAAAAGAAGACAAAAAGCCTATTATGACACACACATTAAAGACAAGGGCTTAAAGGAAGGCAATCTAGTGTTAGTATACACATTCAAGCAACACACAAAGAAGCTATACCAATGTAGATATGGACCATTATTATTAAATTGAATATCAAAAAGTGGAGCTATAAACTTAGCCACTCTAGATGGACTTCCTAATTACATAAACGGCTGTAGAGTCAAAAGGTATAAGGAGCCATTAATGGAAAAAATGTTGGCAAGACTCTTAGGAGTGCAAAATAGAAAAAAGGAAGAGGAAAGGATTAGAGAGGAAGCTCAAATGGAAGTGCTAGAGAAAATATGGAAGAGAAAATAGTGGATGAGACAGTGGGATGAATGATATGTACAAGGAGAAGAACCTATACCTGTGGCGAACTACCAAATAGGTAACGCGGAGAACGTGAGTGATTGGATTACCCAACCATACGTGAACACAGGGATTGGCATGAATGAGTATCAATTAGTGGATGCATTGATTGACAGAGGAGCCTCATTAAGTTACATGCAAGTCTCATTAGTCAACAACCTCAAAACGATCATGAATTCCACTAAAGCATATATGATAGGAATCGAAGGGAAAGTCATTGAGTGCATAGGAGAATTATTGATGTCCCTTCATTTGGGAAATACTACCATGAATCAATGATTCTTGGTATGCAAGAATGAAGACTTCCTTGAAGATTTGATCCTAGGTCAAGACTGGATTTTTGAAAATGAAGTCAGCATACATCTTGCACAGGGATGCATATCCGCTAAGGTAGGGCACAAAGAAGTCTTTAGTCTTCATGAGGCTACAAAATCTAGAAACATTAGCACCATCATACCTAGGGTAGCAGACCCAAAGGATGATATTGAAGGAAATTCAAGTATTTGCATGAGTGCAGAGTGTCCTAATCAAGACTTGTCCATATCTTGTGATGTATTACATGATCTCATAACCACTTCTTCTATAGGAAATGAACTTGAGAGAAAAATTAAGGAAATTTTTTTTGACCCCATCAACCCTATACATGAAAAGCTGATATGGATGTCGAACACTAGAATCCAACCACAAACGAACATGCAATTACAATGGGTAGAGAAGGATAAATTGCACCATAGCATGAGATTTCAAAGAAGAAATGTATCGACCAATCATCAAAAACACAACAGAATAACCACTATCCGAAGTTTTCGGGGAATAAACCAAGGATTTTATGTGTATGGCTTTCAAATCCATTGGTGGAAGCTCAAAAATCACAACAACATATATGGATCCCGAAAGTGGTTTGGAGAAACGTAAATAAAGAGATAGAAAAACTTAAGGAAATATCACACGAGCGGAATAAAGCAAAAGAAACTATCGTCAAAGATAGAGGAAAACCCCAAAAGACTACAACATGGAAATTTGAATCCAAAAATAAGAGAAGGTCAAAGGCTACAATCAAGAATAAAGGAAGGATAATGCAACAGAAGCAACTGCCATGAGAACAGAATACAATGTTTATTTGGAGACTAAAGAAGCAACAAGGAATTAGCATCAATAATCCAAGAGACCATACTTGCACTCATGAAGATTCCATTGCATCCAGAGTATGGATAGTAGGGCCATATTACAAGCCCACGCATTCGACACCCAGCTTCTTCAATGAAAGTAGTAGTGCACATTTCCGATATAGGAATAGGATCTAGCTTGTACTATCATAGGAATGATCATATGTCGTAAATAAATATGAGCTTTGGCTTTCAACTAATCCATTGTTTTCTTTCAGGAATATAATTAAGGAAAGAAACTAAAAAGACCAAGTATCTTACTTACTACAACTTAGCAAGGGGGATATAGAGTGGCGAAGAACGACATATTAATGAACTCCACAGAAATATGTTGAATTGGTTTCTCTCTAGAACTAATTTTCTATTACATTATAAGTGTGTAATTCCCTATGAAGAGCGTGACTAAAGCTAAAGGACATTGGTTTCAAGAAGACTAGCCAATGGGAGAACACTTGTTCTTGGTGACACTCAAAATCTTGGACACAGACCATCAATTCCGAGTGATGTCTCAAGACTTCAAGATCTTACATGAAATTCCATCAACACTAGATGTTTTGAAAAAGTTTGGGATTCATAAGTATTTTGAGCTACCAATTTACAAGCCTAACTTCCAAAGATGCACACAAGTGATGAACACCCTACATCCAGCCTTGGACAAGCCAACAGTGCCAAAAGCGAAAGTTCTTAATGCAGAAGGAGAATGGGTAACCATGTAGTTTATGCACAAGCTCATTAAAGAAGCATTCAGATGGACCAAGGATGACACCACTAATATGAAGGACGAGAGTCACAGGACCAAAATAACAACGTTTTTGCATATTAATTGCATTGATATCAAAGAGGTAGTGCATTTGGTGCATCAACATTTTTGTTTCCCTAACATGCACAGATATATGGTGCCACATAAGATAGTGGTTCATATATTATCTCATGCAACCAAACAAATAGGCAACCAAATAAAATTGACACCTTACATTCAAGAAAGATTGTTTGAAGCCAAGAAAGAATGGGGTCATAAGAAGTTTATAAATGGAAGTGTGGCATTAACAGTGTTGATCTACCAAGCATTAGGTATTCAAGAATATCTCAGGGAAATGTCATCTTCTGCAAAAATGGCTAAATACACAAAGTCAATGATGGTACCTAAAAAGAATAAAGGTGTGCAGGTTACAGAAGAAGCGGGAACAAGCTCAAAACCAGTGATGCAAGGAGAAAAACGCTTTAAGGAAGTATTAAAGGAAGAAGAAGTAATTCCAACATCCAAGAGGATAGATGTACTTCTGTGAACCACCATAGACAAACCCACACCCGTTATAGAAACAAATTACAAGAAGCTATGGAAAAGACCCATGCCTTCATGGAAGGACAAGTTAATCTTTGAATCTAGGGGCATCACTACCACCAGGCCAAGGCAACATCTCACAAGCTGCAAGGAAAGAGATTAAACAAGTTCCATCGATATAGAGAATTAGGGTTGGTTAACTCTAGCTCATCCTCTAAACATCTAGAAGATAACGACCAATCAACCATGAACATAGATATCCCAAGTGAATCAAATGATGATGGCAAATGGGAAGAACTAAATCAAGTAAAGGATTCACTTGAAGTGGAAAGCCAAAAGCTAGATCAAGTACACATTTGATGATGAACGAGAAGAGAGGTCGATAAAGGAGGATATACATATGTTGAAGATGAATGACACAACAAAGCTTCAAGTCACAGAAATTACTCTTGAAGGTCATTCTACAATGAAGAATCCGAAGGAAGAACCAATGCAGGAAGAAGTAATGAAACGAGAACCACTTATGCCTATTAAAGTAGTAGAGGAACCATCACATGTGCATGAAACTATCCAAGGGAGTGCTACGAAGTCTACTACGATCAAAGAAGAAGATCATCAAATTCAATTGTAAATCAGGCAACCACATAATGAGACAATGCATATTGAAAAGGGTAAAGACATACAAATGAGTGAAGAACTTGCTTTACCTAAAACATGGTTGAATGTGGATGTGGCACAACTAAAAGCTATGGTAAAACAAATGATCAAGATAGCCATGGATACACAACAACAACTAATGGAAGTGGATAGAGATTATGACAAAGCATTAGTGGAGAGAAATCAATTCAAGATGCTAAGTGAAGAGTTATCTGCAAGAATGTTACATGCTCAATAGGCATTTACACAAAAGGAGGACGAAACGAAAGAAGCTTTGAAAAAATGTAAAATGCTTACAGAGGAAAATCAAAAGCTACAACATCTACTCAAAGAGCTTCAAAATAAATATGAGGCCAGTAAAGCAGAAAAGGTGCGCACATCAAATCGAAGCAAAATTTTAGAAGAACAAATAAAAATACACATGGAAGAGGCGGACACATTTAGAAACAGAAACAAAGACTTAATGCATTCGATTCTGCTAAATCCGTCAATTGAGGTAAAAGAAAATAACCACCAAAAAATCATGGAATAGAAGCTCAAATGGCCAAGTATGCTAAATAGATAAAGCAAGCACAAGTGTTGAGGGAAGAATCAGAAAAAAACTTATATGCATGACACAAATGAACTTAGAAACAGATGGAAAGCTGCAGAAGCCAAGATTGTAGAGCAATGCAAAGAGGATGCGGATCAAGTAGTTCTACTTGGTGAACGACTCTTGTAGAGTAATGAAGCACTTACAACGGCTAATAACAAATCATTGAAAGCCTATAGGCTCATTTACTACAACATAATAAAATGGGGACACCAGTAGTTCCAAGCTCAAATATGGCTACTGTGGAGGAAGAGGTACGTCCTCCTTCTCCCCCCATCAATAATTCACCTATACATATCGGAGAGGTGGAACCAAGCATTGATTGAAGTACACGGCCTATTGTAGAACTAAGCCAAAAGGAGCGGGTACTACCAGTGTCTCGAGAAATTTGAAGATCAAGTCTGAAAGTGATGAAAGAGGCAAAAATTAAAAGCAAATTCTTAGAACAGATTATGAAGCCATTCAGTGTACCATATGGCTTACTCAAAGAAGAAACAAGGCATTATATCAAAAAGATGACGCAAAAAGACCCAAATTAGTCTTTACAATTTAAAGTGGATACCTTTTCTTATGTGCAAGAAGAATTTGATAAGGTTGATCCCATATGGAGATGTAGTTTTTTGGAGAAAAATTCAACTCTGAGGGTGCACTGGGAATCTGCACCATACTTATTACGCGCAAATCCATCTTTTTGCCCGATGCCATGAAGGAGATCCTGGACGCAATTTTGGGAAGGCGGTGTCAAGGAATAATAAATAATCAATGGCTTAACTATCTACTATTGTCAAGTCCACCTCATAATTACTTGCCTACAAAAGAATATATGGTACAGACTATAGGATTTTGGCTTTCAAGATATGCCATTGTTCTAGATCTAGCAAATAAAAATGACGAATAAAGTGTTGAGCATGCTACTAACAATTTTGAAAATTTTCAAACATGCTCAATACACATTTTCGAACTTCATCGACATTAATCAAGGCACAAATGCCTTAATTTTTTATCTCTCTATAATGCCTAGCAGACTTACGATAATGGCCATATATTCACGATTAATGCTTCTATTGAGTCCTTATATGCAGGCCTTCATAGAAGCATTTTTCAGAGGATTTTTTGAAATGGACTTTGAGATTTTTGTAAAATTATCCTCCAATATAAATGCTCGTGGTGGCCTACGAGTTAAGTTTCTTTGCAGATCATAGACAGACACCAAATGATGGGGTAAAGTCAACACAATGGAAGGAACTAATGATATGTGAGGCAAATCTGCTAAATCAAAGAGAGCAAATGGCCATTCAAAAATACTCCTGTCGACATGCAAAGTCTATCAAGGATGACATAGTTCAGGAGGATGGATGTGTGGAGGGAGTCAAGCAAGAAACAAAGAAGAAGAAAACCAAAAAGAAAAATTGTTCAATAAAGGTAACTCACCCTCTGGCCAAAGTCCCGTAGGGGCACACATCAAGTTGCAACGCAAAAGAAGGAGGTCCCAAAGTGTGTAAACAAAGATTAAGCACAAGACCTTTGAAGCATCAACCAGACAGAAAGAGATGAAATATTTACCAATTGGTGCATGCATAACAACCCAAATCAATACAACAACCCTGATGTGTGAATGTAAGGAACAAGGGGAAGAAAAAATCATAGAACTGAGGCTCAGATAAGGTAAACAATTGTCTCAGAGTTTTGAAGGCTTCCTTGACCACTGGGTGTGAGTGGTGGAAAGAAATAAACAGGCTAAAGAGAATGCATCGATTCCTAATAGATGTGAAAGAAAATTTAAGAACAAGACCTTTGAAATGAATGCTTGACTATAAGAGATGCAATATCTACCAAAGAGTGCACACGTGGCAACCAGAATTTACACAACAGCACATAGATGTGGATAAATGGAATATCAAGAGGCAAATAGAAGGTTAGGATTGAAGATTCGAATAAGGTGACAAATTCTCTAACGATCCTAAAGTCTTCATACACCATTGTTGGCATGCACTGGAGTAAGGAACCAAATCTATTATAGACACAAAACTAGACAAGAAGCAAAGCTTGTCAAGGGACAACAAAGACAAAGAGCGGGAGAGTGTTGCAAAGAAAAGAAGCACAGAAAAGCGAGCCCCAAAAATTTTCAAATTATGGGCACAAATTTATTTCTTCGAGTTCATATAAAATACCTTATGAACCATGTAAATGCACTAGAGGAGTCCTCTAGATGCATATATGTCACTCTAGCACAATGGCAAGTACCAAAGTGAGGAGATCCACCCCATAAATATCAATCCGTGGAGACATGTGGACTAGTATGATGACTATGAGCAAGTGAAGGCACAAGTGTGTGCATGAGAAGCACACAAGCATGCACACACATACACACACATGTGCACACAAGGCAAGAACAAAGAGAGGAACAATGGACTGCTTTCTATTACTCAAGAAATCTCTTACAATAGCTCAAAACTCTAACAAGCTAACCTCAAAAATGAGCTCTCTAGCTCTTCTTATAGTTTTTGACTACCTTTTGGCCCTGTCTAGACCTAGTGCATAGCATAGTTAAAAATTAGGTTCTAAGACTTATTTGAGGGCTCAAACTAAGTCTAAAAATTATGAAAATTGATATGTAGGTGCTTCTAGTACTCCTCAAGCTCAAGGACTCCTCCGCTTGAACAAAATGGGTTCTAGTCGACCAAAAACAGTATTTATAATGTTTGCATAGTGATAAAAATCACTTTGATTAAAAATATGTTATGAAAAAAAATAGTTAGGTCTCCTCTGTGCGGGATTGTACTTTACTGCTCTATCTCCTCATTGCTTGTAGGCCAACACCCCCCCCTCTCTAGTGTTTTTCACCCCTAACAGACCTCTGTTCTATAGGGTGGTTGATATAATACTAGACAACATTAGTGGCCAACTAGTGTTCACAGAGCCTCAACCCTCTTGCCAGATAAGCTTGCAATGCATCCCAATTGATGGCACTTGGGATATTCGGTTGTGGTGTCATATAGTACTCTGAATTGCATAACCTACTCACATGCAAATAAGTGAAGTGCGTGTGTCAATTTCGATGCAAACATCTTGGAGTGATACTCCTTGAAGCCTATAGTGAACATATCTTCAAAGATTTGTTTGTAACAGGCGGGGAGGTATTTTATATGTGTGTGCCAAGCATAGGTGACTCTAATGCTTGGAGTAATGCTCATGTTTTATGCCAAATCATAGTTGCCATTTGTGAAGCCCGGTAGAGCTACTTGTGGTGCTTTTCTATTGGGGAAATTCTTGAGTGTGATCTGCATCATATCCAAAATTTTCAACATCATTTGTACCATGACATCTAGCATTGGCTTCAGCCAAGAGATCTAGTGGCAAATGGTGGCCATCATGTAAGCAATAGAGGGTGGTCCCTACAATGGTGCAATGTATGGATAACTAAGCCATTCCTTACACTCGGCATTATTCTATACTTTAATATTAAACACTTTCCATGATCTACTCGTGGAACTGGGCCATAACATGGATTGTAGATAAGATGTAGAGGTGCATGGTTCCACGTATATAGCATTTTTGGGTAAGTTTCTAAGAGCTTTTGCTGCCATGTCGGTTCATAGCTTTTGCCTTTCTGTGCCTCTGGTGGTAGGTTCTCAAGTTGAAACTGGGCTGCAAAGGTGGGGATCTTCCCCGTGACTCTCTATATTTCCACATTATAATATGCAAGAATGGCAAAGTAAGGTCAGTATTGAAGTTTTGATGATGTGATGAAGCACCTGGGTGCCAAGTTTTTGAAATAGTTGGATTGTAGCACTGTATCTTCTATGATTCACATTGCTTGATTTTGCACCACTGTGAAATCTTCATGAGTATGCCCGATTTCTTCCACTTGTTTTAACCATGGGGGTCATGGCCCATTGAATGTATTGTGGCCCTCTTCTATTATCCATCCCCCTGGAATGGGTTGAGGGTCATATTTGTCTTCAAATGTTTGTTCTAGTGGAATTGAGATGGTTTCTTTTTCTGATGGGGCCTCCGATGGGGATGCTGGCCTTTCATATTGTAGGAGATGCATTCCTAATTCTTTGACTTGTTGTTTGAGTTCCTATAGTGCTTCTCAGTCAGTAATGGTTGAAAAGGTTGATACGGTGGTTGGGGGGATAGCAGTAGTATCTGACTTTCGTTGCTACTACAATTGATCCAATTCTTTTGATAATTTGTCATGGGTTTTGACCAAGTTAGCATAGTCCGTTGTGTTGGAGTTTGTAATTACGTTCCATTTGAGTTCATAGATGACCTTCCACTTGTTGCATGGCTTCTGCATATATGTTCTGCAACTTTGCTTCCAAGGTGTTATGGGCTTTCTGTAACGTTTAAAATTGCATTTCTAAACTCTCATTGTATTCCTCCAGTGTTGTGATGCGTTGTTGTAACTCCACAGAGTGCACTTGTAATCTCTTGTTATGTTCCTCTAGCTGGTGGTACTCTATCCTTGGCTAGGACATACATTGAAGCATAGTATCAAATGCATTATTTATAGGTGAAGATGTAGTTTGTATAGTGGAGAATGCAAGGGATAGGGGATGGGGAATGGGGAGTGTGAATGTTGTGTCTAACAGAGAGGTATGACCAGGTGAAGTTCGTGGTGGGGGAATGGGGGATGGTGGAAGTGTGGGGGCAGGGGGAGGTGCTATGTGTGGCGAAATGTCCATGTTGTCAAATGTGGAGGTGAGAATGGTGTCTACCATATACATCGGAATGGTAGGTGGTGTGTGTGTGTGATCGTAGTGAATAAGTGTGAAGTGGGTGCTAAGAATGGAGATGGTGGAAATGGTCAAGGCATGGGCTAGAACATTCTCAAGAAAGCGGCCTGGATGGGTTGAAGGCTTGGTGGGACACAGATTGGAATGTTAGAGCTTTCAGGTGGGACTACCCAAGGAACATCTTCAGATATGGGGAAACCTAAAAATGTGGACCTAAGGTCAGGGTGGCCTATTACAAAAGTTGTGGAGGTGGGGTGTCCTAAGGCACGCTCCATGAGGGATTCGGTTGTAATGGTGGTGGTATGATATAAAGGGTTGTCAAAAGAGGAAAACAAGGTTGAACTGGGAGTGGGACTATGGAAGATGAAGGTTTCTCTATGGCATTAGTAGTTGGGATGATATTTACAACTTCCTTTTGAGGAGGTGAAGGTGGGGTTGTTGGAGGTAGTGGCTCTGTTGATTCTTCATTGAGGACCGTGGGTTCATGGCTAGGAGTTCCAATTGCTTGGGAGGTTGTCTCTATCCATTCGGTTACCATAGTGGTTGCCTCGACAGTTATAATGGGGATCTAAATGTTTTTGTGTGTCCTTGGTTGTGTTTGTAATCTACATGGATCATATTGGGTGGGTGGCCTCTATAGTGTGGATCTTACGGCTTCCACAACACCATAGGTTTCGGCGAGCAATAGTAGAGTTTCACTGAATTCTGAGTCGACACCACCCTCTTCCAAGAGTTGGGTCATTAGCATTTTTTTGCTCTGTTCTGAGAGTAATTGTTGTGCCCACATCCTTTCCATGGTTTGGTATAATCTACAGAGTTCTACAGTGTAGACTAGGGCTTTAGTTTTTTGTTCTTCTTCTCCTTATTCTTCTTCCTCATCTTCACCCTCTCGTTGTTCTAGTTGTTGGGATAGGGTCCTATGTTGATTGTCATCCCATTGTACATGGTAGACTTCTATTGATTTACCCCTTCTTTGGGAGGATGTGTGAGGTCCTTCTGTATTCGAAAAGAATTCTACATCGGATAGTTGCATGTTCCGCAAAAAAGACTCAAAATCAAAGGTGCTCATCCCTTCAATGTCTCTCGTGGTAGCAAATTCAAATTCCAATGGGATAGGAGGAGCAGATGGGGTGGCTCATGATGCACCTTCAAATCCACATCTGGGAATTTGAATTGTAAAGGGAGGCATTGTGGCATCCCCTCGTGGTAAGCCTCCGGGGTTGTAAGAACATCTCGTGTCTAGACACATGGAATAGTGCCCCTCACGCTTGGGTTGATGTGTGGAAGCCTTGTGTCCTTTAAATAGCTATAGTTGTGATCAAGTCAATGCACGCTCGATGGATATATCATATGATAAGCATCTATAAATGATGCACGTTATTGCACAACATCCGTTTACCACTAGCTTGCTAGAGTACCTTTTATTAGCTTCGTATAGCTGCTCTATAATCTACACAAGAAACTTAATGGTTAGTGAGCCTGTCTCTGCCAAGTAAAGACTGAACCAGATTCATTTGTGTGGCTGAGTGAATCTATCTTGGCCACGAAATGCAAAATGCTACATGCGGATTCAGAGAGGGATCGAAACATTTGGTGTGAGTTCCACCATACCTTTTAACTTTTGCAATTTCCTATTCTTCATGTTATCAGGTATCAAAGCATCCTTCTTGGAGGGCACATATGTGGCATGCATGTTTAGAGCATCTCTTAACTATTCTTGGATGAGTTTGAACTTTTTCAACTCATTGTTGCTCGATAAAGAAGGAATGACGAGCTACACTGTTCGTTGAGCATGCTTCTTGATTATCTGCTTCATCTTCTTCTTAGGTTGCCCCACTTGTCATTCTTGGACCATCTTTGGAAAAGAAGGGAATTCCCCATTGGCCTTTGCACCTACTTTGTGAGTGATATTCTTCTGCACCCTAGAACATTGGACAAGAATAGCATCATTATTGTCATGTGTGTTGGAAGGACCAGCAAATTGGTGCCTTTCCTAGTTGTCTGAGTTCTTGATTTTCTAACTCCATTGTGATGTAGTTTTGATTCACCTATACCTAACGAAGTCCACTTCTTAGGTTTAGGTTGATTGCATGATCATAGATCCAATCCTGCCCCAAGACAAGAGGTTTAGTGAGATCCTCATCTTGACATGCTAGCACTTTGACTGTCATTAGAACATCTTGAATGTAGAGGGGAAGTTCCACCTCACCCATGCAAAGGGTTTCCACACCTCCAAATCTTATGAGATATGCTTCTATAGGATTGATTTTTAATTACGATTCTTGACAATAAGAAAGTCAAACTACACTAGTGGCTACTCTTGAGTCAATCAAAGCTTTTATGGTGCTTGCACCTCTCTCTAACCTACCTCTAGGGTCATAAAGGGTCGTCGGTCAACTATTCTATGGGAACGTATGTTGGTGCATTTTACCCAAGCCTACATGCTTGATATTATTTGATTTATGTTCATTTGTAATCATATGTGTAGTCATGTGAACACCTCTTGTAAAAGAGTATAGTTTATCTCTTTTAATTGTGAAAAAGAAAAAAGAAAAAGAATGGCTTACATCATCCATGATGTAAAAAGAAAAATCGTGGCTCTAACTACCTAAACCCACGAATTAGTGAGCTTAGGGAATATTTCCTAACTTTGGGGATCACTTTTGGGTGGAGCCATTCGAATTCGAATTCAAAACTCCCTCCAAAAGTAGCTATAAAAAGAGAAAGAAGGAAGTGGTGATTAGCAAGCCTTGTATGTGACCATTTCATGTCATTTTGTAGAGATTGAAGAGATTACTCCATAGCTCTATCATTCTACTCCCATTGTGCAAATATTCATTGCCAATGTGGTTGTAATCATATGTGAATCTATACATTTATCATTCTCTACTTCTCTATTTTGTTCTTTGTTATACTCACTTAGAGCAGTAACTTCAGAAGCTCAGATATTGAGCTCTACTCAACCTTTTTCTGAGTTTTAAAGTGCATTGGATTGCTCTCTAAGTCTAATTTTTTATACACAATTTCATGGTCATTGGATTTATATTTTGGGATAGATCTACATTTTACTACTCACTGGTCTATCTCTGCAGAGCCTCGAGAATGGAAGGATGTTCCAGATTTTGATAAACCTTCTTCTCACTGCTCAATTGATGAATTGAAGTGTTTTAACTTGGATTGGGAATCTTTGTTAAGTCTATTTGCTATGTCCAAAAGGAATTTTTCTAACTCCTACCAGGTTGAGAGCATTGTTCATTTTTTCTAGTAGGTTTATGTACAAAAATAGCAAGTTTTGGGAGCTAGTAGAAAAGACAAGAAGGCTTTTCACCTTTGAAGTGGAAGATACAAAGAACATAGCTTTTTTTAGCTATGGATCAAGTGGAAAAAAGATTACCTCTTGAGTCAGTACAGTACTATCGGTACCCTTGAACTCCTCTACACTTTGCAATTTGCTTTTTCTATGTGCAAAACTCCTTATGATCCCACCGGGTGTGCCAAATTTTGTTGGGGGATTCTTGTGCAAAAAGGGACTTGACTGTTTGTAGGAGAAGGGAGAAATATAAGAAGAAAGATACAGACACTAGAAGCTTCTGTAGATTGATTATAAGGAGAAAACTACAATGGTGATGTACAATACAACCCAATGCTCTCTGTGCAAAATCCCAAAGAGTGCACAATCAACAAAGTTACAAAATACCCAAGGTTCTTGCTGTCGTCGACCTTCTTTGCACTAGACCTCCAGCTTCTCCAAGCTTGCACTTGTGCACTGCTGTCATCGACCTTCTTTGCACTAGACCTCCAGCTTCTCCAAGCTTGCACTTGTGCACACCTTGCACTCAAGCTTCCAATAGGGGGGGGGGGGGGGGGGATGGACACCTTCTGTCGACACGCACACAACTTCAATGGGACCTTGTGACCTTTGATTGCATAGCTTAGCACTTCTTTGCACACTTCTAAGTCACTCTTCTTGCACCCTTGCACTTCACTTCTCTGTGTCGCACACTCCTTGTATGTCTCTTACTCCTCTCTTAGTCTAGACTATGCCCACCTTGCTTAGTCTTACCAAGAATAATGCCTTGCCTTGATTTCAGTGTTGGTTCACATACGCTCTTAACTACTACAGTATCTTGGTGCTCACTTTGATGTCGCAAGATTGTCTCCAAAAGTGGGCAGCCAATGAATCAATGTTTTGTCCTATAGTGATTTTAGACTAAAACAAAAAAATAATAATTGGGGGGCCATACTTTCACTTCTGCGTATACTGTCGCTTCACATACCTTCACATTTTGTCTTTTAATTCTTCAAAGTGCACCTAAGAGAGGGTTCACCTTAACCTTCCAAATACTTTAAAAACACTTTGAACCTTAGAGAAATTACAGAAAGACACTCTGCAACCTGCAACCAACTTTCTGTAAAATATGACCTTTGTCAACAATTGCTTGTGCACTACCTGTGCACCTTGACACCGCTTTCTTAGCTAGTCAAAAGCGCAAAGGTAAATGGAGCTGATCTACTAGTAAGCATAAATATGTTAATGCTACACAATCAAAGAAGAAAGACAAATATGAGAAGAAAATAGAAAATCATAAACAATTTTGCAAATATTGTAAAGGAAATTATCATGTCCTAAAGAGTTGTCCAAAACTAGCTACAAAAGAGGCAAAGAAGAATGAGGTTGGAATGGTTGTTGCAGAGGCCTCTACATCTAAAATAGAGTATGCTAATCTTCTACAAAATGAAGAATGGGCATTTACTATTGTTTGAACCTATGAACCATCTTCTCATGAGTAGTGTATGTCTATTGTAGACTCAGGTGTCTAGTACATTGATAGTGGGGCTATCAAACATATTACCTTGTAGTGCAGTTTCTTCAATTCACTTGAGGCTTCCCCTACATGGAATACTATCACATGCACTAACAACTCCTCTTTTCCTATAATGGGAGTTAGTAAGATCATTCTAACTACTACTGATGGTAGTTCTTTCACAATTTCATATGTTTTGAGTGTGCCAAGGATCAAGAAAAATATATTGTTAGTTTTATCATTACCCAAAATTGGCTTGGTTGTCAAATTTATTGATGACAGATGTACAATTAATGATCTCTCAAATGGTGGTGTTATTATTGCTTCTGGAATTTTATGTCATGGATTGTGTAAGCTCATAGGCTATGCAAAATATGTGAATGATTCATCATGTCTAGTTCAAGATTCTCAAGCTATCTTAGATGCGACACTTTGGCATGCACGCTTTAGTCATCTGAATTTTGCTATTTTGTTATGCCTGCTAAAATCTAAAATGGTTTCATCTCTGCACAAAATTGAGGCACCTTATAAAAGTGTTTGCGCAGGCTATATTTTGGGCAAAATGAAGTGTTGGTTCTTCCCAAAGATGGTTCAGTTTTGTGCTAGTCATAAAATGAAGAAGTGAATGTATTTTAGCCCCATGGTTCTGCGCAGAAAGGGCATGAAAACAAAGTGCGTAGGTTGAAAAAGGCATTATATGGCTTGAAACAAGGAGCATGTGCATTGAAAAGATACATGCCTACTTGATTGCACATGGTTTTTGTTGGTGCACACCAATCACCAATTGAAGGCTTGGAAGGTTAAAGAGTGAAGGAAAGATCAACTATTGAAGCTTGGAAGAAAGACATATTCAGAGGATAAGAGAAGTGTACACATATGTACATTAATATAGTCATAGGTGACTTAGATCTTTGTTTGAGTAAGAATCTTGTACAAATTGTCTATAAATACTTTGAGAAAAGTCGGGGCATGTATGAGAGCATATGTAGAAACCAAGATTGAGGAAGTTAGGAGTCAAGAGATAGAGAAAAGTTAGTTGAGTTAGCTCTCATCACTCAGTTGTAATTTTCTGAGTTAATGAAGAAATATTGCGCCCGATCTTTTCGTGTCTGCTCCTTCTGTGTTTGATCAATTGTGAAATCCTTTTGAGGATATCTAAGTTGTTAGTTAATGAGCCTGTGACCTGAATTTCAGAGTCTAATTGTAAACAGGCTAGGAGAATTGTGAGTAGGAACATTCATATGTGTTGAGTGTCTACAGTTCTCTGAAACAGGCGCAAATTTCGAGTTTAATCTTTTGGTCAGTGCTCACTCCATAGTTTAAAGTTTTATGCAAGCAAGCACTTAATCTTTAAGTTGGAAGGTGATCTACTCGTGGCTAAAAGCATTTGGCAAAACGGGTTAGATATTGTGAGAACCAAAGTTAAGAAGTTAGGGGTGTCTAAATCGACTTCTCAGAAGTGCAGATTCAGACATAGGTAACTTGTGAAGACAATTTCTCAAGTTATACTAAAGCTTATGAAGTAATTCAACTTGGAGGTGATGCGCAATCTCTAGGAGATGATTCGTACAAAGTTTCATCAAAAACTTTATACATTTGATAAGTCAATGTGAAGAAATTCTGCAGCAGACTTTTCTGTGTTTCATCTTCTTCACATATTTTCTCAGATTTGATAATTTGGAGATTGGACCTCTAATTAAGTGAAGGTTTTGGCTTACTCTTGATATAGAGGTGTTCTAAATTCAAGAGTAGGTTGTTCTTTTGGAGATTAACACTCTCCATCAGTGGTATCAGAGCAGGAGACATCAAAATCAAGGAAAGGAAGGTCCCGGCTGCTGCAGATTCAAGAAGTTCAACATTTGAAGAATAAAGAAGTGAAAGCTTGGAGTCAAAAGCCTGAGGAGAAGACTACTCGACATCAAGAAAGGCAAAAGGAGTCTAATTCGAAGTAAAGGTACATACATTGTTTGTAAAGCTTGAAGATTTCAATATACAGGTGGATACAAGATGGGTGATGCTCTACAGATAGAGAAATTGGATAGGGAAAACTATCCTGCATGGTCAATGAGGATGGAAGCTCATCTTATGAGCAAAGATTTAATTGCTTACATCACAGGAGAAGAAGAGAAGCCACAGTTCAGAGATCCTAGTGTTCCAACTAGGGAAGAGTTAGCAGATCTGAAAAATTGGATGAAGAAAGATGCTCAAGCTAGGAGCATTATCTATATGGGAGTCAATGATTACTTGTTACCTCATATTAGAGGTCTTGAAAGTGCTACTGACATATGGAATGCTTTGGAGGAGCATTTCCAGAACACTACAAAGTCAAGGAAGGCATCCTTATGGGCAGAGTTTACTACCTTTAAGAAGAAGGCCTCTCAATCCATCTCAGACTATGTAACAAGGATGAAAGATATTGGAGATGCTTTAGGAGCTGTTGATGAAGACATTGAGGAGGATAAATTGGTAAGGCAAATCCTTACAGGGTTGAGAGGTGATGACAAATGGAAGCCATTTATTTTGTCTACAGAACTATCACTTGACCATTTCACTCCTGATTTAAATCAATTGTTAGGTCATATGCTAACATTTGAGCAGGATGTTAAAGGAGATGGTGACAAGAGTACAGGACATGCAATGTACTCAAAGGACAAGAAGAAGAATAGCAAAGGAAAACAACAAGCAGGTGAAGATGAAGGAACAACTACTCAAGCCAACTTCCTAAGAGGAAGAGGAGGTGGCAAAGGTAGAGGAAGAGGCAGGAACAACAAAGATGGAGGCAAAGCTTGCTGGATTTGTGGTAAGACAAATCACTTAGCTAATGATTGTTGGCATAATAATCAGAATAATGGTGGATACAATCAGAATTATAATACAAGAGGAAGAGGTGGCAGAAATCAAAGAGGTAATTACAGAGGTAGAGGTGGAAGGAATTACTTTGGAAGAAATGCAGGTAGAGGATTCCAAAGTCAACAATACAACAACACCTACTACAATTATGTTTCAGATCAAAAGGAAGATTCAACATTGATAATGAATGCAACTTGTGAAAGGCAGAGTGAAGATCAAAGAGTCTTCTACATTGACTCAGGGTGTAGCAATCACCTGAGTGGTAACATATCTTTGATGACTGATTTGGAAAGTAAAGTTTTTAATCATGTTGTTCAAACAGGTGACAACACAAAGCACAATGTGAAGTCAATTGGATCAGTGAAGGCCAAGGATGGAAGCACCTTATTGAGTAAGGTTTTGTATGTTCCTACAATCCCTAAGAATTTGATAAGTGTAGGTCAAATTGTTGAAAAGGGATATGAAGTAAGGTTCACTAATGATGGAGTATATGTGGAAGACCCTAGCCAAGGGTATAAACAGATTGTTTCAGGAAAAAAGGAAGGAAGATTATTTACATTGAAGATTCAAGGCAATATTGGTCATGCTATGTTCACATATGGAGGACATAAGATCTCTGAGTTAGATCTTTGGCACAAGAGGCTTGGACATTTCAATGAAAGAGGTATTAAAGAAATGGTTAACAATGGTTCAGTGCTTGGATTGCCTAATGTTGCAGGTCAACATATGACATACAAATGTGAGGCATGTCAATTAGGTAAGGCTCATAAGAACTCTTACTCCAAGCATGGTTTTATGCACTCAGAGAAGCTTGAGTTGGTACACACAGATGTGTGGGGACCATCAAAAGATTTCAGTATAAATGGATCAAGGTATTATGTGATTTATGTTGATGATGCTACTAGGTGGATCACTATCTATGTGATCAAAGATAAGTCAGAAGTGTTTAATACATTTAAACACTATCATGCATATGCAGAAAGAATTACAGGTCATAAGTTGAAGAGACTAAGGTCAGATGGAGGGGGAGAGTATTTCTCTAATGAGTTCAGTGATTACTTATGGAATGCAAGTATAAAAAGGGAAGTTACTTGCAGGTACTCTCCTCAACAAAATGGTGTTGCAGAAAGGAGGAATAGAACACTTGTTGAGTTTGCAAGATCCATGATGAAGGAGAAAAATTGCCCTAATTATTTGTGGGCTGAGGCTGTAAATACAGCCACTTATTTGGTCAATAGGTTACCATGTAAAGCCTTGCAGGGTATGACACCATATGAGGCTTGGTGGGGTAAAAGACCTACCTTGGATCATTGTAGAGTTTTTGGGTGTGTGGCATATGCATATGTGCCATCACAATTAAGACACAAATTGGAACCTAAAGCTGAAAAGTATGTTTTCATTGGCTATGATGACAAGCAGATGGGCTATAGATTGTGGAGTCCATCTACAAAGCAATTTATGGTTTCTAAAGATGTTACATTTGATGAACAAAACACTTGGTATGCAGGTACAATCAAAATCAATACAGATGATGAAGAAGAAGTGAGTCAAAGAAAAGGTAAATCAAAAGTTCAGATATTTGATGACCAAGAGAATAATGAAGTGCAGGATGAAGTGGAAGAGACACCAAGATTTGATCCTGAATGTGAAGAGCCAGAAACCTCAAGGAGTGGAGAACTCAGAAGGTCAACAAGAAATAGGTGGCAACCTACAAGGTATAGTTATGATACTTCATTTCTAGCCACAAAAGATTATGCTTATATGGTGAATACAGATGAAGACCCTTCTACATATGAAGAGGCAAAAGGTAAGGAAAAATGGGAGAATGCTATGCAGGAGGAATATGATGCACTATTGGAGAATCAAACTTGGGATTTGGTTCCTAAACCAAATAGTCAGAAGATTATTGGATGCAAGTGGGTCTATAAGACAAAAAGGTTTGCAGATGGAAGTGTGTCTAGATACAAAGCTAGACTTGTTGTCAAAGGCTTTGCTCAAACATATGGTATTGATTATGATGAGACCTATAGTCCTGTGGCAAAGATGACAACCATAAGGACACTTATTGCTATTGCTGCATGTAAAGGTTGGAAGCTATGTCAACTTGATGTGAAAAATGCTTTTTTGAATGGTTACATTTCAGATGATGTATTTATGGAGCAACCTCAAGGGTTCAGAGATAAAAGGTATCCAGATCATGTGTGCAAGCTCAAGAGAGCTTTGTATGGCTTGAAGCAGGCCCCAAGGGCATGGAATTATAGACTTGTGAAGTTCCTAAAAGAACTTGGTTTTCAGGTGTCTAAAGCAGATAGTAGCTTGCTTGTCAAGGCAAGTAAAAATGGTTTCATATACATGTGCATATATGTTGATGATATAATTCTTACAGGTACAGATGAAGAAGGAATACAAAAGCTTAAGAGGCAAATGGAAAAGGAGTTCAAGATAAGTGACTTGGGAGACTTATCATACTTCTTGGGCATGGAGATTACATATACTCAACATGGAGTATTTGTGACCCAAGAAAGGTATTTGAAGAACTTGTTAATCAAGTTTAAAATGGATGATTGCAGGGTAGCACCTACACCAATGGAGGTGAATCATAAATTGAGTAAGTATGGAGGTGAAGAATTCAAGGACATGAGACAATATCAGAGTTTGGTTGGTAGTCTTATCTATGCTACTCTAACTAGACCTGATTTATCATATGCAGTAGGGGTTTTGTCTCAATTTATGCATTGCCCAAGGAAAGAACATTGGATTGCAAGACAAAGGGTGTTGAGGTACATTAAGGGTACACTCAATGAAGGTTTGTATTATGAGTTTACCTCAGATACAAATATCAAAATTTATAGTGATGCAGATTGGGCAGGTAACCCAGATGACAGAAGGTCAACATTTGGATATATGTGTTATGTGGGAGATAAACTTATCTCATGGTGTTCCAAGAAGCAACATACAGTTGCTTTATCTTCTACAGAAGCAGAGTATAAAGGCATGGTTGAAGCTGCAAAGGAAGTAATTTGGGTTAAGACATTGATGAAGAGTCTTGACATTATGCATGGGGTACCAATCATATATGGAGATAACATGAGTTCATTATACTTAGCTGCTAATCCTGTTTTTCATGCCAGGACCAAACACATTGAGATTCAGTATCACTTTCTAAGAGAGAAAGTGATGGATAAAGAGATTGAAGTAATCCATACTTCAACAAAAGATCAGATAGCTGATATGCTTACAAAAGGCTTGGATGGACCAAAGTTACAAAGGTTCAAAGACATGGCAGGTATAAAGAAGATAGTGAAGACCTCAATTGATGATTGAGGGGGAGCTGTTGGTGCACACCAATCACCAATTGAAGGCTTGGAAGGTTAAAGAGTGAAGGAAAGATCAACTATTGAAGCTTGGAAGAAAGACATATTCAGAGGATAAGAGAAGTGTACACATATGTACATTAATATAGTCATAGGTGACTTAGATCTTTGTTTGAGTAAGAACCTTGTACAAATTGTCTATAAATACTTTGAGAAAAGTCGGGGCATGTATGAGAGCATATGTAGAAACCAAGATTGAGGAAGTTAGGAGTCAAGAGATAGAGAAAAGTTAGTTGAGTTAGCTCTCATCACTCAGTTGTAATTTTCTGAGTTAATGAAGAAATATTGCGCCCGATCTTTTCGTGTCTGCTCCTTCTGTGTTTGATCAATTGTGAAATCCTTTTGAGGATATCTAAGTTGTTAGTTAATGAGCCTGTGACCTGAATTTCAGAGTCTAATTGTAAACAGGCTAGGAGAATTGTGAGTAGGAACATTCATATGTGTTGAGTGTCTACAGTTCTCTGAAACAGGCGCAAATTTCGAGTTTAATCTTTTGGTCAGTGCTCACTCCATAGTTTAAAGTTTTGTGCAAGCAAGCACTTAATCTTTAAGTTGGAAGGTGATCTACTCGTGGCTAAAAGCATTTGGCAAAACGGGCTAGATATTGTGAGAACCAAAGTTAAGAAGTTAGGGGTGTCTAAATCGACTTCTCAGAAGTGCAGATTCAGACATAGGTAACTTGTGAAGACAATTTCTCAAGTTATACTAAAGCTTATGAAGTAATTCAACTTGGAGGTGATGCGCAATCTCTAGGAGATGATTCGTACAAAGTTTCATCAAAAACTTTATACATTTGATAAGTCAATGTGAAGAAATTCTGCAGCAGACTTTTCTGTGTTTCATCTTCTTCACATATTTTCTCAGATTTGATAATTTGGAGATTGGACCTCTAATTAAGTGAAGGTTTTGGCTTACTCTTGATATAGAGGTGTTCTAAATTCAAGAGTAGGTTGTTCTTTTGGAGATTAACACTCTCCATCAGTTTTGAGAAGAGTCCAACTGAGAGCACCTTATATGTTAAGCATGCAGATAATGTACTTCTGTTCATTGTTGTGTATGTTGATGACATGATGTTCACTGGTCCTAATGAGAAGCATATTGCTGAATTGAAGGTTAATTTGTATCTTTTGAGATGTCAGATTTGGCACATTTGCATCATTATTTGGGCATTTACTTTATACAAGTTGATGTGGGAATATTTTTGTGTCAAACAAAATATATTGAAACATTTTCAATTTCTACTTCAACTTTGGTTCTTTCTTCTTCCTTCCAAATATACCCACCATTGTAGTTTTTTTCTCATGAGGATTATGTAGCTCTTTAAAATAAGCTAGTAAGGCAACTTCTTTTTGTATAAGCAAGACTTCCATCCAACTCCATTTGAGTCCAATTAGTAGCTTTATCGGAGAAATCCTCTAGCATCATCTGGTTTTGAGCTCTTCATAGAAGCTCTTTTATCATTATCTTGCATCAAACAGATGTATAATCTTTCTTTAGATGTCTAAGGAGGATGAGGCTCCTTATCTGCATGCAACCTTTTCTGTTCTTGTTTCATCTCCTCCTCTATCACGTGTTCTTCTTTTTGCACAATCTTCCTCAAATCTAGTTTTCTTTTCTTTAGTGGTTGATGGATCTTTGCTTCCACCTCTTTTCTCTTCTTAGATTCTTCCTTTTATACTACCTTCCTTGTTGGACTCTTCACTCCTAACAATTCTTTCTTGAAATCATGTGCAGGTTGTGCAAAACTGTAGTTTATCCTCTATGCCAAGATATGATAGATAATTTTTGTCAGTAGCTTAGCCCTATTCATCAAATTTTTGGACTCCCAGTTCTTAGATGCTTCCTTTAATTGTCCATGGATATACAATGGCATATCCACCAATCCAAAAGGGTTTTTGTTGTCTTTATTGTTCAACATAACTAATGTTACTGGTTTATGTGGCATTGTGTACTTGGGAAGATTTGGGAGGCATAACAATTGCAAGAACTATTGATAACATGATTTCTCCTACATCATTTCCATTTTTATCCACATGAGTGCATCTCCATTTTGTATCCAAGAGGCACTCTATTTCCATTTTGTATCCAAGAGAGCTGGCTAATTTTGGGTAGGTGGTCTAATTCTGGTATTGACAGCCAACTGCCTCAAAAGCACTTGAAAACTTCAGAATATGGCCTTGAATGCGAGACTCTTTCATGAATCAACACTTCATCACAATTCTGATAGCCGCTTGATTTTGGCGTCGAGGATGAATTTTGAAGGATGAATTTTGAGGGATGAGGGACAAATTTTAAAGGACAAATTTTAAGGGACAAATTTTGACTCAAGGAAAAATTTTGACCGAGGGACAAATTTTGAAGGACAAATTTTGGAGGACAAATTTTGAAGGAAAAATTTTGAAGGACAATTTTGAAGGTCAAATTTTGAAGGACAAATTTTGAAGGACAAATTTTGAGGGACAAATTTTGAAGGATAAATTTTAAGGGACAAATTTTGACTCAAGGACAAATTTTGAAGGACAAATTTTGAGGGATGAAAAATGATAATGATGCCGAGGATGAATTTTGAGGGACAAATTTTGAGGGCTGAATTTTGGAGGGATGAATTTTGAGGGCTGAATTTTGAGGGATGAATTTTGAGGGCTGAATTTTGAAGGGATGAATTTTGAGGGCTCAATTTTGCGGGATGAATTTTGAGGGCTGAATTTTGGACGGATGAATTTTGAGGGCTGAATTTTGGAGGGATGAATTTTGAGGGCTGAATTTTGAGGGATGAATTTTGAGGGCTGAATTTTGGAGGGATGAATTTTGAGGGCTGAAATTTGAGGGATGAAAAATGAAGCCGAGGATGAATTTTGAGGGACAAATTTTGAGGGCTAAATTTTGGAGGGATGAATTTTTAGGGCTGAATTTTGGAGGGATGAATTTTGAGGGCTGAATTTTGAGGGATGAATTTTGAGGGCTGAATTTTGGAAGGATGAATTTTGAGGGCTGAATTTTGAAGGGATGAATTTTGAGGGCTGAATTTTGGAGGGATGAGTTTTGAGGGCTGAATTTTGAGGGATGAATTTTGAGGGCTGAATTTTCAGGGATGAACTTTTTCGACCCAACAAAGATGAAATGAGGGCGAATCTCGAGCGGTGAACTCTCAAGGATGATTTTTTTTTTTTGGGGGGCTGGCACACAATGAAGATGAAATCTTGCTCCATTACAGTCCCCCACATCAAGATGTTGCACCGTCTCGATGCAATTCTTCAATATTGGCTAAAAAATTTCTAGGAACAAAATTAGAACTGTCTATGGGCAAAACAAGCTGAAATGGGAACTAGGGTATATACAATGATTTGATTTTTCACGAAATGTTGCAAGTTAGATAAGCGTTCACCCTAGATAAGCCTTCACCCTGGAAATGTTGACCAGAGGAAATTTCTCACCCTGTAGGTCTTCAACTTGTACTGCTCCTTGTTGCAATATCCTCAGCACTTTGTAGGGTCTTGACCATTTTGGTGCCAATTTAGTAGGTACAGATGGAATCTGATATACTAGCACTAGAGCTCCCTCTTCCACCTTATTGGTCCTTAAGTGTCTGTCATGAATGTGTTTCCTTTCTTCTTGCTTTTCCTGCAGCCTCTTCATAGTTGTTTCCCTATATTCTTCCAATGCTACCAATCTTCTAATGTGAGGGTCAACATCAATGCTTTTTGCTTCAATTTCTTTTCTGATGATGAATTCGAAAGGGGCTAATGCCTCTTTCCCATAGACTAGAAGAAATGGGCTCTCTCTCATGGTGCCCCTTCTGGTTGTTCTAAAAGCCCATATTGCACCGATGAGAGCTTGTGGCCATGAATTGTGATGGTCAAAGGCTAATTTGCATAGTAATCCAATCAAAATTTTGTTAGAACTTTCTGCCTGCCCATTTGCTCTCGGATAGTATGCACACGATTTCTTATGGAAGATCTTGTACCTATCAAAGGTTATTTGCAACAATTGGTTTACAAAGTGCGTGCCTCTTGAGAATATTCTTTTATACATAAACTTGGCTACTGTAGTGGAAGTACAATCAGTAGTAGCCTTAGCTTCTACCCACATAGTAGAATAACATGTGGCCATCAAGATATACTTCTTACCACTAGGTTGACCAATTGGGCTGATTGGTCCAATGAAATCAAGACCCCATCGTTCGAAAGGTAGCCATCTAGTGGAGATTACTAATGGTTGAAAAAATTCAGTCTACTAGGTTTGGGACCATATCTCTGGCAGATATCACATCCTTTGGCAAACTTGATAGCATCTTTGTAAACATGAGGCCACCATAATCCCCTGTGGATAATCTTGTGAGCCAACTCCTCTCCTTTGAGATGGCCTTCACTGTGTGTGGCTTCAAGCAGAGAATTCACTTCCTCTGGATAAACACATTTTCTCAAGATACCATCATGACAATATTTATACAAATGGCCATTTATAAGCGAATATGCTTTGGATTTAAAGAGTAATCTCCTCTTCTCTAATGGTTTTATGTTCTCAGGGAATTTTCCAGAAGTGAGAAAATGCAGAATTTCACCATACCACTCAGTTTGAGTCTCTACCGCGAAGAGACTACTATCTACAAGTTCATCATTAATACATGTCGCCTTTTCGCTCATAGCCGTCCTTGACACCTGATCAGCCATGTAGTGTTCTTTTTCTAGCCTAATATGAATCTCAAAATCATACTCTTGAAACAGTAGTAGCCAATGCCAAATCCTTCCAGCTACTCTAGGCTTATTAATTAAGTATTTGAGGGGTTGATGGTCAGATATGACAATGAAATGCACACCTAGAAGGTAGTGCCTAAACTTTTGGAGTGCGAAAACAATAGCCAAACCTTCCCTTTCTGTAGTGTTGTAATTTCTTTCTGCTCTGGTAAGTAGTATGCGAGCATAAGCTATAGGTTGATCCTCCTTGGGCACATTGGGCATGGAGGGTTGAGCCAAAACTGCTCCTACTGCATGAAGACTAGCATCTGTATGCACATGAAACTCTACTGACCAGTTAGGAACCGTTAAGAGTGGAGCAGTACATAGCCTCAATTTTAGTTCACAAAATGCCTTTTTCAGCCTCAGGACTCCAAGAGAAAGGAATCTTCTTACTCGTAAGCCTTGACAGAGGCTTAGTTATTTCTGAATACATCCGTATAAATCTCCTATGGTAGCCTGCATGGCCTAAAAAGCTTTGTACTTCCTTAGGAGTACGTGGAATGGGCATGGAAAGGATAGCAGTGACCTTTGCTGGATCTACAGTTATCCCATTTGCAGACACGATGTGACCAAGGAGAGTGCCTTTAGTGACCAAAAAATGACATTTAGCAGGATTCAACTTCAAACCTGTTTTGAGACACTGCTCAAAGATTTCCTTCAGATTTTCCAAGTGATCGTGAAAATCTTGGACTACTGCTCTTCTATCTATGCCTGAGAACACTAAAAAGTCATCCATAAAAATGCGCAGAAAAGTTGTCAACCATTTCCCAAGTATCAAATACATTGTTCTATTAAATGAAACATGTGCATTTTGCAGCCCAAAAGCCATGTCTGTATACACATAAGTGCCCCATGGAGTGACAAAAGCAGTTTTGTCTCTATCATGAGGATGAATTAATATTTGGTTGTAGCCACTGAAACCATCAAGAAAACTGTACAAAGTGTGACCGACTACTTCTTCTAATACTTGTTCTGTGAAAGGTTGAGGGAAGCCATCTTGAACAGTTACCTTATTTAAAGCACGAAAATCGACACATACTCTTATTTTTTCGCTATTTTTCTTGGGTACAATAACCATAGATGAAAGCCACCTTGAATGTTCTACTAGAACAATAATACCTACTTCCTCAAGTTTTGTGATTTCGAGTTTTACTGCCTCTGCATATTTTGGATTCAGTCGATATGGCCTACTTCTTGAAGGTGCAACTCCCTCTACTAGGGGTATTCGATGTAATCCAAGCTCCTCTGGAATCCGTGTTAAATCCTTGTAGGACTATGCAAAGACATTTTTATAGGAGAAAAGGAGAGAAGTTACCCTCTGTTGTAAAAAGGGATAGTGCCACAACCAGGAGGCTAAGTGGACTATTTGAGGATTTCCTTCATCTCCCAGGTTCACTTCTTGAACTAGCATTTTAGGACTCGTCTCTCTTGAAAAAGCATCTGCACTGTGAGCAGGGGTGGAATTCACCTTATGTTCCACAATATGTTGCTTGATCCATCCTTGAGGAATTTCTGAAAACGAAAGGTCTTCTCTGCTCTCAGGCTCAAAATTAGGCCTTTGAGACTCAAAATTAGCCTCCTCCAAGGCTTCTTCAATTTTGTCATTTTTAGGCTTTTCTGCCCTTTTGCAGAACTCTGTAGTGGTGCATCCTCGCAAAATTGGCCCATTTTGATCCAATGGACCAATTTGGTTTGATGGCCCAATTCGACTATTTGGGCCCACTGAAGAGACTAACTCACTTCCTGCTACTTTTTGCTCGCTTCCTGCTAATTTTTTACCACCAAGACCATTTTCTAAAAATGGCCCAAATTTGATCTCCAAAGGTTCTTTTGATGGCCCAATTTGACTATTTGGGCCCCCCGAAGATACTAACTTACTTTCTGCTACTTTTTGACCACCAAGACCATTTTGTGAAAAATGCCCAAATTTGATCTCCAAAGGCTCTTTAATTTGGTCCGATGGCCCAATTCGACTTTTTGGTCCTCCCGAAGATACTAACTCACTTTCTGCTACTTTTTGACCACCAAGACCATTTTGTGAAAAATGGCCAAATTTGATCTCCAAAGGCTCTTTAATTTGGTCCGATGGCCCAATTTGACTATTTGGGCCTCGTGAAGATACTAACTCACTTTCTGCTACTTTTTTACCACCAAGATTATTTTGTGAAAAATGGCCAAATTTGATCTCCAAAGGCTCTTTCTTCACCTCGGTCTCTGTTTTCTAGCAAGGACTCACTTTTTCTCCTTTGTGAGTGATTGAGCCTAAATTTTCATTTTTCGACTCTTTTTCCCTTCCCTGGGCTTCTTTTGCAAGTTCTTCATTTATTTCAGTAATCTCAACAGTGCAACACTCTGCACCACCCATCATCCAATTTAACAAATTTTCTTCTTCTTGGGGTACAGAAGGCATTACCTGAGTATCTACATATCCAATTGTCTTGTTGGAGTCACATCCTTCTTCTAAGTGTACCTGTAAGTGGTTATTAGTCTTCGAGGAGATCCACATCTAGTTTCTTCCCCAATCTTGTAGTGCTTTTGCTTGCCTTAACCAAGGCCTTCCCAAAAGCAGAGGATAAGAGCTTTCCTATGGTAGGGCAATCACAACAAAATCCAGGAGGAATTGACAACCTTGTACTGACATGTGTACCTTCTCAATGATGTCGAGGGGCATAACATGATGCTGATCTGCTAATGTGACAGTGAAGGGAGCCACCTTGGTTAGGTTCAATTTGAGTTTATTCATTGTAAAATCAGACATCAGATTGATGCTAGAGCCTCCATCTATAATGACACCACTCAGACCTTCATTGTTTATGAACACAGATAGCCTTGAGCTTTGATAGTCAACCATGAAACCATCTACACTCGGTGGTGGGCTCAAGTAGGCCGAGTGTATAACTTTCAATAAATCACTTCTTACTTTCGGATCCATTTTTATGAGTTGGTACAAACTAACCTTGTGATGAATACCTTTCAAGATTTCCTCAATCTTAACCTCTTGTGTGTCTTCCTGAGAGCTTGCAGGTTGGTCCTTAAGGGAAGTAGTCACCATATCATAAGCTCCTTCAATGTCTGCTTGGCCCTTCCAACCAGCCTTCTTTTCCTTGTCTCTATGTTTGAGTCGCTGTTGTTCCTCTCTACAGGTTGCGGCTTGCTTGGCTCTAGTCATCATCGGCACTAAAGAAGATGAATAAGACTAAGTGGTCATACCTTTTACTTTTGGGGAGACTGCAATCATGTGAATTGGAGTAGGGGGGCTTCTTGGGCAATCTTTGGTATAGTGATCCTTGGCATCTGGACAATGCTGACAGGGAGGTGCACCTTCTGGCAGAGAACACATGTTCTGCATATGGCCATACTCACCACAGCGATAACACATCAGTGGCCTATTATATCTAGACTGAGTAAGATGGGTCTCTTCTCTATTAGGTGCATTTGAAGTACTAGCATAATACGAATCAAGAACAGGAGGGTTACCATGCTATTGTACTCCCTTGAGGTAGTAGCAGTCTCTTGCTTCATGACCATCCTTGCCATAGAATTGGCAGCTCACCTTGTTAGGACAATTAACATTTGAATGTCCATTTTTGCTACATATTGTACACCAAACCTGCCTTCGTATGTCGTGTGTAGTGCGCAAATCTTCTAACTCACGACAAAGTTGAGCTACTTCATCCACATTGTGGCGCGGTGGTGGTGGTGATATGACCTTCTCTTCTTGTTGACTATGCTGCATTCTTAAGGCTTCCAACTCCTTCCTGAGTTGCTCAATAGGATCTAAGTGTGATGCATAATTTGGTTGAGTATCTCCTTCGAAATGTAGCCTAGCTTCCTCAATGCGTGATGCAGCTGCAACAAAATCATCCAGTGTTGCATTCAATCTAAGAGCTTCGCGAAGCTTCTGTTGAGCTGACTTGGGCAAAGATTTCTCTATCCATTTTTTAACCAGGAAATCACCTGCAGCATGTTGCAGACGTGAAACAAGTGCTTTTCTCCTAGTGTGAAGTTTGTGAAAGGATTCACCTGGTCTCAGCTTTAAATTCTCTAACTGATCTAGAGCTCTTTTCGAGGAGTCACTTGGTCTGAATGTCTGTGAGAATGTCGTCTTCAGTACCTCCCACGTAGTGAAGTGGCCATCTGCATATTGACTATACCATTTGTCAGCAAGACCTTCCAATGTAGATGGGAAGAGTACCAGCATTGCATCCTCTCGATTCTGTAGACCTCGTCCGCGGCATAAGGAAATGAATCTCCTCACGTGATCATCTGCATCCTCATAAGCCAACCCCTTAAAAGTAGGGAGCTTGATATTCAACCTAGAGAGTAAATGAGAAAGATCCTCCATTGGCACTGGTGCTTCTTCTGAAGTATCTGAGGAAAAATCTAATGTCCTCCTCAGCTTCTCTTTTGAGAGTGGGGTTGAAGCCAATTCAACGGACAAATTTAAAGGCAATGGGCTACTCGCCGAAGGTAGAGTTGACTTCTTGATGTTCCTTTCTACACGAAGAGGTTCTCTGTCTACTCGAGTGTGGGTCATGTACCCACTCACAAGATTCAAAAAAAAAACAACAAACAATGTGACACACTCTATACTGCACTAATTACCTCACACAAAAAATGCAAGGGTCCCACCGGGCATGCCAAACTATAGAGGGGGTAACTGGGTCTATACTTCCAGTACTCTTTCTACTCAAGGGAGGTTCTCCTTAGGGAAGTATACCCTGTAACATCATTGTGTGAGGTACTACTTGAGAAGATAAACCAAGAAACGGTCAAAGTGTTACAAGGATGTTGAAAAGGCCAATTCGACCAAGATTGAAAAAAAAAATTGTGCTAGTACACAAAAGATAAAACTGTTAACAGTACAAAAGGTATGATCACTCGAAAGATGAACTAGGACATCTCAGCACAGAGAAAGTAATACAAACATAGAGAAGGTATACAAGTGTGGTATACAATGCTATGAACTCCAGCTTACAAGTGACTATCCCAGTATATCCAATCTCACTATCATGCCGACTGCCCCCAACACTGAAGCTCTCACTCTGTATATTCTCCAATAGAGAAGCTTCTTCTACAGTGGCAAAATCACATCAGTGAGCAGAGAATAATCAAGGAGAAGCCTGATTAGAACACTCTCAAAATACCACAATAACACAAGTAGACCCAAATTGACAAAAGCTAGAATCACAGAGAGACGACAGTGAGTATATCCCTCAGCTTCCTAAATCTCTGTATATTCTTCCGAATGGACCCTTCGCTAACATATATCTCTAACCATCTGAACGTACATGTATATGTGTACCCCAAACGAGTTCAAACTACTTCTTATATAGATCTCGAGCCAAGAGAGTGACTTCCGTCGGATTCCATCATTTAAGGCACCATCACTGTTCATTGCACACGCACGGCCAAGAGAGTGGCTTCCACCAGATCCCATCATTTACTGCACCATCACCGTTCCCGCCGATCTGACAAAAGTGGAGAGAGAGCTGGCTAATTTTGGGTAGGTGGTCTAATTCTAGTATTGACAGCCAACTGCCTCAAAAGCGCTTGAAAACTTCAGAATATGGCCTTGAATGCGAGACTCTTTCATGAATCAACACTTCATCACAATTTTGATAGCTGCTTGATTCTGGCATCGAGGATGAATTTTGAGGGATGAGGGACAAATTTTGAGGGACAAATTTTGAAGGACAAAATTTTAAGGGACAAATTTTGACTGAGGGAAAAGTTTTGACTGAGGGACAAATTTTGAAGGACAAATTTTGGAGGACAAATTTTGAAGGACAAATTTTGAAGGACAATTTTGAAGGTCAAATTTTGAAGGTCAAATTTTGAAGGACAGATTTTGAAGGACAAATTTTGAGGGACAAATTTTGAAGGACAAATTTTAAGGGACAAATTTTGACGCAGGGACAAATTTTGAAGGACAAATTTTGAGGGATGAAAAATGATAATGATGCCGAGGATGAATTTTGAGGACAAATTTTGAGGGATGAATTTTGGAGGGATGAATTTTGAGGGCTGAATTTTGAGGGATGAATTTTGAGGGCTGAATTTTGGAGGGATGAATTTTGAGGGCTGAATTTTGAGGGATGAATTTTGAGGGCTGAATTTTGGAGGGATGAATTTTGAGGGCTGAATTTCGGAGAGATGAATTTTGAGGGATGAATTTTGAGGGCTGAATTTTGGAAGGACGATATTTGAGGGCTGAATTTTGAAGGGATGAATTTTGAGGGCTGAATTTTGGAGGGATGAATTTTGAGGGCTGAATTTTGAGGGATGAATTTTGAGGGCTGAATTTTGAAGGATGAACTTTTTCGACCCAACAAAGATGAAATGAGGGCGAATCTCGAGCAGTGAACTCTCAAGGATGATTTTTTTTTTTTTTTTGGGGGGGGGGGCTGGCATACAATGAAGATGAAATCTTGCTCCATTACAATCATCAACTATAGGGCTAATCTAAGACCCCCTACCCCATCTCATTCTAACTTCATTTTCTAAATTGTGGTAATTTCAATGGCAACAATGTCAGCGACATCAAATGTGATGCCTTCAAGTAAATGGTACTTGCCTTCTTTTATGCCAATTTTTATGCCAAAGGATGAGTAATTAAATGGCACCAACTATGATCTATGGAAGGATACAATTAGTGCATACCTTTGTACCAACATGTTATACAAAGTAGTTGAAGGAGCAAAGCTTGAGCCAGACAAGGATAGTGATCTAATGGCTTGGAATGTTTGGAATGTCAAAGACAAGCGAGCTTTAGAACAGTTACTTCTAGCTTATGATGAGTTGACCAATGGCCATATTACCTCTTGCAAAAAGTCCCATGAAGCTTTGAAGATCCTGCAAGATCTTTATGAGGAAAAAATTCCAAAAATCTACACCTTAGAGGATGATTTTCACAACCTCTCAATTAGGTCCTTGGATCCCATTACCAAAGTTATTGCCTTGTTTGAAGATTATCAACACAAGCTTGTGTTGCATGACCAACAAGTTTCTAGTGAGGACATCGCCATTTGCCTTCTCAATAAGCTCCCATGATATGAAACTTTTGTGACAACCCTTAACAATCGCGACCAAGTATTAACTTGGGAAGAAGTTTGATGACTTTTGCACCTCTACGACTCTCGAGCAAAGTTGGCATCCTCCTCACAAGAAATAGCGATGAAAGCAAATGGACCATTCAACAAGGCAAAACATGTTAGTCACAACTCAAGTAACTCACCCAAACATGGTTCAATCAATTCATCAAAGAAGTTTAGCTGCAATTAGTGTGGTAAAATGTGGCATCTTGAGAAATTCTATTATAAAAAGAAGAATAGCACTAAAGCCTCTAGCTCCAGGAACCAATCTAAATCCTCTCACCATAGGTCTCACTGTTCCATTGAAGACCTATTTATCTCCAAAGAAACTAATGCCCAAATTACTTCAAGTTCCTCACAAGAATGGATCTTTGACAATGGAGCCACATCTCACATGTACAAAGATCATGACTCCTTCCAAGAGATCGAAGATCACACAGGTGAATTCTATTTAGACAACAACAAAAGTCTCCCCATAAAAGGAAAAGGAGGAAAAGCTCAAATCACCAATCATCATGGGGAATGTGAAGCTTTATCCAATGTATTGTTTGTCTCAAACTTGTGCATGAACCTTCTCTCATTTAAAACCATCACCCACCATCACAAGCAAGTTTTATTTGATAACACATCTATAAAGGTGATTGACCCAACAACTAAGGCTGGGTTCACACAAATCGACGGCACATTTTTGCTATCCACGTGGAAAGATCTTATTGGGTTGACAAAATGTCTCTTGTTCTGGGTCCACCAAATCTGAGGGCGACCTTCACCCCTCGGAACAAAAGTGTGCCGAGGGAGATTAGTCTTTCTACTGGCCAGCCTGCTTTTTTAACCAATAGAAATGCATGAATTTTTGTACTTTTAAAATTTCTACCACTCTATGTGAATGCCTAGATGGCGGCATGAAAAAAAGACATCCATTTTGTGCCGCCCTATCTGAACTGAGCCTAAAGACAAAATTGCACAATGAATTGAAGGAAAAGGGGTGTACAAGCTATCCTATTTTCTATCTAAGGAATCCCTTTATAGCCTTTGGCACCAATGATATGGCCACACCTCATACTTAACTAAGATTTTCACGTGAGAGATGGTTAAGGGACTGCCCAAGATCAGGCAAGTACATACATCTGCCATGCTTGCACCCAAGGCAAGCAACATATGGCTCATGTTCCTAAGAAGGCTTCCACTCAAGCTAGGAACCCTCTAGCCCTAGTCCACATGGATCCCTGTGGACCCATGAATACCCCTTCACTTAGTGAATCAATCTACTTCTTTCTCCTAGTAGATGATCACTCTAGATATATTTGGGTATATTTTTTGAGGTCCAAGATAGATACCTTTTCCAAGTTTCAAGAATGGATATCACAAGTTGAGAATGAAGCATTCAATTATGTCAAGTCTATTAGATTAGATGGGGGTGGTGGGTTCATCAATCAAGGCTTCAATAATTTCTTAAAGCAAAAGGGCATTAAGAGGAAAGACACTCAACCTCACACGCATCTCATAATTGAATAGTTGAGAGAAAGATTTGAAGTGTAATTGAAATGGCATGCTCTATGCTTCACAAAAAAGCATTACCATTCAAGTTTTAGGCCGAAGTAGTACACACTACAATGCACATCATCAATAGAGGCTTCACAAGTGTGTTACATAACAAGATGCCATTTGAACCCTACTATGGATGCAAGCCCAATGTCATCTACAAAGTATCTGAAAGTGAAGCTTTTGTACATGTGTCAAAGGAAGATCGAAACAAGTTACACTACAAGTCCAAGAAACATATCTTTGTTGGCTATAGTGAACAGTCTAAAGCTTATAGATTGTACAATCTTGAGAACTAGTCCATCACCATCTCGAAAGATGTTATATTTGATGAAGCTTCACAATACCCAATTAAAGATCCAAGTTCAAGTTTGATTCCACCCATCTACACGTTAGAGGGAGACACAATTATTTCTAAGAACAACTCAAAGGTAAGTAGTGTTGGAGTTAGACGTTTGTGGAAGCATGCAAACAACACAAGGAAGAAGAAGAAGCTTGGAGTGCAACACACAATACTAAATGTATTACCACGAGAATGTACAAAGATAAGTAACACATTAAGGCTATAGGCATATATACAAGCCGAGGGAAAAACACCTCCTAAAGAGGGAAAAAAGTGCCTCGGCAGTCCTAGTGTGTTCACACACATCACTACCTAAATATGTCAACAAATCCCCCCTGGGAGTGATGCGGTGAACAGGGAGCTGGAACTCATGTATAAGGAAGTGCCACGCTATGTGGAATCAATCTGCAAAAGGAAGTAAGCCCAAAGCTTTGCAGAAAGCTTCAAAATTCTCCCTAGAAAGAGCCTTTGTGAAAAGGTTTACAATGTTCTCTTGCATGGGCACATATGCCAAGCTGATCTCTCCAGTGGAGAACCTCTCCCTGACATAACAATAATGCACCTCAAAAGTGCTTAGTGTGATCATGGAACACTAGGTTCCTCGCAACTGCCAATGCGCTCTGACTGTCAATGAAGTGGTGGTGGTAGAAGACTGGCCAACACCCAAATCATCCATAAGGCATCTGAGCCACACACACTCAACAATCACTGTGAAAGCTACCCTATACTCAGCCTCACAACTCGAAGTGGCCACAATAGGCTGCTTCTTTCTCATCCAAGATATGCATGAGCTACCAAGCATGAAGCAAAAACCACTAGTGGACACATGAGTATCATAGCAACCAGTCCAGTTAGAGTCAGAAAAAGCATGAAAATCTGGTGGTAGTGATCCCCCCTTGGGATAAAACAACCCAAGTAATCGGGTACCACTCAAGTAGCGAAAGATGCGCTTAACTGCCTGCCAATGCTTGACACCTGGGAAATGCATAAACCTGCTCATCTGTGAGATAACAAACTGAATATCTGACTGAGTAATGCATAAGTAAATCAAGCATCCAACAGCCTGCTGATAGAGAACAAAATCAAATGCATCTCTAGCATCATGTAGACTCGATCATAAACCTGTCTCCATAGGAGTCGTAATAGGTTTACAGTATTCAATGCCAAAACACTGTAATAATGTGTCAATATATTTCCATTGACACAAAGCCATTCCATCATCAATGTGCATAAACTGAATGCCCAAATAATGATGCAAATGGCCCAAATCATACATCTCAAATGAGGCATGTAAATCATCCTTGAAATCATCAATATGCTTCTCATGAGGAGCAGTGAGCAGCATGTCATCAACATACACCACAATGATTAGAAGGACATCATTAGCACGCTTAACATATAAGGTGCTTTCAGTTGGACTGTTCTCAAAACCATGTGCAATTAGATAGGCATCTATCTTTTCATACCAAGCACGTGGTGCTTGCTTTAACCCATATAATGCCTTTTTTAACCTACACACCTAGCTTTCATGCCCTTTTTGCACAAAGCCACGAGGATGAAAAACATACACTTCTTCATGCAAGTCACCATTCAAAAATGATGTTTTAATGTCCAACTGATGTACATTCCAGCCATGATGAGTTGTAAGCGCACAGATGCTATGAATAGTAGTCATTCGGCAAGTGGGTGCAAAGGTTTCATCAAAATCAATGCCTCTTTCGTGCGCATAACCGTTTGCAACAATCCTAGCCTTATACTTGTCAACTGTTCCATCAGGTTTACACTTCAACTTGTATACCCACTTAGTGCCAATGGCCTTCTTGCCAGGAGGCAAGTCGCATAAAGATCAAGTACCATTTTTTCTAATAGCATCATAGATTGCATTGCAGCCATCCAATGTTCAGAATTTTGTGATTCATCAAATGAAACAGGTTCAGTCTCATCACAGAGACTAGATGCAGCCATAGCATAGCAATCTAATGCAAAAGAGGCACTATGAGAGCCTAAATGAGTGCGATATGATTGAGGTGTATCTAATTTGCTGCCATGCAAAGTCTGCACCATCGATTTTGGCATAGTCTTTGCCTCCTCAATGTTAGCTCTATTAAAAAGTGTGTCATGTAAATCTGCATTAGAAATAGAATGATCTACATCATCACATGAAACCTACAATGGTTGAGAAGTTGCCTCATTAGGACCAACACTAGACTGTCCACCTGTAAAAAGAGGCAACATAGTATCTTACATGTCTTTGGAGCTAATAGATGTCTCCTTCGTACATGAAAGTAAAGGATGAATAGAATCCTCCACAAAAACAACATCACGACTAACCAAAATGTGTTTAGTCTATGGGTGATAAAGATGATAGCCTTTGCTTTCATAACTGTACCCAACAAAAATACATTTTACTGCTTTATCATCCAATTTCCTGTGATGTTGTTCAGGCATTAATGCATATGGTAGACAACCAAAAACACGTAGATGAGCAACAAATGGCTTGCAACCATGCCAAGCCTCATATGGAGTGATAGACTGCAGTGCTTTAGTGGGACACTTGTTAAGTACATATGCTACACACATGACAGCCTCAAGCTAGAAACTATGTGGTAAAGTCGGACTCTTGACCATACACCTCGCCATTTCCGTGAGTGACGTGTTCTTCCGTTCAACAACTCCATTCTGTTGAGGTGTATACGGCACTGTACATAGTTGTTTTATCCCACGTTCAGCCAGAAATGCATTAAAGTCAAAAGACACATATTCCCCCCCTCGATCAAAATGGTGGGTTCCCATTTTACATGCTGATAGATTTTCAGCCAAAACCAAAAACTTTTTGAAGCATATAAACACTTCAGACTTTTCCTTGAGTGGATATACCCATGCATGCCTGGAAAAATCATCAATGAAAGTCACGAAGTAAAGATAGTTCCCAAAAGAAACTATGTACAAGCTGCAATTTCTGAGTAGCCCGAACCGAACCATCTTTTGGAAAGGAGGAATACTGCATTTTGCCCAAAATACAACCTTCACAAGCATGTTTTTTGAGTGCCTCAAGTTTGTGCAAAGAGGACACCATTTCAAATTTCTGCAAGCATAGCAAATTAGCAAAATTCAAATGACCAAAGCGTGCATGCCAAAGCTTTGCATCTGGCATAGCCTGAGAATCATGTATTGCATATGCTGAATCATTCATACATCTTTCATAATCTATGAGCTTATACAACCCATGACATAAAATGCCAGAAGCAATAACCATGTTGCAATTTGACAGACCATGAACTATACACCTGTCATCAATAAATTTCACAACCAAGCCAACCTTGGCTAAAGCCTAGTTTGATAACAGATTCTTCTTGATCTCTGGCACAAATAAAGCATCTGACAAAGTGAAAGAACTACCATCAATAGTAGTGAGAATGATCTTACCAACTCCCATGATAGGATAAGAGGAGTTGTTGGCACATGTGACAGTATTCCCTGTAGGAGTAGGCTCAAGTGAAGTGAAGAAACTATGCTACGAGGTAATATGTTTGGTTGCCCCACTATCAAAATACCAAACATCTGAGTCTATTGCAGACATACACTACTCATGAGAAGATGGTTCAAAATTACAAACAGTAGCAAACGCCCATTCTTCATTCAGCACAAGATTAGCAGACTCTGTTTTCAATGTAGAGGCTTTTGCAACAACCATTTTGGCCTCTTTTTTCTTAGCCTCTTTAGCAGCCAATTTTGGATAGCTCTTAATGACATGATCATTTGCTTTACAATATTTGTAAAACAATTTCTGCTTTTCTAATTTCTTCTCATCTTTGTCTTCCTTCTTCGAATATGCAGCATTTGCAGATTTCTACTTACTATTAGAAGAGCTCCATTTTCCTTTGCCATTCTGACTAGCCAGGAAAGCTTGATCTACAACAAGCATAATGGACCTGTTCTGCCTAGGCTGATCTTCCTAGAACAAAATAAAAACTAACTCTTCAAATGACAGTTTCATCATCAAACGAAGAGTAGAAGCAAAACTCTGATATGAGTCAGGAAGACCATTCATAACAGTCTGCACAAGTGAACTGCCACGAAGGACTTCATCTATAGAAATCAAATTTTCCTTCAAATCCTTTATCTTTATCAAAAAATTGTCCATAGAATCACCTTCATTCATTTGCTCACTCTCCAACTATTTTCAAAGGTAAGCAACACGAGCCTCATTCCTAGCCCGGTACAATGTGGTAAGTATATCCCAAGCATCCTTAGCTATTCCGCAAGAGCGAATGTGAGGAATAATGGCATGTTTGACAGACAAAGCTATCAATGCATGTGACTGAGCATCTCTGGAATCCCAAGGAATTTGTTCTATAGTAGGTGCAATAGAAACAGTAGCACGAACAGGAATCTATAGAATATCACCATGTTTGACACCATTTGCATCAGCTTTAGTGCCTATATTTGTAGTACCTATGTTTGTAGGTGTAATAGGACGTTTTTCAACACCCTGCACAATATTCCACAGTCCTTTTGCAACCAATACATGATGCATCATATAATCCCACAATGGATAATTGGTACCATCCAACTTATCCTCAACAACCAACATACGGAATACATCGCTACCTTCAGTCATGGCCACTGACTAAAATACCTTGATGCAAAAAAATGATTGTATCTGAAAAAGTTGAACATAAATACCCAAACAAGTTTTGCTAGAACTGTAGAAGACTTTGAGATGCTTATAGTGGTGAACCGAAATTGGTATATATTATTGGCACAAAAAGACGAAATAGCATGCACAAGCACTACGATAGTGCATTCGGAGGCCGAAATGAGCTCCTAATCACCCTGAGTATGCCAACCAAATTTCGTGTGATTCTAAGACTGTGACCAAAGAGGTGTAGAAGACACCCTAGATGAAGCGGTGGCCTACTCTAATACCAATTGTTGGAGTTAGACATATGTGGAAGCATGTGAACAGCACAAGGAAGAAGAAGAAGCTTGGAGCACAACACACAATACTAAATGTATTACCAGTAGAATGTACAAAGATAAGTAACCCATTAGGGCTATAGGCGTATATACAATCCGGAGGAAAAAACCTCCTAAAAAGGGAAAAAAGTGCCCCGACGGTCCTAGTATGTTCACACACATCACTACCTAAATATATCAACAAGTACTTCTCACCAACCTACAAGATCTCAAAGGCTCGTCGAAAAGCAGCAACACGAACAAAGTCACTATGTAGATTACTCACATATGCATCAAATCTAACATATTCAAGAGCCTTTCAATTACAAAGAAGCTCAAGGACAACCAAAGTGCAAAGAACATATGCAAGCAGAGATGGATGCAATTGAGAAGAACACTTGGACACTTGTTCCAAAGCCTTCAAATCATTGAGTCATAGGAGCTAAGTGGCTATGCAAATTCAAGTACAAATGAGATGGTACATTAGACAAGTACAAACGAGACTAGTAGCTAAGGGATATATGCAAAAGCATGACATTGATTATGAAGAAACCGTTGCCCCTATTGCAACATTTACAACTATAAAAATAATTCTTGAACTAAGTGTACACTTTAAATGGCCCATTTACTAGCTTGAATCCAAAAGTGTTTTCATAAATGGAGATCTTCAAGAAGAAGTATATGTTGAACGACCTGAAGGTTTCAAGATCAAAGGAAAGGTAGATCAAGTATACACGCTTCACAAAGCACTTTACGGACTTAAGCCAGCTCCCAGGGCTTGGAATGAAAAGATCCACAAGTTCTTCAAAGATAAAGGATTTCAAAGGAGCACTATCAATGCTAACTTATACATATATTAGAAAAAGTACTTAGTTGCAATAATCATCCTCTATGTAGATGACTTGATCTTGACAAGTCCAGATGAAGAATGCATCCAATTCATCATCACACATCTTCATCTTGAGTACTCTATGATAGAGCTTGGTCTACTTCACTACTTCTTAGGTATGGATGTTTGGCAAACAAAAGAAGGAATATGCCTCTCCCAAAAGAAGTATTGTTTTGATCTTCTTGTTGGATATGCTCAATAACACCCTCAAGTGACCACAAATGATCCATAGCTCTAAGTTGTAAGGTCCCCATTATGAGGAGAAGCCATTGTGAGAGCCCGGACATTTGTGGAACCCTAACTTCTAAGTTAGATGAGGTCTATGTGAGACCATTGATGGTCATAGATGATCTTTGTGAGCCTAGCCATTAGGTTAGGTAGGGCATAAACTTTCACACCATTGGGTTGCCATTCAAGATGAAAATAAAGGCCCTGTGGCATCACATGGTTTCCCCAAAGAACCTTAATGGGGGGAGTGTAGAGGGGTGCTTGCATCCTTCTGAGGTGTCCAAGGGGCCTATCCCCCCAGCTCGTAGGGCCATAGGGCCGAGACGATTGGACTTTTGGTCGTGGAGATATTATTGGATTGTATATTTTCCTGAATATTTTGGATCTCCCGACTACGTTTATCTATATCAACTCCCCTTCTAAAAGCTATATAAGCATGGCCTGGGTTGAGCTTTACATAGCATTGCCCACCAGTAAGACCTTCATCTAGAGTCTGTCTAGATTGCCATCTAAGCTCCACATTGGGAGCACATGGGTGGACAATGCCATCATTGTAACTGCATTGCACTTGGCAATCTAAGAATTTGAGTTCTCTGTCTCTCAGTTTGCATCTATCTTTGTCTACATTTTTTTCTCTCAACTTTGTTTACTAGTCTATTATGTTTGCTGTTATTTTTTACATGCTATCAAAGCTAATGAGACTCTGAGTGGTGAAGAAGCAAAAATGCAGAGATTTCAAAGGTTTCAATGACAAAATCAAGAAGATGTCTAGCGATACATCATCATCTACAATTGAGAATCAAGGTATTTTGTCAACTAGAGTAGGTGGAGCACAGACAAGAGCAACAATGATGCCGATCATACCAACATTGTGGATACAAAAACCAACCTTCATGGAGGGTAAACTTGATGGTACAAACTACACCCTATGGTACTTAAAATAATTTCTATCCTTGATTCATATGAGTCTCTGGAGACTGTTCTTGGGACTGATCATGAGCCCCAAGAAATACCGGATCCAAATAATCTTGGTCTAATGATTCCTCCTCATGATGATCTTCTACGTGCTTGGAAATGTAGAAACACAGATGCACTGTGTGCTGTAATTACAAATAATACTAATAGTGATCCAACTCTCATTCCGCATATTACCATGGCCTGTGAAGTACGGAACATATTGAGAATTCAATATGAAATGTGTAATCAGACACAGATTCAAAACTTGGAGAATCAGCTAGCATCAGAATGGTTTGTTGATGGGAAGACTGCAGAGGTGTTTATCACTTGCATAAAGAATCTACAAGAACAAATGGTGGGAGCAGGTGTACAAAAGTCAAGCGAGGAGCTAGCTCACTGTTGTCTTCAAATCTATCGACCTAAGTTTGATGGTTTGGTAATTGCTCTTAATACTCAAATCAGACCTCAACCACTAACTTTTGAATAATTCAGTGCCTTGCTCATGGAGGAGGAGCTGTAGCTCAAGGCAAGGAGTGGTGGCAAAAAAGGAGATGCTTCTTTGATAGCAAATGTGGACTCTTCAAAAGATGGAGACAAAAAGAAGAATGACAAAAAGAGGTTCAAGGGAGAGCGTTTCCACTACAAGAAGAAAGAACACAAAATCCAAGATTGTCGCATCAAGAAGGCAAAAGAGAAGAATAAATCCTCAAACGGTGGCAAGGGCAAGGAGTCTGCAGCACAGTAGAAATAGAGCTTGAGTTATTTGTTACGATAGAGGAGGTATTCTCCTTGGCTGAACATTCAAGAATGAATGACTCATGGGTGTTGGACAATGGTGCATCTCGTCACATGACAAGCACAAAAGACCTTTACAATTTCTTATAGCCTTTAAAGGAACCCATCATAGTAAAGGTAGGCAAAAATGCAAGATGTCTTATAGAGGGTGAAGGTATGGTTTCTTTCATTAACTCTAATGCGGATGCCATAAAACTTTCAAACATGTTTTATGTTCCACAAATCAAAGGAAATCTAATTTCAGTAACTTCTATAACTGATCAAGGTCATCAAGTATCATTCAATAAGACATGAGCTAAGATTATGGACATTAACAACAACATTCTTGGGACTGGCATAAGGAGGAACAACATGTATGAGTTGTGTGCTCTTACAACCACTACAAGTGTAGGCACAAGTAATCTATGGCATGAGAGATTCAGCCACATCGGATACCTTGTACTAAAGGAGATTCATCACAAGGGTATGGTTGCACACCTACCATTGATTGGGGAAATGAAGGAACCATGTGAAGCTTCCATGATGGGCAAGCAACAAAGGAAAGCATTTCCACAAGAAAGAAAGAACATGGCAAGCTATCCTCTAGAGTTGGCGCATGCTCACTTTTGCAGAAAAATGTCTACACAAGCCTTGGGTGGATCTTCCTGCCTCATGTTACTTGTCGATGACTATAACAAGAAGATGTGGGTGTACTTCCTTCGTGATAAGGCTCAAGCTTTTGGTAAGTTTAAAGAATGGATTCAACTTGTTGAAAGTAAAATAGGGAAGAAGATGAAGAAATTTAGGATAGACAAGGATGGTGAGTTTACATCAATAGAGTTTGAAGATTTCAGCAAGAGTAAAGGAATCAAGCATCAACTCATAGTGGCACATAGCCCTCAACAGAACGGTGTTGTAAAACATCAAAATAAAACCATCATGTAGATGGCAAGGTGCATGTTGAAGGGAAAGGGTTTGCCTAATCAATTTTGGGTAGAGGCTATCAACACTACTATGTACATCTTGAATTAGAGCTATACCAAGGAACTTGATGGAAAGACTCCATAAGAGGCCTAGACTAGTAAAAATCCATATGTTTCCCATTTCAAAGCATTTGGAATTGAATGGTATGTACGTGTTCTAGATAGGGAGAGAAACAAGCTTCAAGCAAAAAGCATCAAATGTATCTTCTTAGGGTACATTGAAAATAAGAAGGCTTATAAGCTTTATGACCGTGAGGCTAAGAAGATCATGGCGATTCGCAATGTGGTGTTTAAGGAGGAGCAACCACATGTAGTGGACAAGGAAAAGAGAGCTTCCACTTTATCATCAGGCAAAGGGGCAATCCACTATGAACTTGGCCCAAGAGTTATCCCTTCTACACAAGAGAAGGAAGCATCATCTTTAGATGATGAGTCTGGAACTCACCAACCTATTATCACCCAAGTGGAAAATCAATTGCCGTGCTAGGTGAGGCAACCCTATGATTTGGCAAACCCCATCCCACAGTCACTAGAATAGGTTGCAGATGGACCGAGGTGATCATAGAGAATAGAGGAATAGATACCAACAAGCACCCATATTGTAAACATAGCCTTGATGGTTGATCTCATTCAAGAACAAGCAAAGGAACCAACCAATGTGGAAGAGGCACTCCACAATCCAAATGTGAGGGTTTCTATGCAGACAAAATACAACCATATCATGAAGAATGGAACTTGGGAGCTAGTGGATTGATGCCCTAAGTGTGAATTCATTGGCACCAAGTGGGTTTGGAAGCTAGAGTACAAGGTCGATGGTACTCTGGAAAAGTACAAAGAAAGACTTGTTGCATAGGGCTACTCACAAGTTGAAGGCATTGAATTTTGTAAATCATTTGCCCCTACTCCAAGCATGAGTACTATATGAGTAGTACTAGTTGTGGTTGCACATAAGTGTTGGCTAGTCTATCACACGGATGTCAAATCAGCATTCCTGAATGGAGACCTCAAGGAGGAGGTGTATGTGTCTCAGCCATAGGGTTTGAGGCTCCCCATTTAGAGAACAAGATATGTAAGTTGAAGAAGGCATTTATGGGCTGAAACAAGCCCCTAGAGCAAGGCACCAATGGATAGATCTAGGTTTCAAAAGATGTGCTTCTGATGCTAACTTGTATGTTCTAAAGAGAGGAGGAAAGACAGTTGTGCTTGTACTCTATGTAGATGACCTTGTGATTACAAGAAATGATGATGCTCTTCTTCAACAAACGAAAGATGCCTTGAGTTCAAAATTTGAAATGATAGACTTGGGCTTAATGCATTATTGCTTAGGCCTTGAAGTTTGGCAAGAACTAGGGAAGATTTTCATCTCTCAACAAAAGTATGCAAGACAGATATTGAAGGCATTCGACATGGAGGATTGCAAGGAAATTTCTACACCTATGGAGGTCAACACAAAATTATCTATTGAAGATACTTCACCTCCAATGGATATGGGAAGATATAGGCAATTAGTTTAAAGTTTCATCTACTTGTGCAATAGAAGATCAGATATTTGTTATGTTGTTGGAGTAGTAAGCAAGTTCTCTAATAAGCAAACTCATTGGAAGGCAAGCATGAAGATACTCATGTATGTGAAAGAAGCCACTGATTATGGTATTCTTTATGAATAAGGATCATCTCTGGTCAGATACTGTGATTCAAATTGGGCACAAGATATTGATACCAAAAACTGAGTTTCTGGATATTGCTTCGCTTTAGTACCAAGGATTTTCTCTTGAATCAATAAGAAGCAACCAATTGTAGCATTCTCTTTTACTAAAGTTGAGTACAAAGCTGCATATGTTTCAACATGTGAAGCAGTATGGTTCAAAAGGATCCTATGGCACATAGGAATTCAAGGACAGGAGGCTACAAAGTTGAAGTGTCACAACCAAAGTTGCATTGACATCGCCAAGAATCATGTTTACCGTGCACATACCAAGCACATAGAAATTCAATATCAGTATGTGCGTGAGTTGATTGAGGACGGGGTCGTGGAGATAGGCTATTGTCCAACTTAAGAAAATGGAGCCAGACATCTTCACCAAGGCTCTTGGGAGAGAGCAACTTCTTTGACACTTTCCAAAGCTTGGGATTGGACCAAGGAGGTAGTTCACCACAGGGTGGACATTGAAGGTTGTGTTAGATATGCCCAATAATCCACCCTCAAGTGGCCACAAATGCTCCATGGTGCTCTAATTTGTAAGGTCCCAACTATGAGGAGAAGCCATTGTGAGAGCCCGAACATTTGTGGAACCCTAACTTCTAAGTTAGATGAGGTCTATGTGTGACCATTGATGGTTATAGATGATATTTGTGATCCTAGCCATTAGGTTAGGTAGGGCATAAACTTTTGGGCCATTGTTTCCAATATGCATTCCTGATGAATAGGGGGTACCACTGTTGAGTACCAGGTTCATTCCAAAAGCATATTTTGTTTATTTCTTGTAATCTTGTGCATTGTATACACTCAAGCCTATGTTTATCACTCCTCCAAAAGGATTTTTTCCAATTGTAATCATGTTGGCTGCTATGAGCATTTGAAGTTGATTGTCTCATCCAAAGGTAGTAAGCTTTTTTGAGCTAGTCAATGTGCAAAATTATATGTCTTGTATCGACTCTTTCTTCTTGATGCTCCAAAGTACATAGTGCATTTTATAGCACTTATTGCATGCCTATAAGTTCTATTTGAGTCTCCATAAGCTCAAGGGTTGTCTTCTGCCGGTTGGCTGGACCAAACTTCATCGCTTCGCAACTCAGTTTTCTACCTCCTACAAGCTTCTGCAAGCTCTTCCAATGGCATGAGAGCTAGATCAAGATGGTTGAATAATTTCCCTCAATGATTGAGAAGCTTGATCAACACAACTATGCAACTTAGCAAATCAAAATGGAGGCCTATTTGCAAGGTATAAATCTTTATGGAATTGTAGCAGGTGATGAAGCTATGCCTATTCCAAGATCCAAAGGAGGACCTACACAAGAGGAGACACATAAGCTCACAATTTGGTGTGCAAGGGATGCTCAAGAAATGTCATACATACTAAACTCTATCTCTGACTTTCTATTACCACATATTATGTTGGTGCAGACCAATCACCAATTGAAGATTTGAAGGACAAAGGATGGAGATGAGATCAAGTTTTGAAGCCAAGAAGATGGATACATTCACATAGTGAAAGATATGTACACATATGTACATTAGTTAAGACATAGGTTACTTATACTTATGCTTTGATATAAGTCTGTACATAATTGTCTATAAATACTTTTGAAAATGTCGGGGCAAGGAGAGAAGACAAGGAGAGTCAATAGGAGATCATGAGAATACTGTATTGAGAAGTAGAGAAGTCATTAGACATGTGTGAAGTGAGTTGAACTCTCCATCCTCTTTCAGTTGTAAATTTCTGAGAAATAGAGGGAAAGATTGCGCCCGATGCTTCTATGTTTTCTCCCTGTGTAATAGATCTTTCGTGAATTCCTTTTGGAGATATCTAAGTTCATAGTTAATCAATCTATGGCTAGAGTTTGAGAGTCTAATTGTGATCAGGCTACGAGAATTGTGTGTAGGAACATTTACATGTGAGAAAGTACTCACTGGTTCCTGAAACAGGCGCAAATTTTGATCTCAATGATTTGATCATTTCTCACTCCACAGTTTAAAGTTTTGTGCAAATAAGCACTTAATTTTTAAGTTGGAAGGTAAGCTACTCGTGGCTAAAAGCATTTGCTTAAACGGGTTCTATACTGAGAGAATTAAAGTTAAGAAGTTAGGGGTGTCCAAATCGACTTCTCAGAAGTGCAGATTTAGACATAGGTGACTTGGTAAGTAGATTTCTCAAGATCTACTGAACCTTTTGAAGTAATTCGACTTGGAGAAGGTGCACAATCTTTAGGCGACACCTTGTGCAAAGTTTCATCAAAAACTTTACACATTTACTCAGTCAATGAGCAAGATCTATGTAGCAGACTTTCTGAGAAAATTCCTTCTTCACAGTTTGGTCAAGAAATTGATATTTGGTCATTGATAGCTTAAATTGGTGAAGGTTTTGACTTACTCTTGATATAGAGGTGTTCTAAATTCAAGAGTAGGTTGTTCTTTTGGAGATTAACACTCTCCTTTAGTGGTATCAGAGCAGGAAACATCAAAATCAAGGAAAGGAGGATCCCGACTGCTGCAGATTCAAGAAATTCAACAACTGAAGAACTAAAAGGTGAAAGCTTGAAGGCAAAGCTTGAGGAGGAGACTATACGACATCAAGAAAGACAAAAGGACTCTAATTTGAAGTAAAGGTACATATATTATTCATAAAGCTTGAAGTTTTCAATACACAGGTGGACACAAGATGGGAGACTCTCTATAGATAGAGAAATTGGATAGGGAAAACTATCCTGCATGGTCAATGAGGATGGAAGCTCATCTTATGAGCAAAGATTTAATAGCTTACATCACAGGAGAAGAAGAGAAGCCACAGTTCAGAGATCCTAGTGTTCCAACTAGGGAAGAGTTAGCAGATTTGAAAAATTGGATGAAGAAAGATGCTCAAGCTAGGAGCATTATATATATGGCAGTCAATGATTACTTGTTACCTCATATTCGAGGTCTTGAAAGTGCAACTGATATTTGGAATGCTTTGGAGGAGCATTTCCAGAATACTACTAAGTCAAGGAAGGCATCCTTATGGGCAGAGTTTACCACCTTTAAGAAGAAGGCTTCTCAATCCATTTCAGACTATGTGACATGAATGAAAGATATTGCAGATGCTTTAGGAGCTGTTGATGAAGACATTGAGGAGGATAAATTGGTAAGGCAAATCCTTACAGGTTTAAGAGGTGATGACAAATGGAAGCCATTCATTTTGTCTACAGAATTATCACTTGATCAATTCACTCCTGATTTAAATCAGTTGCTAGGTCATATGCTAACATTTGAGCAGGATGTTAAAGGAGATGGTGACAAAAGTACAGGTCATGCAATGTACTCAAAGGACAAGAAGAAAGCTAACAAAGGAAAGCAACAAGCAGGTGAAGATGAAGGAACAACTAGTCAAGCCAACTTCCTAAGAGGAAGAGGAGGTGGCAAAGGTAGAGGAAGAGGCAGAAACAACAAAGATGGAGGCAAAGCTTGTTGGATTTGTGGTAAGACAAATCGTTTAGCTAATGATTGTTGGCATAATAATCAGAGTAATGGTGGATATAATCAGAACTATAATACAAGAGGAAGAGGTGGCAGAAATCAAAGAGGTAATTTCAGAGGCAGAGGTAGTAGGGGTTATTTTGGAAGAAATGCAGGTAGAGGTTTCCAAAGTCAACAATATAACAACACCTACTACAATTATGCTTCAGATCAAAAGGAAGATTCAACATTGATAATGAATGCAACTTGTGAAAGGCAGAGTGAAGATCAAAGAGTCTTCTATATTGACTCAGGGTGTAGCAATCACCTGAGTGGTAATATAGCCTTGATGACTGATTTGGAGAATAAGGTATCTAATCATGTTGTTCAAACAGGTGACAACACAAAGCACAATGTGAAGTCAATTGGATCAGTGAAGGCCAAGGATGGTAGCACTTTATTGAGTAAGGTCTTGTATGTTCCTACAATTCCTAAGAATTTGATAAGTGTAGGACAAATTGTGGAAAAAGGTTATGAAGTAAGGTTCACTAATGAAGGAGTGTTTGTGGAAGACCCTAGCAATGGGTATAAACAAATTGTTTCAGGGAAGAAAGAAGGAAGATTGTTCACATTGAAGATTCAAGGTAATATTGGTCATGCCATGTTCACATATGGAGGACATAAGATCTCTGAGTTAGATCTTTGGCACAAGAGGCTTGGACATTTCAATGAAAGAGGTATTAAAGACATGATTAACAATGGTTCAGTGCTTGGTTTGCCTAATGTTGCAGGTCAACATATGACATACAGATGTGAGGCATGTCAATTAGGTAAGGCTCATAAGCATTCCTACTCCAAGCATGGTTTTATGTATTCAGAGAAACTTGAGTTGGTACACACAGATGTGTGGGGGCCATCAAAGGATTTCAGTATAAATGGGTCAAGATATTATGTGATTTATGTTGATGATGCTACTAGATGGATCACTATTTATGTGATCAAAGATAAGTCAGAAGTGTTTAATACATTTAAACACTATCATGCATATGCAGAAAGAATTACAGGACATAAGTTGAAAAGACTAAGATCAGATGGAGGGGGAGAGTATTTCTCTAATGAATTCAGTAATTACTTGTGGGATGCAGGTATAAAAAGGGAAGTTACTTGCAGGTACTCTCCTCAACAAAATGGTGTAGCAGAAAGAAGAAATAGAACTCTTGTTGAGTTTGCAAGGTCCATGATGAAGGAGAAAAATTGCCCTAATTATTTGTGGGCTGAGGCTGTAAATACAGCTACTTATTTGGTCAATAGGTTACCATGTAAAGCTTTGCAGGGAATGACACCTTATGAGGCATGGTGGGGTAAGAGACCTACACTAGACCATTGCAAAGTATTTGGATGTTTGGCCTATGCATATGTGCCATCACAGTTAAGGCACAAATTGGAACCTAAAGCTGAAAAATATGTGTTTATTGGTTATGATGATAAGCAGATGGGATACAGGTTGTGGAATCCATCCACAAAACATTTTCTTGTGTCAAAAGATGTTACATTTGATGAGCAAGGTACTTGGTATGCAGGTACTATCAATATTAATACAGATGATGAAGAGGTTGTGAGTCAAAGGAAAGGTAAGTCAAAGGTTCAAATAATTGATGAAGAAGAGAATAATGAAGTGAAGGTTGAAGTGGAAGAAACACCTAGGTTTGATCCTGAATATGAAGAACCAGAAACCTCAAGAAGTGGAGAACTTAGGAGGTCTACAAGGAACAAATGGCAACCTACAAGGTATAGCTATGATACTTCATTTCTGGCTACCAAAGATTATGCTTACATGATTAAAACAGATGAAGAACCTTCTACATATGAAGAGGCAAAAGGTAAAGAAAATTGGGAGAAAGCTATGCAGGAAGAATATGATGCATTATTGGAGAATCAAACATGGGATTTGGTTCCAAAACCAAATAGCCAGAAGATCATTGGATGTAAGTGGGTTTATAAGACAAAAAGATTTGCAGATGGAAGTGTGTCTAGGTACAAAGCTAGACTTGTTGTCAAAGGGTTTGCTCAGACATATGGTGTTGACTATGATGAGACTTATAGTCCTGTGGCAAAGATGACAACCATCAGGACACTTATAGCAACTGCTGCATGTAAAGGTTGGAAATTGTGTCAACTAGATGTGAAAAATGCTTTTTTGAATGGTTATATTTCAGATGATGTATTCATGGAGCAACCTCAAGGGTTCAGAGATAAAAGGTATCCAGATCATGTGTGCAAGCTCAAGAGAGCTTTGTATGGCTTGAAGCAGGCCCCAAGGGCATGGAATTATAGACTTGTAAAGTTCTTGAAAGAACTTGGATTTCAGGTGTCTAAAGCAGATAGTAGCTTGCTTATCAAAGCAAGTGATAATGGTTTCATATACATGTGCATATATGTTGATGATATAATTCTTACAGGTACAGATGAGGAAGGAATACAAAGACTAAAGAAGCAAATGGAAAAGGAGTTCAAAATAAGTGACTTGGGAGACTTGTCATACTTCTTGGGCATGGAGATTACATATACTCAACATGGAGTATTTGTGACCCAAGAAAGGTATTTGAAGAACTTGTTAATCAAGTTTAAAATGGATGATTGCAGGGTAGCACCTACACCAATGGAGGTGAATCACAAATTGAGTAAATTTGGAGGTGAAGAATTCAAGGACATGAGACAATATCAGCGTTTGGTTGGTAGTCTTATCTATGCTACTTTAACTAGACCTGATTTATCATATGCAGTAGGGGTTTTGTCTCAATTCATGCATTGTCCTAGGAAAGAGCATTGGATTGCAGGTCAAAGAGTGTTGAGGTACATTAAGGGTACACTCAAAGAAGGTTTGTATTATGGGTTTACATCAGATACAAACATCAAGATCTATAGTGATGCAGATTGGGCAGGTAATCCAGATGATAGAAGATCAACCTATGGATACATGTGTTATGTGGGAGATAAGTTAATCTACTGGTGCTCAAAGAAGCAACATACAGTTGCTTTGTCATCTACAGAAGCAGAATACAAAGGCATGGTTGAAGCTGCAAAAGAAGTGATTTGGCTTAAAACTCTCATGAAGAGTTTTGACATTATACAGAACATACCTATCATTTATGGTGATAACATGAGTTCATTATATCTAGCTGCTAATCCTGTTTTTCATGCCAGGACTAAACACATTGAGATACAGTATCACTTTCTAAGAGAGAAGGTGATGGATAAGGAGATTGAAGTCATACATACTTCAACAAAAGATCAGATAGCTGATATGCTTACAAAGAGCTTGGATGGACCAAAGCTACAGAAGTTTAAAGACATGGCACGTATAAAGAAGATAAGAGAAACCTCAATTGATGATTGAGGGGGAGCTGTTGGTGCAGACCAATCACCAATTGAAGATTTGAAGGACAAAGGATGGAGATGAGATCAAGTTTTGAAGCCAAGAAGATGGATACATTCACAGAGTGAAAGATATGTACACATATGTACATTAGTTAAGACATAGGTTACTTATACTTATGCTTTGATATAAGTATGTACATAATTGCCTATAAATACTTTTGAAAATGTCGGGGCAAGGAGAGAAGACAAGGAGAGTCAATAGGAGATCATGAGAATAGTGTATTGAGAAGTAGAGAAGTCATTAGACATGTGTGAAGTGAGTTGAACTCTCCATCCTCACTCAGTTGTAAATTTCTAAGAAATAGAAGGAAAGATTGCGCCCGATGTTTCTGTGTTTTCTCCTTGTGTGATAGATCTTTCGTGAATTCCTTTTGGAGATATCTAAGTTCATAGTTAATCAATCTATGGCTAGAGTTTGAGAGTCTAATTGTGATCAGGCTAAGAGAATTGTGTGTAGGAACATTTACATGTGAGAAAGTACTCACTGGTTCCTAAAACAGGTGCAAATTTCGATCTCAATGATTTGATCATTTCTCACTCCACAGTTTAAAGTTTTGTGCAAATAAGCACTTAATTTTTAAGTTGGAAGGTAAGCTACTCGTGGCTAAAAGCATTTGCTTAAACGGGTTCTATACTGAGAGAATTAAAGTTAAGAAGTTAGGGGTGTCCAAATCGACTTCTCAGAAGTGCAGATTTAGACATAGGTGACTTGGTAAGTAGATTTCTGAAGATCTACTGAACCTTTTGAAGTAATTCGACTTGGAGAAGGTGCGCAATCTTTAGGCGACACCTTGTGCAAAGTTTCATAAAAAACTTTACACATTTACTCAGTCAATGAGCAAGATCTATGTAGCAGACTTTCTGAGAAAATTCCTTCTTCACAGTTTGGTCAAGAAATTGATATTTGGTCATTGATAGCTTAAATTGGTGAAGGTTTTGACTTACTCTTGATATAGAGGTGTTCTAAATTCAAGAGTAGGTTGTTCTTTTGGAGATTAACACTCTCCATCATATTAGAGGATGTAAGACATCTCAAGAGAGGTGGATATGGCAATAAGAGAGGCAACGGTGGACACAACTTTAACAATAGCAATAGAGACCATAATAGAAGGGACTACACCAATTATTTTGAAGATCAAGCACATGAATACTCATTGCTTCTAATTAATCTAAGCCATAAAGAAGGTAAAGAAGGCGATCATTTGTTCTACATAGATTCTAGATATTCAAATCATGTTGCAGGCAACATTGCTCTTCTACCTAATTTGGAAAGTCCAAATCATAGACAGGAAGTTTAAACAGGGGATGACACAAAGCATAATGTGGAGAAGATTGGTAATGTCAAAAAGCTTCTGATGGCAAGACAAACATTTTGACTAAGGTTCTATATGCACCCACTATCACTAAAAACCTAATAAGTGTAGGCCAAATAGTTGAAAAATGCTTGCAAGTTAGGTTCACCCAAGATGGAGCTTTTGTGGAAGATCCATGTCAAGACTTCAAGAAGATAGCCAGAGGTGAGAATCATGGTAGGCTCTTATGTTACTTTTGAAGTAGGAGAAACTAGGAACATAGCTCTATTCACTTTTGGGTCTCAAACCCTAAGTGAGATTGAAGTGTGGCATAAGAGACTTGCTCATGTGAATGAAAGAACTTTGAAGGATATATGCAAGGATCAAAGTGTTTTAAGACTGCCAAACATATCAAAGAAACACATGATCAACATATGTGATGCATGTCAAATTGGCAAGGCACAAAGACAACGATTCAACCACAAAGGTTACATCCACAACAACTTATTGGACTTAGTACATATAGATGTATGGGGTCCAAGTCAAGAACCTTCATTGGTAGGATCAAGGTATTATATCTCATTTATCGATGACCATATTCTATACTTTATCAAGAGTAAGAATGAAGTGTTTGATTTCTTCAAAAAGTATCTAGCACATGTGGAGAATCATATAGGTAGGTCACTCAAGAAGCTCAAATCTAAGGAGGGGGAGAATACTTCTCCAAAGAGTTTGATGAGTTCTTGCAAGATAAAGCTATCAAAAGGGAAGTGACTACCAGGAACTCTCCTCAAGTAAATGGAATTTTAGAGAGAAGAAACAAGATATTGGCTGGATCAGCCAGAACAGTGCTTGAAGAGAAGAGGTTCCCACATTATCTATGGGCAGAGGATATTTCAACTATTGTGTACCTTGTCGATAGACTAGCATCCAAGTCACTTCAATGTATGACTCCTTATGAAGCATGGCATGGAAGAAAACCTAGTCTTGGCCATTGCAAGGTGTTTGGTTGTTTAGCTTATGTTCATGTACCATCACAAATAACAGGTAAGCTAGATGAAAGGGCAACAAAGGTAGTGTTTGTTGGGTATGACTCAACTTAGATGGGATTTATTATCTCCATTATGATACGGTCAAGCTTATAATTTTGGCACCTTTACACTTACTTTACATACTATTACTCCATAGAGGATACATCATATGGACTTAGGTCATTTGGATGATGTTGTATGTTATGGGAGTGATAGTTTGGAGGTGGAGTGTACATGGGAGATAGTAGGCACCACTCAGACGGTTTCCCACCTTTGAGATGATCTCATATGAGACTTCTTAAGGGGAAGGATATGGGGAAACAACACACAGAGATGACCATGTACATAGAGTACATGGGGTTCAGGGGAGTCCGAGCACTTTCTTCTACCATTACGGACATTTCATCTACATTTTCGAGGATGAAAATGTTTTCAAGGGGAAGGAAATGTCATGTCATGGAAGCATATCCACTTGGGTGAGGTGGCATAAATGCCACATGGCATCATTGAGGGAATTATGCCCATTTGGTAGAAGGGGGAGAGACCCTTAGAGTATTAATATACTCACATGAAGAGTATTAGAGGAGGGAGTCTTTCTAAAACTTGGCTCGGTGGCAGGGCGGAGAACCAAAAAAAAAGAGGGCGGAGAACCAAAAAAAGATGAATCTATGTGTATCTTGGTAGAGCAAACAGCTTCGCATAGACACCTATAACAGCGTTCAACAGCAAAAGGTTGTAAGAGTTACATAGCTTCAAGATCAGGGTTCAAACCTAGCAACTCAGATCCTTCTCTATTCATCAAAAGGATCACAATGAGGTTATCTATCTATGTGTATATGTAGATGATATTATTTATCTAAATTGCATTCAAAGAATCAAGAGACACATGCAAGAGGATTTCAAAATCAGTGACCTAGATGAGCTCACATATTTCCTAGGTATGCAAGTGATTTATACAGATGAAGGGATGTATCTAACTCATAGAAGATACATTCAAGATCTACTTCTCAAGTTCAAAATGGAGAACACAAAGCTTGCAAGTATCTAGGTGATCATGCTACCAAAGAAAAGATTTATATGTACACGTTGGATCAATCTCACACACTTGATTAGATCATTGACTTAGCTACAAAGATGGACCGAAAAATGCAATTTGCCAACTTGGGCTATGAGAAGACTAATTTGGTGTTCAAGAAAGGTACGACTCCAGAGAAGCAGTTGTATTGTTTACGGTGCAAGAATGCAGGCCATATCACGGTTGATTGTGCATTGACAAGGTATTTTGTCCAATTTGTAACAAGACTAATCATAGCTTAGAGGAATGTTGTTTTAATGCAAGAAACACACTATTAAGTATTGCACAAATGGATGTACCTTCATGGAAAGGGAATGCAGTCGGATATAAGCCCCAAGTCTCTTTCGGACAATGGCAGGATAGTCAAGATGTAAGATTTTCAAGACCATCTTAGTATCCAAGCTCATAGTATTTTCGGAGCAGCTGTGTGGTTTTCGGCAAAATAGGCAAGAGTTCGATAGAGGTCAGAGGTTTCAACAACCTGGGCTAGGTGCTTTGGGTAATCAACCAATTCAATGTCAGTTCTGTTTGCAATATGGCCACAGACGATGGGAATGCAAGGAGGCCAAAGAGTATGATTAGCAAAAACAAGAAGCTAAGCTTAAGGCACCCATGGCGAATGTGATGACCTTAGAGTATTTAGAGCCTTCAGCATCAGTGGTTACCAGGTCCCAGAAAGAGTATCAGAGTGGACAGAAATCGGATTATCTAGCACCCATGGAGCAACAACAAACATTTAAGAAAGCAGTACAATGGGCTACGGAGTATCCACAACACTATGTAGAGCCCCCGTTAGTCCTAGTGGAACTCTCCAGAAAGAAGAAACATAGCATATTTGGTAAGAAAATTGATGAAATTATTCAGGAGATAAAGGAGAATGTTGGGCCATCAATGGATTCACTTGTATCTAAATTATTGCAGGCTCTGTCTACTGGTTAGGAGACTACTAGTAGATTTCAGAGTCAGTGGGTCCAGATGGAACAGAAACAAGGGAATACAAGCCTTTGAACATTAGTGGTTGATGAGAATTGTGAGTTCTTACAGGATTCACATATCAAACTATCATTGGGAGCCTTACTAGAGCTAGTCCCAACTTTTCGGAAGCATTTATTATGATAGCTACAGGAAAAATATTCACCTTCTCTAAGTCTAAAACCCTCGATCTCAATGGTAAGGGATGTGCTTGATAGGATAGTAGACTTTCTGGTCCCTACGATCACAGTGAGGTACAAAAACAAAGCCATTACAAAGTCTTTGATTGATGGTGGTTCCAACATCAACATCACATCACATCTACCACCACCTAAAGCAAACACTGGAACAGAATAGACCCAGCTCCCTTCTTTGTTCAGATGGCATATCAATCACAGGCGCACCAAGTGGGGCTGGTTAAGGACATCCCTATCCATATTTCTCAAGTCCTATTCAGCATTACATTTGTTGTGCTCAAACTGAAGGGGCAGAATTTGGATTATAACTTGTTGTTGGGCCGTCCTTGGTTATGAAATGCTAAAGTCCGACAGAAATGGGACAAAGAGACAATCACATTCAGAAGAGGGCATGCAAAATTTTCTGTTCCATTACAAGAAGAGCAACATTGCCTTCCCGAGCATAAACCAATATTAGCAGAGCCTCCGCATATGCTGAATGGGCTCGAAGATGATGAAGAGCAACAATTTTTAGAAGCAAATAGATATTTGCTCTCTTTTGTTGTGGTTGATGTGAATTCGGTTATCAGCCCACGCTGGGACGGTATGGCGGCCATAATTTGCATGGAACCCTTGGAACTAAATGGTGAAAATAATTTCCAACTAGTGATACAAGATCCCATGGAGAGTGGGAAGATTCGGGTGGAAGAAGATTTGTTGGAAGTTGTAAACCTTGGTACTACGGAAGAACCAAAGCCAATTCGAATCTGTTCAGAGCTTGCTCCGGAATTCCGGATGCCATTGATAGCTTTATTGCAACAATACAAAGATGTCTTCTTTGCATGGACATATGTGGACATGAAAGGCCTTGATTTGAAACTATATCATCATCGCATTTTGCTTAAGCCGTATACTACTCCAGTCATGCAGCAGCTGTACAGAATGAACCCTAACTTTGCAGAGCACGTGAAACATGAGTTGGATAGGTTGATTAAGGTGGGATATATTGTCCCTATTGAGAATCCGGAATGGGTCTCACCTATAGTTATTGTTCCGAAGAAAAACAAGTCATTACGGATCTGTGTCAATTATAGGAAATTAAATGCAGCTATTATACCAAATCCTTTCCCCTTGCCGTTCTTAGACAATATGCTTGATGAAGTTGCAGGTCGGGAAATGTATTTGTTTTTGGATGGATTCAGTGGATATTACCAAGTTTGGATGGTGGAAGCAGACATACCAAAAACAACATTTATTATGAACTAGGGAGTATTTTCCTACACAGTCATGTGGTTCCGATTGCGAAATGCACCAAGCACTTTCCAGCGGTGCATGCAACAAATATTTGCTCCCTACCTTACATCATTTATGCACATTTTTCTAGATTACTTTTCAATTTTTGGCACAATGGTCACACACCTGGAACATTTATGTGTCTTCTTCGATTCTTGTAGACAAGTACATCTTTGTTTGAATCCGAATAAATCTACTTTTGCGGTCAAATGTGAAAAGTTGTTGGGCCATGTTATTTCCAAAAAAGGTATTGCAATGGACGAAATAAAGTTAAAGTGATCTTGGAGAACCCAGCACCTTGGAATCCGAAGGAGATTTTACGATTTCTGGGGCAGGTTTAGTGGCATGGCTGACATTTATGAGGGCTAGCATATATTGCCATTCCATTGAAAAAACTCGCACATGTCCGACTGACAGAATTTGTTGGATGAATGAATCCCAAACTACCTTTGAGCGATTACAGAAAATGTTAGCTACCATACCTGTGTTGAAAGCTCCAAAGCAGCCATTCCATGTATTCGTAGATGCTTCAGATAAAGCTATTGGAAGTGTCCTTATGCAGAAGGAAGATCGCAGTTGGTTCTGCCCTGTTTACTATGCTAGCTAGAGATTAACAACTGTAGAGCAGAATTATTCAACTACAAAAAGGGAATGCTTAGGTCTCATTTTATTCAATAAAGAAGTTTCATCATTATTTATTGGGTCAAGCATTCACTTTTCATGTGGATCACAGTGCTCTATTGTATTTGGTGAAACAACAAAATTTGGTAGGCTATCTTGCTAGGTGTGTCCTTTTGTTACAAGCTTTTGAATACGATATTGTTCATCGCCCATGCACCAATCATGCTATAGCATATTTCTTGTCATGCATTGACCATGGAGAACCTTCGAAGGTATCGACGACACTCATTCGGATGCCGCAGTTTTGTCAATGGCCAAAGTTGAGAATCCTCCTCAAACCTACCCTACTTGGTACAAGGAAATGTTAAGTTTTCTAGAAAATGGTATAGCTCCATCTTATTTACGGTCCGCAGCACAGAAGAAACTTGGACTATGTAGTCACACGTTTCTAGTTATTATGGGACAACTGTACCATAATGATCCAACCAACATTTGGTTGCACTGCATGCCTCCACACGAGGTGCAGGCAGTCATTGCAGAAGCTCATGTAGGTGAGGTCGGTGGGCAATTCAGCCATCTTATTACGTTTCAAGAAATTTAGCAGTCCAGATTATGGTGGCCTACTATGTACTCAGATGTTCAACATGCAGTGTGGAATTGTGACCCATGCCAACACACTGTTGAACCTCGTGACAGTCAACATTTTCCATTGCAGCCAATTCTTCCACTAGAACCTTTCCAAAAATAGGGTTTGGACTTTATAGGTCCGATCAAACCACCTGCAGCTAGCACAAGAGCCCTGTACATCTTGACCTGTATGGATTATTGCACGTGATGGGCCGAAGCATGGGCAACCAAGCAAGCTACTGCACGAATAGTTTCAAGGAAATTGCAAAAAAAAAAAATTCCATGCTATGGCTTACCCTTGGAATTAGTCTCAGATAGGGGAACTCATTTTTTGAATCAATTAATTGTAGAATTTACTTCGGAGTATCAGATTAAGAATAAATTTAGCGCCCCCTATTACCCATGAGTGAATGGCTTTGCAGAAAGTACTAACAAAGTTTTACTTCATATGCTACAAAAGATGCTGCTAGATTTGATGGATCAGTGGGAAATTATGCTTCCCACTGTACTCTGGGCGTATAGGACTTCCTATAAAGTTTTTGTTGGTAGTACACCCTTTAAATTGTTTTACCAACAGGAGGCAATCCTCCCATTTGAATTTGCGGTACCCATCCTCCAAATTGCAGTGAGAAAAAGATTGGTTCCGGAGGAGTCATTTGCTTACAGAATGGATCAGTTGCAACAATTGGATGAACAATGGTACCATAGTTTTATACTATTACAGTAAGTGCAGAATAGATAGAATAAGTGGCATGACCAGAATCTATGAACGAAGATTTTTTGGCCTGGAGATTGAAGTCCATCGATAAAAAAATTTGTTAACATTTCTTCGGAGGGACATTTGTCTATCAAGAACTATCGCATGGTGGATATGAAATCCAATGCATATTGTTCCACCGTTCCTTTCTGCATCATATACTGGAGTGAAGAATATAGCTCCAAAATGCTATTGGCAGCCTAGAATTGCTCTAAGAAAGCCTCCTTCAACTCATTATAGGTTGAAAAATAATTTGAAGGGTACTCAATAAGCCATTTCACTACATCACCTGCCAATGTGGCTTGGAATACCTAGAACTTATGCCTATCATCATGTAAGTTACGATGATTACATACGTATTGATTTTTGAATGTGCGTACATGCACATCTGGGTCCTCGTCCAGTCGCCCATGAAAATGAGTGTAATTCATCCCTAACAATTGATTTTTGTATGCCACCAGGTTTCCAAGCATCTGTAACGTACCGAACTAAGTCAATGGCACTAGGGATAACTACAACTCTGGCGGGGGTTCGCTACCTTCGCTTTGGCCTACTTCAATAGAGTATATTTCTTTCTGGAGGTGGCTCTACTGGTTGGCTCCACTGAATTCCCCTTGCCACAAGACTTTGGTTAGCTTGTCATCCCTCCACTCAAAGATTAAGTCCTTCAAAAGCCCGGGTAGGTAAAACTTCGGTTTCCACCCAATACTATACTTCTTCTGGAATGGCAATTGCATCTTTGAGAGGAATATCTTCAAGTTTCAATGTTGCTAGGGTATGCTTCACTAATTTGTCTAAATTATCATGATGATAGGTCTTTTCCAAGTACTCCTTACCACTTTGCACCGGCATCAATCCACTTTGTGGTGTGTTTTATTACCCCATCTCATCATGGTCGCCATAATGTTTGGGCGTTATTGTTCAATGCAATTTACAGTACCCAGTTCTAGGTTCAAGAACAAGGATTTATGAATACAACAATATTCATAAACATGTGTTTCTATTCCTTATAATTTATTCAGATACTCATTAGACAGAACACTCCTTCACACCAACACAGTATAGACAGAATCATAACACAAAAACAGAAAGTGGAATCTTTGATTACAGAAACAGTATAACACTGCGATACAGTATCTTCTTACAAATGATTCCTTCAAATTCTACAGACTTCACCAGTATTCACACTCTACATATATTCGTTCTTCGTACTCCGGTACTTCCGGAATATGTACCGTAAGGAACATCACCATACTTCTCATAGTCCACACACCGTTCCGAACCTCCGAAATCCAATAGTTCACCAAAATTAATAGAATCTCCATAAAAAATTCCCTTTCTTCCTATTACATAAAAAATACATGAGTACAATAGAAGTGGTTGTCCACACCGGCTGCTAACAATCTACTTATAGGTGATTGATTGATTCATTGATTGCAACTCAACCACCTCAAATTTGTGGAAGTTTAGCTCTCGTTTTCTCCTTTTACATGTGTAAAACTCTAGGCTTTTACAATGGTAAATGATCCATAAAAAATCTTTTTAAAAAAATACAATAAATGAACATAGATAAAAGAATGCTTCAATGGATATTTTGGCATAATCCAAACCATATATTGTTTGATGTAGATCAAACCCACCTCAAGCATAGTTTAAGATTGATGTTCTAACAACTCCACCTCAAGCGAAACTATGCTTGATTCTTCATTCTCTAATAGGTTGAATACCTGCCATTGATTTAAATCTACAAAGCTTTATTCCATCAAGTGCCTTTGTCATCATATTTGCTACTTGCTTTTTAGTTGGAACAAAAGAAATGTCATTCTCCTTTGCCATGAGCTTCTCCTTGATGAAGTGGTAATGAACCTGTATGTGTTTGGTTCTTGCATGGAAAATAGGGTTTGCTGCTAGATGCATGGAACTTAGATTATCTCCAAATATGTGAGGTTTGGAACTCAAAAGTCCCAAATCTGTATACAATGCTTTTAACCATATTGCCTCTTGAGTTGCTATGATCAAACTTCTATACTCTGCTTCAATCGAGGATAAAGCAACTATAGGTTGCTTCTTGGAACTCCATGACACTAGCTTTGAACTTGCAAATGCTAAGTAACCAGAGGTACTTCTTCTATCATCCTTAGCTCCTGCCCAATCTGCATCTGAATAGATTTTGATACCCAAATATAAAGATTAAGGATAGAATATACCTTCATTGATTGTACCTTTGAGATACTTAAGTACTCTCTAAGCTCCATCCATGTGTGGTCTTTTTGGAGAGTGCATGAATTGCCTAAGCACTCCCACTGTGTTGTATTTTCACTCTAAAATGAAGAGCAGAATGGGCAAATTAAAATTACAGTGGACTGGTCCATTCCGAATTCACGAGATGTGCAGACCAGGTTCTTTTTGACTGGCCACATTAACTGGCGAAGTTCTACCGACAGTAATTAATGGGTCCAAATTATGGCCCTATCAGACTTCCGGAGGTTGATTCTGTTAAAAATAAATAAATAAATAAATTTGACGGATCATATCCAATTTAAATATATCAGGATCGTGGAATATCAGCAATAATGCATGGTGTAACTACTTTACATGCAATTGTACATGCAATCAACGAGCGGTGACGGTCATAACATTTCAAATATAATAAGTGTTCCTTATTTTGTGAGTTGTGATAACTACAGATTCAGGAGTTAAGATTCCATAATCGGTAATCAGGGCTTCGGGGTGAGTGTGTGCACATAGCGACTGCAGTGATCGGTGTTTCAGAAGTTTATAGCAATTAAGCAGCGAAGAAGCAGTGCAACAATGGACATCTCTTTCTCTGATTGCCATCTGTTGTACATTCCAGAGAAGCTTTCTTAGGACCAAAAGGTCTAGTTCGACTGTAGAGGCTTATTGCAGTGTGCCATGCTGGATTGGAGGAGCATTCGACCTCATCCACATGCAAAAGAGACTGCAATGGAGATAGCTCAACAGACTAATGGTAATGATGTAAACACACAAGAGATCAATATTAGAATAGGGCAAGAAGGATTTCAATTGTCTTTTGCATTGATTGCCGAGCGGTTTAGCATTACTTGCGATGGAATTACATCAAGCACTGAGTTTGTAGAAGCAGCAGAGATTTGTGTGTTACTCAATAAGACCTGTTTTGATGAATACCGATTTGCTCAGCTCCCTAACAACAACCCTCTAAATCTTGACTTGCTATTGACGACAATGATTATCAACCTACAAGCAAAACATCAAGGAGTATCACAACAGCTCTTTGCGTTGGTAAAAGAATATGCTAAAACACAGGTAAATTGGGTTGAAATTATTTTTTGAAAATTGAAGAAGGATATTCGTAGACTTCTTCGGTGATCCAGACAAGTAGTGAACGTAGTATTAGACTCCAAGGTGGGAGTAGTTTTCACTCTACTTTTTACGCAGACTCTAGCATACTTACCTCGAGAATACACAATACACTCAGCAAAAGTCTTTCTGCAAATCCTTATGAAAAGAGCGGTAGAGTGGAAGCGAGTGGCTGACACTTCTCATGAGCATACGAAAATAGAAAGAGATGAAGGGGAGGAGTCCTAAAGGTGACAGGAAGCAAAATCAACAACGGGAAGCTGAGAGGAAGGCCAAGGAGGAAGCAGAGAGGAAGGCCAGGGAAGAAGCCGAGAGGAAGATGAGAGAGGACGATGCAACATGAGAACAATTGGAAGAAAAAGGTGTTGACAAAAGGAGGAAGAAGAAGCCCGGAGAAGAGAAGAGCAAGAAAGGGAAAAAAAGGGTTGTCGAGGAAGAAAGATGTAGAAAACGACAACAGGAACAAGGAGATCATTCGGGAGGATCATCCTACAAAATTCCAATCTTGCACACATTTTCATCTTGTGGACTTACAGACAAATGGAAGAATGATGAAGGAAAAGTAAAATTGCCCGCAGTCCGGTGTAGTTAGCTCATTTATCCATGGGTGTATAAAAATGAAATAGTTAGACCGGAACTACTCGGTGACTTGGCCAGAGGTTTATCATGGGGTGTGGTGAAGTTAGAAGAGTTTCAGAACAAATACAATTCTATGATTTTGGAGAAGGACAAGTGGTTCACGGAGAAAGCCCAGATGATTGAAGAAACTAATCGACTCCAAACTGAGATAGATGTCGCCAAAACAGAGAGTGCTACTCGGGATAGTATGGTTCATGAAGAAATAATGGATGACTTAAACAAAGTTGTTAAACAGGATAACACTTTGAAAGTAACCATTGAAGAAAAAACAAAAATTATTGTTAGATTACAAGCGGAAGTCAGGCAGACACAAAAGGCACAAGATAAATTGAAGAAAACTAATAAACAGTTAGCTCCTAAGTTACAAAAGACAGAGCAAGAAATGCAAAAACTAAAAGAAAAATTCAAAGAGCAAAGCGGTGAGATAAAATGCCAAAGTATATCGACTGCAAAAGTGGAAGAGAGACTCGCAGTATGTAAGTCGGAGTTTATGGCCTTAGAAGAGAAGTTGCATACTGATCAAGAAAACTTAGATACAGTATCGACACAGGTAGCTGGGATTTTAGATCTAGATAAGCAAATAAATCAGTGGAAGTAGCATTGTAGTGATGCAAATGCAGTTTTGGTAGATAAAGAAGCAGAGGTGGAGCAGCTTCAGAAAGATGCAATAGTTTTGGACTTAACTTATAAAGTAAAGTTAGAGGAAGCGACAAAGAAAACAGTCGAATATATAACCCAAATATCGGATGTTACTATATCCTTTGATAAATTATTAGAGGGATTTAAGTAATGTATCCCTGAATTAGAAGCCTCTCTAATTAGTTATAGAAGTTCTAGTCAGCAAATCCTAGATCCGAAAGAGTTTTCTGAAGCAGAGATACAACTAGCAGAGGAAAATCTTAAGGAGATGTTCAATGAGTTACGTTATGATATAGTAAGAATTATGTTCCCTGAAATGCAGAATCAGGATGATGGCTTGTAAAAAAAAATTCTTTGTAATCAGTGGGTTCAGATCCACTGTGTGTGCTAGTGTTAGGAGCCGGTGTGGATGACAACTTCTATTGTAATCATGTATTTCTGATGTAATAGGAAGAAAGGGAATTTACAGAGGTTCTAAGAGTTTTCGAAGTTTGTAATTTTGGTGACTTATTGTATTTCGAAGGTTCGGAACAGTGTGCAGACTATGAGAAGTACGATGATGTTCCTTACGATACGTATTCTAGAAGTAACGAAGTACGAAGAACAAAGATACGTAGATTGTGGATGCTGGTGAAATCTATAGAATCCAAAGGAATCATTGTAAGAAGGTATTGTATTGCAGTGTTATACTCTTTCTATAATCAAAGATTCCACTTTCTGTTGCTGTGTTATGATTGTGTCTATACCGTGTTGGTGTGAAGGAGTGTTGTGTGTAATGAATATCTGAATAAACTGTAAGAAACAAAAATGCATGTTTATGAATACTGCTGTATTGGGGAATCCCCACTCCCCGAACCTCGAACTGGGTATTGTAAATTGCATTGAACAGTAACGGCCAAACAAGATCAAACTAGATCTTCACTTTTCCTAGATTGTAGGAAAGTGAATTGATTCTCTTCAACAACCTTTCTCGCCTTCATTTGAATTCAAAATCCACTTGTAGGAGTCGTGGAGCACTTCAAGAGTCTATATAAAGACTTCAAATCACTTGCACATTACATGGAAGCAATATACATACACTTGTGGCCATCATTGTCTTGCTCCATTTTTTTGCATCATCTTCTTCAACAACAATAAGCTTGCAAAGGTTGCTGCTCTCTCTATAGAGCTCTAAAGGATGATTCAACACTCATTGGAAAGGTATTAGTGTCTAATTTATGTTTAGAAATTCTCAAAGCATTTGGTTTTGTATATGGGGAGAAATCTCAGTTTTTTGTCTTGGGGTCTACTCTATGCATTCCTGAAAAATAGGAGGTACTTGTTGAGTGTCAGGTTCATTCCAAAAGCATATTTTGCTTATTTCTTGTACTCTTGTGCATTCTATACACTCAACCCTATGTATATCACTCCTCCAAAAGGATTTTTTCCGATTGTAATCATGTTGGCTGCTATGAGCATTTGAAGTTGATTGTCTCATCCAAAGATGAGCTAATCAATGCGCAAACCTACCTATTTTGCATCGACTCTTTCTCCTTGATGCTCCAAAGTACATAATGCATTTTATTGCACTTATCGAATGCCTATAAGGTCCACTTGAGTCTCCATAAGTTCAAGGGCTAGTCTTATACCGCTTGGCTAGACCAAACTTCATCGATTTGCAACTCACTTTTCTATGTCCTACAAGCTTCTCCAAGTTCTTTCAGTGAAGATATTGTCATATTGTATATGTTTTCAACTATTTTGTATCTCATGACTACGTTTATCTATACTGACTCCCTTTGTAAAAGTTATATAAGCATGGACCAGGTTTGAGCTTTACATAGCATTGCACACTAATAAGACCTTCATCTAGAGTCTATCTAGATTGCCATCTAAGCTCCACCTTAGGAGCGCACGAGTGGACAACACTATTGTTGTGATTGAATTACACTTGGCAATCTGAGAATTTGAGTTCTCTATCTCTCATTCTATGTTTTTTTTCTCTCAAATTTATTTGTTGGTCTATTCCATTGTGATGTTATTTTCTTACACTTCCTATCTAAAATAACATGGACCAATGTCTCTCAGCATCTACACCACTTGATCCAAACATCAAGATCACATGGAGGATTCATCATCACTTGTGGATGTTCATATTAATTGATATCTTATTTGATCATTACTTTACCTAGCCAACACTAGACCACATGTTGCCTATGTAGTTGGGATTCTCAATCAGTTTGCATAGCAGCCTCGTCAAACACATTGGGATGTTGATCTTGCCCTCACTTGACATCATGGTCTTTTGTACAGAGGGGAGCATCGAGCTTGCTAGATATTCAGATTCAGATTGGGTTGGAAATCTTGATTCCAAATGCTCTACTTCAGGATACATATTCTTGCTTGGCTTAGAACCTATATCTCGAGCAAGTAAGAAGCAGCCTCCAGTTGCTTGTCATCCATCGAGGCTGAGTACCGAGCATCAAGCTTTGCAGCATGTGAGGACATCTGGCTTTGATGTTTATTATCTAACATTGTGTTTTGCAAGTTACTCCAACATGCATCTGCATGGACAATGAGTCAACCTTGGCCATGACCAAGAATACAGTGTTCCATGCTTGGATGAAGCATATCGAGATCCAATACCATTTCATCTGCAAGAAGGTCATATCTCAAGAGATTACTCTGGAGTAGTGTACCACTCAGGAGAACCTAGTGGACACGTTAATGAAATCTCTACCTCCAATTCCACTCTAGCACTTGGTGGACCTCTACAACATTCATCGGCTCCAAAATGGAGCTCCAAAGGGGGTGTTGACAACATGGTTTCTTCTACATCATTTCCATTATCTGCATGAGTGCATCTCCATTTTGTATCCAAGAGGCACTCTATTTCTATTTCATTTCCATTTTATATTGTATTTATTTTGTATTTAGGTACCTTGCCATTTGTTTCTACCTATGTACTCATTCTCCTTCAAGGGGAAATATCCCACATATAATGTACTTTGGAGAGCCCCCTCCAATTCTATATAAGGAGGGCCTCTACCAAGTATCATTTGTACTTAGTTAGTAGCTTGAAGATCCTACTTCATGCTCTTGGCAAGCTCACTCTAATCCATGTGAGTTTTCCCATTTCATGGTCTACTCACTTTTGAGTCTCACACTCTTTCATTTTGTGATCACACTCTTTCATTTTGTGATCACACTCTTTCATTTTGTGATCACACTCTTCTTTTTGGTTTGCTTTTGCACATGTAATCTCTACAAGAACATTCTGATTGATAGTTCCTCATTAGGTTTGTCCTTGAAATCTATAAATTTGGTGTATCTTGCATAAGAAGAAGCATTCTTCTTGACAAAGCTTACATCCACTTTTTGTCCCCATTGGAAAAAATTAAAGTGCAACCTTAATCTACTCAGGTCGGATTGTGATTTCAATTTCTTCATTTTCCCAGCTCTCCACTTACTTGGACATACCTATCAAAATCTATGCAGACCAACTAGCCTCTATCTTTTATGAATCATTTTGGATATTTGGAAGTTGTAGAATTCCTTAGACAACATGGTATATTTGAATTTCTAATAATTTTAATGCATTCCCTAAGCTCCTTTTCTATTTGTTCCTTCTCTAATAGCATCTATTCTTCATCAAATTCCAAATGAACTATCTCCTTAGTTCATTCATTGTCTAGGAACCCATGTCCCTTGGATAAGGACATGACATGCACATTTAGCTTTACAACTAGAAATACTTAAGTCATTTCGTGTATTAAGGTGATAGAGAAAGGTACACTCCACTCAAGTTAATAAGACTTCATAAGAAAGAAATTCATCACAAAAAGAAAAATCACAATTTCCATCACATATTTTCACCACACCGCTTAAACAATTCCATCAAAGTAATCATCACATGTAAGCAAGGTTTTCTTCTATTTGTGTAATTGGAACATAAATAAATGAGCTCCTCAAAAACTAAAATAAAAAGTAAAATTATTGAAAATAAAATAAAATCCCATCATACTCACACAACCCATCCTATACCTTGTATTGTGCCCAATAAATATCACACACGCACATGTGATACAATGACTTGAATGATGTGTGAGTGACTCACTTCCCATCCATATATACCCTCTTGTACTCTAAAAATAGCAATGCTTTGGAATAGTCTAGTGTGAACATGTGGCTATCATGAAACACTTATTCCCATGACTACTTTAGTGCCTTAGGGTATCCCCCGAGCTTGGGACCTTGGCTAGCCGGCCCTTGTCCCTCACACACATGGACTAATCCATGTGAATCAAATGTACTGGTCCATGTGGATCAATGCCTGACTCTCTCTCCCCCTTCTAAAGATCATTGTCCTCAATTATCAATGAGGGAAAGTACTTGCAAACCAAAGCTTTGGATTCCCAAGTAGAGTCAGTTAGTGCTATCACTCTTGGATGACATGATTCCTCAATTGCTTCTGTCTCCAATCTAATATCCTCTCTAGAGAATGATTTGTGCTATCACTTTCTCGCAATCAAACAATACCTTCTATTAGATTATCCTCCCTAGAAATATACTTCTGAAGTTTATTGACATGAAACACTGGATGAACTCTGCAATCTGGAGGAAGCTCTAATCCGTATGCAACTTCACTTAGCTTTTTAACTATCTTCCAAGGTCCACAAAACCTTGGTGAAAGCTTACTACAATTCCCTGTGGAGAGTGAAGTAGATCTAGCTAGTACCTGAAGAAAGACTCTGTCTCCTTCCTCAAAGGATCTAGGAGATCTCTTCCTATCAGCATACTTTTTAGCCTTATCAGCTGCTTGCTGCATCTTGGCTTTAGCTATTTCTAAATTTTTCTTGGAGGCTCGCAAAGAACTCTGAAGCACTCGGACATTTCTTTGGCATGCCTATGGTAGTGGGGGCATTGGGATTCATGCCATAGTTCATCTCAAAAGGAGACATACCTATCGCCTTGTAAGACCTATCATTATAAGAAAACTCAGCTAGTGGCAAATAACTATCCCAATCTGTCTGTCTCTTAGACACTGTTGGCAGTAGCCTTGGTACATCAGGAACTACAAGACGTGAAAGTCAAAGAAGGGAGTCAGAGCGAAGGGACAGCACGAGCAAACAGGGCAGTCAAAGAAGATCTGGCAAGTAGGCCAATATTTTTTCAAGACATTAATGCAAACCAGAGAGATGGACATGCAGGGAAGAAGAGCAAGTAGGGAGCTTGAAGATATGTATGGCAGATCACTAGAAGAAATCCCTACAACAACAGTGATTTTTATCACTAATAATCATTGTAAATCTCATTTCACATTTTTGTAGCTCCATTTTGTGCAAGCCAAGGAGTCCTTGAGCTTGAGGAGCCTTAGAAGTAGTTGCGTACCAATTTTCATAATTTTTAGATCTCGTTTGAGCCCCCAAATAAGCCCTGGAACCTAATTTTTAACTAGGCCGGACACTAGGTCTGGACAGGGCCAAAAGCTAGTCAAAAACTATAAAAGGAGCTAGAGAGCTCATTTTTGAGGTTAGATTGTAATTGAAACGAACTTGTAAGAGCTTGTGAAAGTAATCTAAAGAACTCCATTGATTCTCTCTCTTTGTCTTGCCGTGTGTGCGCGTGTGTGTGTATGTGTGTGCATGCTTGTGTGCTTCTCACTCACGCACTTGTGCCGCCACTTGCTCGAGGTCTTCATACCATCCTCACGTCTTCCCGGATTGACATTAAAGGAGGTGCTACTCATCACTGAGCTACACCAAATTTTGGCGCCGTTGCCGGGGATCGAGCTTTGAGGACGAGCGTGTGATGGTAAGACGTAGAGTTGACGCGTTGGAGTTGTAGGTATTTTCTTTACTCTCATCGATTTTCTTTTACCTTCTTCACCATCTTCATCACCATCATCATCATCACCATCTTCCACCTCCATCTCCATCATCGCGAAAATTTCAGTTTTTGACTATATCCCCATCTCCACCTCATTTCCCTCATTTCACTTGTGAGAGAGAGCGAGAGAGCGAATTTGCATGTGCTGTTTTTTGCATGTTTTGTGAGCTTTCTGCAGGTACAGGCCGCATCATCATCCCCAGCACCCTGCGCAGGTACGAAAATCGGAGTAACTGTCTGTGTGTCGCCGAGCTCTGTCAATCGCGACCGACTGAAAACTTGTTCTAATTGCTAAACAAAGTGCATATCCATGACCTACAGGCCTAGAGCTTCCCAAAAATGTGTTTAGTTTTTTGAAATTCCACAGATTTCTGTCAATCGCGATCGCTCTGTCAATCGCGATCGAGAAACCACGACGGACAGACCTGTCAATCGCGATCGACACGTCAATCGCGACCGACAGCCCACGACGGCTCTGTCAATCGCGACCGACAGAGTCAACGACCGATTGACCACGACCGACTGACCATACGCGTGACACGTGTCAATCGCGATCGAGCCATCAATCGCGATTGACTCATCAATCGCGACCGACACAGTCAACGACTGTTTGACCACGACGGACAGACCACGACGGCTCTGTCAATCGCGACCGACACGGTCAACGACTGTTTGACCACGATCGACAGACCCTCGCGACCGACCTGTCAATCGCGATCGACTCGTCAATCGCGACCGACAGAGTCAACGACGCTTTGACCACGATTGATTGACTTTTCGGCCACGTGTCAATCGCGACTGACCAGTCAATCGCGACTGACAGCCACGACGGACCTGTCAATCGCGATCGACACGTCGATCGCGACCGACCTGTCAATCGCGACCGACAGACTTTGCGAACGCGTTAGAAGGGCAAATTAGGTCAAATTTTCAAGGCAAAATTATTGGTCTAAATTTTGATTGAGTGTGGGACAAACACTAGGGTGTAGTATTGCATCGCGAGGCCGTGCCACAAGCTACTCGAGTATTCCTGTTTGACTGTTAGCTTGTATTGATTCCTGATTTAACTCCCTAAACCCTGAACAGTCCTAACTTTTTCATACGAAATCCAATTTTTGAGCTCTTGGGCTTGTTGGAAAGCTCGTGGCATATACTACACGCCCTCAACTGTTTTTTATAAAGATAATGCGTTGATTTTCAGAGAGGGTATTTTGAAGTTGACCATACCCAGGGGGATCAAAGTCAGGGGTCTTTAGAATTATTTTTCTAAAAGTCACAATGCAAATATGTGTTTATGTTACATGAATGAAAGTGGCTGGTTGTGTCCTTGAATCTAAGCATTGAGCTAACCGTGGGTCCTTTATAGGTCCATTGAGAGCAACTGAGAGCGTACAAAGCAAGGTTTCTTTGCAAGCTTGAGAACCGGGTTCTTGAGCACCATAAAGCAAGGGATCAACAAGTAAGGTTGGATTATTCTCAACTCCCTCTGTCATTTCCTAGCTCAAGCTAAGAACGAGTAGAGAAAGGAGTAAGTCAGGGCGACGATAGGCAGTTATCAAGTTGAAGACTACCTAAAAACTCAAGTTCAAGTTAAAAACATAATCTCTGTACTGTCGATACCCTAAAGGAAAAGGATCTAACGTGGAACGATCAACCTAAAATACGAAGAACATTCAAGTGTTCCTGACGACGCGATATCAGACAAGACCATAAACACAATAATTAACTAAAAAGAACCAAGTGACTGGTACCAATTGATCGGCAACGAGGTTGTACTCTGGAAAAAAATTTGGGCTAATCAGTTAGGCATATGAACCTTAGGTCAGGACGACATTTAGCAAGGGAAAGACAAAGCCTTAGGTCTTCAGAGGCTAGTGTCAATCATACTGCAAGGTCTTGGGCCCAGCAGTTGAGTCACCACTCTCATTACCCTAGCTCGGATACCAGTGAGTCAGAAATGTCTCAAGGCATGGACAGACCTACGGGAAGTTCAGGAGTGCCTTATTTGTACAGGGTAGAAGGCCCTTACAAAACACAGCTGGAATATCTTAGGACCAACCGACTAGGTGCTAGCATCTATGAGGACGGCCTAGGAAGATCCGTGGTCCAGATTAAAAACCCTGACCAATCCATAGGACTAGAACACCCAGCTGTCAAGTTTGAAAATGGAGCATACCTGGACAAAGAAGGAACTATATATGTTGTCACTAGTCACCCTGATAGGACAGATGACTTCGGGAATGTAATCTCAGAAGCGGATTTAGGTGACCTAGAACAAGGGAACATGGGTGCGGAACCTAGAACCCCTCGAGGTAAATCAGTTCTCACTAGGATTATCACGCCTGAATGGGTCCCCCAAGACAACAAGAGCATAGAGTTGCTCCTCAATCGAGAAACTGATGAAGCCTTTTGGAGGTATAAGTCTAATCAGCCAACAGACATAGGAAATATCATGATCTATGAGCTTAAGGATCCGGATAGCCCAGGCAGAGTGACCTACTTAGATCATGCTTCAGAACGGATCTTTGTGGTGACAGAAAATGATAGGCACGCCTACACTTGGAAGGGTGAATTTATTTTCCCCCAACCGAGATCAAATGTATCCTATGGTCACCCTGGGGCTGGAACTTCCCAAGCTCATGGTACGCAAAGAGACAGAAGTAGAGATAGACCAGAAGTAAGTTTTGCCAACCCAGTGGGCAGAGAAAGAACGAGAACAGAGACGAATAGGGTAGAACCTGAGATGCATAGAGCCCACAGGAACCAAAGAAATGTAGATGGATTCCCTCTGCCGAGGCCTAGAGAGCACACAAGAACTTTGAGACCCACCCAGCTAGTTAAGTCCATGAAGAATTACTTTGACGGCACAGGAGATCCCTATGATCATGTGGCGGAGTTCAAGCAAGTCTTGAGAGCTGAACAAGTGGAGGATCTGTTCACGCAGTACAATGCCTTCGGTCTAACCCTTAGGAACACAGCACTTACGTGGTTTCAGCCATTAGATGAACGCCAGTTCAGGAGCATAGATCAACTCCTAGAGGCATTCATTGTAGAGTTCTCTAAGAGCGGCATAAGACACAACACCTCCTCACTGATTCACAGCTTCAAGCAAACCCCTCAAGAGACTGTGAGACTTGCAGGAAGAAGATTTAGACAATATCTTGAAAGGTGCCCTATTTCGGAGCTACCCACATCTGCTAAACAAGTAGCCTTATTCCTTGATGGATTGCTGAGTACGAAATTGAGATCCTATGTGTATCTGAAGGACCCTAGGACTATAGAAGAGTGTGTACGCATGTGCATTGACATTGAAGATAACCTAGGGGAAGAACTAGAGCTTTCCAAAATCTACAAAGATTCAGATAGTGCATCTAGTCACTCTTCCACGCAGTCCACATCAATTGAGGAACTTGCCGAAAAGGTAGCTCAGAAATTAGGTGTATCGAGCAAACAAATCCCAAGGTTTGCCCCTGTGAAAAGATGCTATACATGCGGTGGCGACCATATGGCGAATGTGTGTCCCATTATGGCCCAACCCCAAGTTAACCCTAGTAGCCAGTACTGCACCATAGAACGGAAGTACACAAACCACACTGCGCAAGATTGCCCATACAACAAGCAGGCAGTTAGGCATCCCTACCCTCAGCCCTACCAACAAGGCAGATACCAGAACCAGTACCCTCCACAACATATATGGCAGGCCACAACAAAATTTCCAACCTCAATATCAAAACCAACAAAGGCCTCAGCCTGTGCTAGCACAACAACCCCCAGCCCCAGCTAATGTGATCCCGGTAAAGTATACGGCGGTAGAAGAGAACCTGAATAGAGCTATAGTCCCAGTAACACCCTTGATCTCTGAAAATGACCCAAGTGATCATAGCTTTGATTCTACCCATGTTGATAGCCCCCAGGCCTACTACATGCAGTCTCCTGAGCATGGTGAGTCCTACTATGGTGAAGAGCCAAACGAACTTAGTTGGGAGTCAGATTACACGAACGTCATGTATGCAAACCCCAAGTCTAGGCCTCAACCTAGACAGGTACGACCACCAATTCCTAGAGGACCATGCTACCGATGTCAGGGGGATCACTTCATTCGTGATTGTCCCTTGCCTCCGCCCACACAACCTCAGTCCGTGACTATCCAAGGCTTTTGCCAAGACTGCGGAAAAGAGCATCTCCTACGAGATTGCCCTAAGAACCCCAATAGCATGCCTAAAATCACCCCTATCAACGTTGTTGGGTTAGTGGTAGACTCCTCAGGAAGTGTCACTTCCACTGCACCCGTACAGGTAGTCACTCGAGCTCAAGCTTTGCAGCAAAACCAAGGGGTAGGCAAGGAAAAGAGCCCAGACACTAGCGATACTGAGAGCCAAAATAAAAAGAGAACAAGAGCTTGGAAAGATAGCCGCGAACGTATGAAAAGGCAATGGGCAAAGAAGATGAGTGAACTTGAGGAAAGTCTACGAGAAACCAAGGCTAAAATCATAGAGATCACATCTCAACCGCACTCTCACACATTCCCACCGCTACCATCCCCATCACCCTCCATCCCTTCACCCTCTAAGACAGCCCACGTAACCCACCCACCACCCCAAACAGGATCGGTATTAGCTGATCCCACTCCCGAAGACATAGACATGATGCTTAAAGCATATCAGGCCAGAATCCAAGAAGGGCCAAACGTCACGGATCATGACAAGTGCTATCCTAGAGCTGACCTAGAGATAGAAAGAACCAAACTATGCGCGAAAATGGTCGCGTTGGCTCAGACTATGTTTGAAGCCAGTCGCCTTTTCAATTACTCAGGCTCAGCCAAAACGCAATTACACTTGGATGGATTCCTAGAGAAGTTAGAGAGGATAATTGCAAGATCTAACAAGGAAGAAAAAAATCAAGACCAAGAAAAAGCAAGCAAAAACATGAATCATTCCCAATCGGAAGTTTATGTGGCCAATTCCACTAAACCAGACAGTTTCCCCTCCTTAGAAAGAATAGAGCAGCTAATTACAAAGTCAGAAAAGGAACCTACCCCTCAAAGGAAGGAAAGGGCAAGAGAACGGGTAAGCCAGCCTCTTCAGGAAGCCCGTGGGCCTCCTCAAGAAGCTTATCTTCCCCCCCAAAAGGCAGATGAGCCTCCCTCGAAAGCTCAAGTACCTCCACAGGTGGCCTACATTCCTTCTCAGGGAATGTGTGAGCCTGTTCGGAAAAGTAATAGAATAAGTAATCCTCCCCAAGAAGCTTGTGCTCCAGCCATTTGCGAGAACGAGGAGAGAGTCAACAATAGAATCAGCCCTCCTTCACAGGTTGCTTATGCGCCCAATTCTACGGAGCCAGACACTTCTTCTTCTATGAATCGGTTTGCACCAGACTTCCTACGAGAGATTCAAGAAGACAAATGGGATAACGAAAGCGAGGTCGCCCCTCCTTTTGAACTTGTGGACGATGCACACGACCAATTCCCACAGGACATCCCATCTATTTACGGGGAGCATGAGAGTGTTCAGTCTCACGAGAGATTAGACTTTGAGTCGAATTCCATACAAGAGCTACCCCACTTCACAGGCCCATGGGAAGCAAAGTCCACATGTATGAGAGCACCCACAGTCATGGTAAGGAACGACGACTCAGTCATTCCTAGGAACACAGAGGTAGTGAAGAACACTAATGTGCAGTGTAATCTCAAGTTAGAAGAGCTACTCAAGGTTAGACCTGAATTATGGAAACATGTAGCCAAACAAGTACCAGAGATAGCAAAACCTCGTTCCCAGGTAGGATCCCATAGGACAGTGCCAGAAATTCCCTTGGATAAGATAGGGGATATGTGTGAAGGTGAAGAAGGGAACACCTATCTTCCCATCACCTACCAGGACTACACCACGAAGGCAATTTTGGACTCAGGTGCAGGAGTTGCAATTGCCACTACCTCCTTATGGAAGCGTTGGGGCAAGCCAGCACTCAGGCCAACAAGAATGAAATTGCAGATGGCCGATGGTCATATTGAGAGACCCTTAGGATTGCTGGAAGGGATAACTCTCACCACTTGTGGTGTTGAGTTCGAGCATAGTTTTGCTATATGTGACTTCAGCAAAAATCATGCCTATGAGATGATCTTAGGAAGACCATTCATGCGACAGTTGCAAGTGGTACAGGATTGGGGAACCAATTCTTTGTACCTGCAGCACTTAGGTGTTACAACCAAAGTCAATCTCAAAGATTACTCTCATAGGGATGTACCTCCTATCCAGTGGAATCCCATCCATAGAGCTAAAGATGACACAGAATCGGTGCATTCCATAGGATCAGGATCCTCCTGGATGCACAAAGACACTCACTTATGGATGTGCAAGGTAGCAGTAGAAGAAGAGAAGAGAGAGAAAGCCAGAGAGGTAGGTGCGAAAGAAACCCATAGATCAATCCAAGACCCAGCCTATGCACCTGTAGTTTTTCCAGACGAAGAATTTGAACCTCACGGTTGGGCAGAAATTTTAGCAACAATGGACGTAGCCATCAACGAAGAACAATGGACACCTCACTGTGATGAGGATGGCTATGACATTTCAGTCTTCTCCATAGAGCCAATCATGGGAGAGGCAGTTCTAGAAGAATGCGAACCTAGCCCTGATGCATTTGAGGATGCAAGTGACTCCGATCTAGAGTCAATCATTATGGACCCACCATTTGCATCAGATGAAGAATACTTCCATGAGGTAGAATTTCAAACCCAGAGGCATGGAGAGCTGACAAATGACGTAAGATTAGCAACACATGTGACCCCTAAGGAAGAAGGAAAGAAACGAAAGAAGAGAGAAGCCTTACCAGAAGAGGAAGAATCTTTGTTTGAGGTCCCAGAAAATTTTAAGAAGTATGAGATAGATGACAGGAGAGTCATGATTAGAATGCCCAAACGAGAGGCACAATCAGGAGAGGCCTATGATAACAAAGAAACCACCAAGAAAATAGTAGTGGCCATAGAAGAAGGAGAGGAGAGATGCACGTATATAGGCCATGACCTGACAGAAGAAGAAGAGCATGAATTGATTGCCTTGCTAAGAGAATACAGAGATGTATTCGCTTGGAGTTACAAGGATTTGAAAGGGGTTGACCCAGACATATGCTCACACACTATTCCCATGACCTCAGATGCTAAACCCTCGAAGCAAAAGCCTTATACATATAATGATAATTACGCTGCTAAGATCAAGGAGGAGATAGATAGACTGGTCGAAGCTGGATTTATCTATGAAATTGAGCACACTGAATGGGTATCCCCCATCGTAGTGGTGCCCAAGAAGAATGGCAAGCTGCGTGTGTGCATTAACTTGAAAAAGGTTAATGCCGCCACGATTCGAGATAACTATCCGCTTCCCATCATAGAACATCTCTTAGAAAGAGTGGCAGGCAAGGAAGTGTACAGCTTCCTTGATGGATTTTCTGGCTACAATCAAGTAGCCATAGCTCTAGAGGATCAGCATAAGACAGCTTTTGCCACAGAATGGGGCATTTTTGCTTTTAGAGTAATGCCATTTGGGCTTACCAATGCGCCAGCTACCTTCCAGAGGCTGATGTGCCATGTGTTTAAGGAGTTCCTGAGGAAGAGTTTAGAAGTCTATGTTGATGATCTCTGTGCTCATTCCAATGTTAGACAAACCCATATTCCTGAACTCAGACAAATCTTTGACAAATGTAGAGAATACCAGGTCTGCCTGAACCCAGAAAAGTGTGTTTTTATGGTCAGGCAAGGCAAGATTCTAGGACACATAGTGTCAAAGAATGGCATATCGACAGACGAAGAAAAAGTGAGAGCCATAGCAGAGATACCGAGGCCAAAGAATGTCAAGGAAGTACAAGCTTTCATGGGGCATTGTGGTTATTATCGACGATTTATACACATGTATGCTGTCATTGCAAAGCCCATGTACGGACTTCTGACAAACTTTGAGTGGACGGATGAATGTGAGAATTCCTTCCAAGAGCTTAAACGAAGATTATGTTCAGCACCAATCTTGACCACACCAGATTGGAATAAGCCATTCCATGTTCATGTTGATGCGTCCAATTATGCCATTGGATGTGTGCTTGCACAACCTACTGGTGAAGGTAATATGGATCTTCCAATTGCCTATGCCAGTAGACAATTGAATGCGGCTGAACGGAATTACACCACTACAGAGCGCGAAGGATTAGGCATGGTATATGCAGTCAAGAAATTTAGACACTATTTGCTTGCAAATAAGTTTAAATTTTTTACTGATCATCAGGCATTGTTATACCTAGTAAACAAGCCATGCAATACGGGAAGATTAGTAAGATGGTTTCTCTTGCTAATGGAATATGATTTTGAGGTCGTGGTAAGAAAAGGGAGGACTCACTTGAGAGCAGATCATCTCTCTAGACTCACGTCTGGAGAAGCCCCACAAGGAGTATCAGATGACCTTCCTGATGCTTACCTATTTAATTTGGAGGTGGTGCCGCAGTGGGCTAAGCCTTTGGTACCAGTCTTGACATACGGGCCTAACCATCCAGTGGTAAACACACGGAATAGAGAGGTTGTAAAAGCCCAAAAGTATCACATCATGGCCGGAAGCATGTACAAGCACACAGATCAAGGGATCTTGGCTTATTGCGTAGAAGAGGATGAGTACGCTAAATGGTTGCAATTAGCACATGTAGGTGCGTTAGAGCAACACCATTCAAAGCAACGAACATTGCAGACTCTAAAAAGATTCGGAGTGCATTGGCCAACTATGGACGCGGATGTCCAAAAGTTGTGCAAGGAATGCCCAATCTGTTGCACTAAACCACCTGTGGAACATGCCACTCTCTATCAAATATCCATTGTGCCAGATTGGAGTGAACCTCTAGTATCATTCTTGCGGACAAACACATTCCCCCCAGACATGACTCTAGCTAGGAGAAGGAGTTTAGAACAAGAAGCCCTGGATTATTCACTCATAGGTGATAATCTATATAAGCGCGGTAAAGATGGTTACCTGAGATTATGTGTCCATGAGAGTGAATATCTTAAGATCTTAGAAACTGCTCACCAAGGTGTAGCAGGAGGACACTTTGGACCAGATCGGGTGATCAAGGCAATATTGTTTGCGGGCTTCTGGTGGCCCACCCTTCACATGGATGCACATACCTATGTGAAACGGTGTGATATCTGTCAAAGGACTCAGTATCCTATACGCAAAGATGAGATGCCACTGAAACCTATGATGGGTGGACGTGCATTCTCTAAGTGGGGAATAGACTTCGTAGGTCCTATTAATCCCCCAGCTAAGGGTTCTCATGCGGAATACATCATTGTGGCAACAGATTATCTCACCAAGTGGGTAGAGGTAAAAGCTACAACCAAGAACGATGCTCAAACAACTGCCAAATTCTTGTTTGAGAATGTATTCACGAGATATGGACTACCTATAGAGCTTGTAAGTGATAGAGGCACTCATTTCTTGAATGAAGTTATTGAAAATCTACTCCAAGAATTCTTGGTGATACACAAGAAGTCTGCCCCTTATCACCCTCAAGCTAATGGTCAAGCTGAGAGCACTAATAAGATTTTGTGCAATGTGCTGACAAAATTAGTGAACACTAAACGCTCTGACTGGGACAAACAGCTACACCATGCTGTTTGGGCATACCGAGTTGCCTACAAAACGGTACTCCAAGCCACCCCCTTTCAGATGGTATTCGGCCAAAACGCTGTGCTACCCTTGGACTTCCTAATCCCTACATTGAGAGTAGCACAAGAACACGAATGGACAGGTCACGAGCTCTCCTCTAGGATCTTTGACCTTGAACGATTAGGAGAAACAAGACTAAGAGCCGCTGCAGGAATATATGCCGCCAAGAAGAGACAGAAGGCATACTTTGATGCCCACGTGAAGGATAAAGGCTTGAAAGCAGGAGATCTAGTCTTGGTCTATACACTCAAACAACACGCGAGGAAGCTAGAAAAGAGAGGCTACGGACCTATGATCATCAATAGGATCTCCACAAGTGGAGCAGTGCAATTGGCCACATTAGAGGGTGATGTTCTCCCAAATTATATTAGCGGTTGCAGAGTCAAGTTGTATCAGGAACCCCTCACGGAGGAAATGCTTAGCCGACTCAACACTGCTAAGAAACGCAAAGAGGAAGAAAAGAGAATTAGAGAAGAAGCTCAAGCAGAGGCTTTAGAACGCATCAGAAGGATGAAACTACGAAGGCAAGGTAGAGATCAGCCTGGAGCGAATGACTATGCAGACCAAGGATTTCCCATAGCCATGTGTGAAGTTGCAGGAACAAGCTCGAATAGAATAATTGATAGACGTCCTTTCATAACCATAGACATAGGACAAGGAAAGAGTACAAGGACCGTAAGAGCCTTGATTGACTCAGGTGCTGCCACTAGCGCTGTTAAGTTGTCTTACTGTCAAGAGCTACAGTTAACTGTCCATCCTGTGGAAGCATACCTCATAGGATTGGGAGGCGTGGAAACCCCTTGCATGGGCGAGGTGGAACTTCCCCTCTACATTCACGAGGAGGCAATGACCGTTAAAGTACTAGTGTGTCAAGATGAGGATCTCACTGAACCTCTCGTCTTAGGTCAGGATTGGATCTATGACCAAGCAGTCAATCTAGACCTAAGAAGTGGACTTCTCCAGGTTTGGGTCAATCATAGTCGAGTTACAGTAGAATTAGACAATGGAGCACTCAAGGAACTAGGAAAGGCACAGACTCCTGGTCCTTCCAGGGGTACACATGAAGATGACCATGCTGTTCTTGTCCAAAACTATGTGTTGCAGAGGAATGATATTTGCAAACAAGGAGTCAGGAATGCAACGAAACTCCCTTCTTTTCCAAAGGCTAGAAGGAGGCAACAACCCAAGGTGGATCAAAGGCAGAAGAAGCAGGGTACTACCTATGTCAGAGATCAAAAGTACCTGCGCAGCAGAATGGCCCAGAAAACAAACCAGGTATGGGTGCGGAAAGGCGAACGACCGGTTGCACCACCTTCAACTACAGGGGCAAAGCCTCTTATTAGTGACCAACAACACAACGCTAATAAGAAGTCTTTCAGAAATTCTTCTGCTAAAGTAAAATCTATTTGGGTGCCCAAGAAGTCGATGAAGGCAAGCCCACAATCAAGACAAATTTGGGTGCCTAAGGCTTGCTTGATGGCACAAGTTGCTACGCTGAGGCCACAACCTAAACGGCATAACGCAGTTATGCATGCTGTCAGATTTCACTCGTTCTCGACACTCATGTACACACCAAAACCCAAGAACGTGCATGTAATCGATTGTATATGGGTCCCAAAAAGGCCTCGTTTTCAAACCACGACACCGACAAAGCTCTGTAGAGACTCTCCGAAACCGAAAGCAAAGCCCACTCACTGCATTTGGCAGCCTAGGGTCTGTAATAAACCCCTCGACCCCAATTTGTAAATTCATAACCCACTTACTAACTGCAATAGTTTCCTAGGACAACACAATCACTAACTACACACACTGTCTTAATGCACTTACTAACCACTAACTCACCATCTACCTTATGTTAATGTTGTAACGGGGACAACAACGGATTTATTTTGTCCATTACAATGTTAACACTTGGTTCTATATTCTCACAGAACCAATCAGCAAACAGGGCCATGGCAGAAGCAGGTACCAGCTCTCAAGCCGGATCTGGTCCCCAGATCGTGGACATAGAAACACTTCTCCTTGAGCCACGTCTCACTGCAAGACCGCAAGAGCTTCAAGAAGTGCATGTGCTCCCCATCCAGGATCCTCCTCAAGGACACACTTCTCAAGTAGGTAAGCATGCGCATTGGTTCAGTGATGTTGCTGGACCACTGGGCGATGGAACCTACTTCTGGGAAGCAGAATTGGAGTTCAATGGCAAATGGGGTCGATACCACTTTTTCACACGCGAATTTGAAAGCTACCATAATGCCGAAGTCATGAGGTCAGTTTGGGTCAAGGCGGGTGTGGAAAGTTACTTCAGGGCCCACATACCAAAGCCGGATTTTTTACGATGTTCATATCTGATCAGTACAATCACGCCAAGCAGGACCAAAGGAGGCGACAGCACCTTTGTGTTGCCATCACTGCTGCCGGGTAATGAGCTTAAAAGGTTCAAGCTGGACCTCAATCTGGTAAGAGAAGCATTGGGAATGTATGGCATGCACATCCCAACAGAAAAGGAAACCATGGTCCCAGGTCGCATGAAGCACAAGGATCTGAATAAGTTGAAGGATATGGTAGCAATGACACCTACCATTGCGCTTCACCTGCGAACCATCATGCAACACTTTGCGTTTTCCGCCCAAGAACGATTCACAATGCCCCCGAAAAAAATATGGTTCAGTTTATATCTAGCAGAAACCGAAAGCCTGCCCATCAATGTTCCACACTGGATCATAGACCAGATCCACCTAGCACATCAAAGGTGGAACAAGAAACAGAAGAATGTGCTCCACGGGTGTTGTGCTTTGACCAGAATAATCTATAGATGCTTGGCTTATGACGTGCCTGTTCAGCGGGCACTCGTATGGTCCCGAGTCCAAGAATTCCAAAGAAGACTATCAAAAGCAGGTCCCCCATCCAAGAAGATGAGGGGGGGAGTCCAACTACCCTGTGCTCAACCAAGGGGAGCTACCGCTACACCAGAAATCACTCCTCCCCAGACACGACGAGTTAGGCCATTCACAATCCGGTTACCAAGACCAAGCACGGAGGGGCCTAATCTGGTGTTTCCACCCATTCCATCCGATTTGGAATTCCCGCAGGGATTTACTCTTGAGGACCTCACGGATGAAGAAATTGCCAGATTAATCTATGACTCTAACCTCGAAGCGGAAGCAGCGCGAGCTCAGGAACCACAACCCAAAACAACATCGGCCCCCACCCAACCACAACCTGTAGAAGTCGATGTAGATGAACAAGAGGCAGGAGGAGATGAAGAAGAGGCCGACGAAGAACAACACCAAGAATATGACGAACTCTCCGAGTTAGCAAGTGCCCCAGCATATTCGGCACAAATCAAGAGACTATATCGAACCATGCGACTGGTTCAGGAACAGCATAAGATGTCTCTAGAACAGGGCAAAAGACTCATGAACGACTTGCTAGCGGAGGAAGGTGTGGACGAGTTGTTCATTGAGTCCATGAACCTTCATGCCGACGCCGTGGGACTGGATGAGGCCATTCATGAGGCAGTGGCCTACATCCACAGGTTTGAAAAAAGAGTTCCCGTTCGTCCCAGGAGGTCCGGGAAGCAAATTCACATCAATACATCAGCACCAGGCGAGTCAGCGCAAGCAGAAGAATATCACGAAGCACCGTTGTCACCACCATCCCCACCTCACACTACACAATTCACTCCACCACAGGACACTAGCACCACCACATCCACTACCACTACCATTGTCATGGGCATCCCACTCTCTCCGGGAATCCATTACGGGGGCGTCACCATGCCCACCTTCACCACCCTGTTCACCGATGTCACATCCACTCCACCCACGATTCCCATCTACACCGTCACTCAAACAGTCGACACGATGGAAACCTCACCTGCCACAGCACCACTTCCTCCCCCCATGACACCTTCCTCACCTATACCCCCTCCACCCACATCTCCGCCTACATCCACATCATTCACCTCTCCCATTCCCGCCCCCATTCCCCCTGCATCTTCACCCTTCCCAGCATTATTTAATGTAAATAACATATTCTTAGCATTAAACCAATGTGTATACCAGCTCCAGCATGAGTACAAAGCTCTGGACAACCGGTATCAGAGTCTGGAAACGTACCATCAAAACTTACAAAGACAATTTCTCACTCTACAAACAGAAAATGCAGAACTGAATCAACGCTACACGACGCTTGAGCAGGCTCACCAAACCTTATTGGCGGCCCCCCAACCATCGACAGAATCAGGTGCCAAACAACTAGAAGCTCTGCTCGAGGTATACCAAGCCGATAATCTCAAAGTCCGGCGTAACCTGGCACTTCTCAGAAAACACATGGCGGCCGCCCTAGAAGAAAACAAGAGGCTGCAGCAGCAAAATGAAGCAAATCTAGAAGCAGCAATGGAAGGCTCTCCACACGAAATTGATCCAGAGCAGTTTAAAGCTGTGCCCTCAGAGACAATGAAGACAATCTTGGACAGCTATGCAGATCTATTAGAAGCTCATGATGACTTGGAAAGGGAACGTGATGCGCTGCGCAATCAACTCCAAGAGCAACAGACAGCACCCAAAGTCACAGAAACGACCACGACTTCAGAAGAAGTCATGGCATTGAAAGAGCAGGTGGCCGAATTACAGGCAAGATTACTCACACATGAAAGGCAACCCTCTCCAGTGGTCGAACCTGAACCCGAGGATTTGGTACCCATCGAGGTAGATGAGACGTATGAGGAACCTTACGTTCCTATGCCAATGCCAGGTGGTGAGCAAACCGCAGAAGGAATGGATACGTTAGAAATCGAAGTACCTGAGTGGCTCCAAACACTAGAGAAAACGGCATCAACTCATGAAGATCGAGTGGCAGTTCAGATCCAATCTATGGCAAAGATAGAGGACACTATTATTAAATCAGAATACTTCCGCAGCATGTCCCACCATAGATGGATCGGAACCAATGATGATCAATACGTGCCCTATTGTATACTCCTGGCGGACTACAATGCAGAAATCCAACATAAATGTGGCAAACCTCCAACGTTTGCTACACAATTTGGGCCAGATGACATCCCAGAGAGTGCTAAAAAAGGATCCATTCATCAACCCACTTGGAGGATCCGACTCCTCGAAACCTATCCGGAGATGGTTCGCACCTGGACGAATATGCCTCTTTTTATTAAATATAACCCTTGTTATGTTCCTGTACTCCGCAGACGTACATGGCCAGAGTTTACCATTGCAGTCAAGAATATCAAGGGATGCGCCAAATGGTTAAACTACGTCTATCTAGCACCCCCTCAAGGGCCTCCCACCGTCAATTACATGATCTCCACTATACGGCACTGGAGCATCCGATTAAAGAATACCCCTGATGTAATGGCCCAGATGTGCATGAAAATTTTTGAGTTAATGCTTATTACATTCAGGACATTCAAGAATGTCAAGGACCCACACTTCTCAGGCGTCGGATTCCTTACAGGAAACCAAGATTTAGTTTATGACATGAGCACCACTCCTTCCATAGAGGTGATATACGCTTGGCACGCCAGAATAAAATACCTCCCAGCCTGCTTTAAACAAACATTCGAAGAGATGTTCATAACAGGGTTCTGGGAATACCACTCAGAAATATTTGTACCCAGACCCTCACATCTCCTCCATTTATTTGCTGTGGAGCGAACCATTCACTCAGAGCAGTTACGGGTGCCACATCCAGATGTCCCAGGGCCAGTCAATTGGGATGCATTGCTGACAGATCTAGCAAGGGGACTCAGGTTAGAAGAACACCACCTCGCCGCCGATGTTGTACAATACTACGTACAAAAAGCAGCTAGACAAGGGTCTGTCAGGGGCGACAGACGCGAGAGTGGGGGGGGTGTTGGCAGTAGCCTTGGTACATCAGGAACTACAAGACGTGAAAGTCAAAGAAGGGAGTCAGAGCGAAGGGACAGCACGAGCAAACAGGGCAGTCAAAGAAGATCTGGCAAGTAGGCCAATATTTTTTCAAGACATTAATGCAAACCAGAGAGATGGACATGCAGGGAAGAAGAGCAAGTAGGGAGCTTGAAGATATGTATGGCAGATCACTAGAAGAAATCCCTACAACAACAGTGATTTTTATCACTAATAATCATTGTAAATCTCATTTCACATTTTTGTAGCTCCATTTTGTGCAAGCCAAGGAGTCCTTGAGCTTGAGGAGCCTTAGAAGTAGTTGCGTACCAATTTTCATAATTTTTAGATCTCGTTTGAGCCCCCAAATAAGCCCTGGAACCTAATTTTTAACTAGGCCGGACACTAGGTCTGGACAGGGCCAAAAGCTAGTCAAAAACTATAAAAGGAGCTAGAGAGCTCATTTTTGAGGTTAGATTGTAATTGAAACGAACTTGTAAGAGCTTGTGAAAGTAATCTAAAGAACTCCATTGATTCTCTCTCTTTGTCTTGCCGTGTGTGCGCGTGTGTGTGTATGTGTGTGCATGCTTGTGTGCTTCTCACTCACGCACTTGTGCCGCCACTTGCTCGAGGTCTTCATACCATCCTCACGTCTTCCCGGATTGACATTAAAGGAGGTGCTACTCATCACTGAGCTACAGACACATATGCCCTCAACATGTCCTCTAAAATCTGGTTGACCCTCTCAGTCTGACCATCTATCTAAGGATGATCACCACTGCTCATCTTTAATGCCACCTTCAGTTTATCAAATACAAACTTCCAAAAGTGTCTTGTAAATCTGACATCCCTATCTGAAACTATGGATGTCGGTAACCCATGCAATATGAAGACATGCTAGATAAACAACCCCGCTACTTGTGGATCTTCTATTGTCTCCTGCAGGGGTATGAAATGAGCCATCTTGCTCAACCTGTCTACCACAACTAGGATAGTATCCCGCTTTCTTCGGGTCCACGATAACCCAACCATGAAGTCCATGGATACACTATCCCAGTTATGATTTGGAATCTGTAAAGGATGCAAAAGACATGGTGTCTTTACCCTTTCTGCTTTGTTGACTTGACACATAAAGCATTGTTGAACATAAGTGTGGATGTCTTTGACTAATCCACGCCACCAAAATGTTCTTCTAACAAGTTGTATTTACTTGTCAACACCTAGATGTCATGTGTAAGGCACATCATGGTTATCATGCATGACTTTTCTTCTCAAATCTCAGGAATCTAGTACGCAAAACTTTCCTTTTCGTTTGACTATTCCATTCTCTGTGAGAAATTGGAATACGGAATGGACTTGTTTGCTTTGTTAAGGGAAGAAACAGTTGGAACTGTCCCATCTCCTATAATAGAGTCATCACTAATCGCTCGAATAATCTTTAACAAATGTGGATCTTCCACCTATGTGTTGGGGGGTTCTTGGACAAGAAGGGATTTGAGTGTTTGTAGGAGAAAAGGGAAGACAAGAAGAAGAAGCTTAGCACTCCTCTGCACACTTCCTTGGTCACTCTTTATGCACACCTTGCACTTCACTTCTCTACGTCGCACACTGCACTTCTCTCTCTTGCTCCACTTAGACTATGCTCACTCTTGCTTACACTTAGGATTGTCCAAGAATGGTCCTTGCCTTGATTTTAGGGTGTCGATTCATGTACGCTCCTAACTGCAAGAGTATCTTGGTGCTCACTTTGATGTCCCAAGATTGTCTTCACAAGTGGCAGCCAACAACTCCCTGTTTTGTCCTGTAGTGACTTTAATCTAAAAACAAAATTTTAATTGGGGGGCCATACTTTCACTTCTGTGTACGCTGCCGCTTCACGTACCTTCACATTTTCCTTTTAAGTCTTCACTTTTGCACATAAGAGAGAGTTCACCTGAACCTTCCAAAACACTTGAAAAACACTTTGAACCTTAGGGAAATTAGAGAAATACCTCTGCAACCTGCAACCCACTTTCTCCAATTTACCCTTTGTGGACAATTAATTGTGCACTACCTGTGCACTTTGACACCTGCACTTTAGCACTTTGACTTTGCACCTATTGACTTTGACCTTGACTTTGTTGACTTTGAACAATTTGACTTTGACTGCGGTTGACTTTGACCAATATGACCTTTATGGGCTCAACAGTTGCCCACCACCTAATGTGCTCTCCATCTCGGAGAGCTACAGCCAAAACTTTGAGCATAGATTATACCAAGATTCTTTTGCTGCAACATCTGCAAAAGGACACTTGAGCAGCTACCAAATGAGCAACAGAGAAGAAGCATCAGAGAAGAACAAAAAAAAGGGGGATTTTTGGCATGGAGAAGCAAAGGAGGGAAATGGGAGGGTAGAAAGGAGGTGGAGGGGAGGGCTGAGGGGCGGAGATGGATAGGGTAGGGAGGGTTAAGGATGTGGTTGTGCATATTGGTAAAGGGAGGGATTGGAAGTATGAATATGGGGTCTGGAGAAGGTTAAAAGGAGCAAACAATAGAGCTACAGAGGGAGCATATGGGAAATTATGAAACATAAGGTAAGACCAAGTGAGAAAAAAATAAAAAAATAAGTTTGGGCGGGGGGGGGGGGGCAAGAGGGGGGGGCTGCGAGTGGGCGGGCAGAGGGCTGCGGGTGGGCAGGGGGGGGGAGGGGGGGAGAGGAGGGGGCGGGTGGTTGCGAGGGGTGGGGGGGGGGGGCAAGAGGGGGGGGGGCTACGAGTGGGCGGGTGAAGGGCTGCAGGTGGGTACGGGGGGGGGAATGTGGGGGGGGAGAGGAGGGGGCATTGGTTGCGGGGGGGGAGGGGGGGGGAAGGGGGGGGGGGGGGGAAGGGGGGGGGGGGGGGAAGGGGGGGGGATGGGGGGGGGAAGGGGGGGGGGGGAAGGGGGGGGGGGGGAAAGGAGGGGGGGGGGAGGGGGGGGAGGGAGGGGGGGGGAAGGGGGGGGGGAAGGGGGGGTGGGGGGAGGGGGGGTTTGTGAAATAAAGACGCTTGGGGGGCCTTATATATATATATATATATATATATATATATATATATATATATATATATATATATATATATATATATATATATATATATATATATATATATATATATATATATATATATATATATATATATATATATATATATATATATATATATATATATATATATATATATATACATATATATAAATTACATAAAAACCCAAAAAAATACAAAAAAACCCAAAAAAACAAAAAAAAAACCCAAAAATTTCCAAAAAAATTCTCCACATGTTTTAGCCCAGATTTCTCACTCAAAACCATAGAGAGCTTCCGTTATTTCTCCAATTTGAGAAGAAAATGACACTTGAAAAAGATAAAAAATGCTAGAAAAATTCTAAAAAATGCTTGTAAATTTCCCAAAAAAATCCCAAGAATTTTCAAAAATTGTAGTTCTGCAAAGCTTATGAAGGGGTTGATAAATTTGCTAAAAACTCAAGGAACAAGCATGAAATGGATAAAGAAAACTACTAAAACCTAAGCAAAAATGAGATGAGAGGGCTATGTACAACCTAGACAAATTTTGCAGGTTCCAGGTGATCCCTAATTCTTCAGTTGGCTTGATGATAGGCCTTGAGCCATGACCTTGATATGTTGACCCTGAGAAACTCCTCCATAATCTCCAATTCTTTTGCACTTCATTGGTTTTGTCCTCTTGTTGGGCCCACGGGTCATCTGATAGGGGTACCCTAAATCCTTCAGTAAAATATTGTCTCCTCCATACTGCAACTTATGTATCATGGTGCCATCAACTTTATAGCTTAATCTGCAAAATTTCATTTTCACTATTCCAGCTTCTTCATCAAATGGAACCCTCTGTTTCCAAAGGCTTTGGTAGTCGGCCGACGGGTTGGGACAGGTGTAACGGAAATCTTTGTAAAACACGCGCGAAAGGTAGTTACGCGCACATTTGTAAATCTTATATAAAGCAATGAAAAGAAGTGCTCGGGAGCACGGGGATTTGGGCCTATTTTTGTGTTATCACCACATTGTTCGTCTGGTTGTCTGTCTGAGTGTTGTTGTAGTGTGTCTTGTCTAAGCTTTGCGTACTCGATTGTACTCCGTGTTGTCATCTGTCAATCTCGGTTACGCTGTGAATCTAATTCCATTCAATACGTCATTGGATCCTTGTCTGAAAGAGTTACTGTGGATCGTTGTGACGAATTGTTCTGTTAAGATATACGACGTAGTGCTCCTCTTCTTGCTGAACTACTAAGTACTGATAAGTCTGTGTGAATGTAGTAATCTTTCCCTAAGAGCATTGTGCAGAAGTAGTGTTGTTCTCGATCTGCACTTGTACGGTGAGAATTACCTATAGTTAAGGGTAGTTCCAGTGTGTATTAGTCTTCAGATCTGTAGGTTGAAACCATAGGTACCTTCTGTGATCCGGTTGCTTGACTGTGAGCGCTGTCTTGGTGAAGGTTGGACTACTGTACTGTTACAGTAGCATATTAGTCTGAAGTAATTCGGTACCAAGGTACAGATAAGTCTGGTACAGTCTAGTTGTTACTGGTAGCTGAGCTAAGACTGTGATGACACTATCTAAGGACAGTAGATTCAGATAGAACTTTCAATAGCATTTTATTGCTGCAACTGAATCATTTATTTTGGGAACTAAGTACAGGGCCTCTGTCTAACAGACCCCTACCACTCCCAAGAACCCACGATTCGTTGACACGTGCTGACAGTTAGAACAACGCATTAATTAAATACTGGCCTTAACATTGGCCGTTTTGTCCGCCACGTTAACACTTGGGGTCTAGATTTTATCGGTCCGATTACACCTCCAGCAGTCCTCAGTAACAATCGTTATATACTGACCTGTACAGACTATGCAACCCGATGGGCAGAAGCCTGGGCTCTACGATCTGCTACAGCTATTGCGGTAGCAAAGTGTCTGCTAACCGATGTCTTTCCACGTTTTGGTTTACCACTGGAACTTGTCTCAGATCAAGGCACTCATTTTGTAAACAATTTAATGAAAGCACTTACACATTCGTTCCAGGTCACACATAATCCTTATTATCCTCGTGCTAATGGTTTGGCCGAAAGTACAAACAAAACTTTACTGAATATGATTTGGAAATTGATTATGGAAACACCGGAAAGATGGGATCAACTGTTGCCTGCAGTATTATGGGCATACCGAACTACATACAAGGTAACAACAGGATTAACACCTTTCGAACTAGCTTATGGATTAGAAGCTATAGCACCTATGGAAATCATTGTGCCTAGTTTACGAGTAGCCATCAATCAGAAAATGCTACCGGAAGACTCACTGTCATTTCGGTTGGATACACTCAAACAACTAGACGAGCATCGATGGCACAGTTTTTTAACTATGCAGGAAGTACAACTAAGACAGGCTCGGACGCATGATCGACACTTGAAAACTCCAGTTTTTACGGTGGGACAACTTGTCCTTTTCTATAATGCAAAGTCGAATCGGTCTGCTGGTAAATTCAAATTACGATGGTATGGCCCTTACCGAATTTCAGAACAAGTGGGCCCAGCAACTTTTTGGTTGACTACGTTGATCGAAAACCCTCTTCCAAAAATCATCAACGGTTTGAAGCTGCGGCCGTATCAACACACAGCGAACCCGCACTAAAACATTTTGCGGTTGGCCGCGTTTTTTGGAGTTCACTTTTCTTTTCTTTTTGTGTGTGTTTAATAATACAAGTCTGTAAATATCCGCGTTTTGAAACCTATTTATGTCCACAGCAGCCCTGCCCTTGCCATCTACTCACGCATGCACACCGCAGTTAAAAAATTATCATTTCAATACCCCGCGACGATTAATCATCCTTCATTGCTCTCCCCAGCAAAGCATCTACTTAACCTTCTCCAGTTCGCCGAAAAATGCTATTGTGTTTGTGTGATTGTGCTCTGTGTTTACCGTGTGCTCTGTGTGCCTGTATTCTGTGTTTTCGTGTGCGCCATGGAAGCCTTGGCTAACTACGCCGCTTTCCGTGACGGTCTCCCTACCGAGGTAGGAGAGTACCTGCGCATACGTGGGTTGGCAAACTTTGCTGAACTGCCTTGGCATTCAGTGGAGTCCCACCCATTCTTCGCCAACATCATCTCTGCCATCGCCAACACACCCGCCAATGAGCAAAGATGGGCTATCACTTCCTTACCCTCCCGAACCGTAATCACCTTCCAAACTATTGCTGAGTCGTATCAACTCCCTTCGCAAGGCCGAGAGAATGGCTCGAATTTGCCATTAGCCACCATGAACCATTTATTCCCTAGATACTCATCCAACGAATACGCAATCCTATGTCGACCAGAACCAGAAAGATCCACCCTTCAATTCCTAGTAGCCATCCTTAGTCTCCAAAAGCGGACTTACGGCATTTCCCATCCATTCTACTCAGCCATAGACCTAGCAACCCGAGAACCAGTAAACTTCGCATCATATTTCTTCCACAGAATCCACAAAGAATGCGTAGCTATCATGAAACAGGTAAACAAAGGAGGCACGCCGAGATCCAGACTACCACACATCATTTCATTCCTCTTTCCAGCCATACTCACAGCGCAACCACCACCCAGGGGACCAGTTCTGCGACATGAAGAGTCAGTGCAACTGTGGGACGACGAAGAAGAAGACGAAGAGGAATTAAACCAACTATTCCGAAGAAAAAGAATAAGGATTAGCTCTTCTGAAAGCGAAGCTCAAGGATCTGCCGGAGGGAACAATGAGGGCAACAAAGAAGAGGATAAGCAAGAAGAAGAAACGTTCCACGACACCACAACATCCATGCAAAACGAATCTTCTGCACAATCGTCCCAAGAACAACAATAGGAAAAACATACGGAAGCTGACACATCATCGACCGAACAAGAATCACAGCAAGAGTTTCAAGAAGAACAACACATAGATGAAGAACAAGCTGCTAAGGAAGCACTGGACAGACTGCTAAAGGCAGTGGAATCCACAATCGCAGAGCAGGAAGCCACCAATCAGGTAACAAATCAAATCATCATTCCCACTCCCCCACCGAAATCACCCATCATCCCCATCCAGCCTGCCGAAACCGCGGAGTCCTCATCCTCCTCCCTCAACTACTCTCCACCAAACTCCCAACAGCTCCTCAATGCATCCTCTTCCCAACCACGACCCCAGTTACCCCTCCCTTCCATTCCAATGCTTTCCGAACTGGCCAATATGGGTCAAGTTCTGATCAATTTATCTCAGCAACTGCCCATCCACATGAAAGCAGCCACAGACAATATCCGCAACGCGCTACAACATAAAGTTGACATGCTAGAAGCTGACATCAGTCCCCTACAGGAAGAAGTACTAATTGCCAAAGCCGAAAACCAATCCTTGCAAGAACAATTGAATGAATTACAGGCAAAACTCACCGAACAGGAGTTGCTGATCAATTAGAGAGATGCGGCAATGGCAGTACTTACAGAAAAAGAAGAACTACTGCAAATTGCCAATGAAGAAATCAACCAAATGAAGCACGACATACAAGACAAAGAAGACGCCCGAATTGCATTGGGCAATCTACTAGAAGAAACTAGAAAGCAATTACAAGAACTGGTGCAGCAGAGTCAAGAACAACAGTTGCAGCAAAAAAGAACAGAAGAAGAACTGCACAGAACCAACGAAAATTTGAAAGACGTAAATAATATGCTCAAGCACTACCTAACAAAGGAAGGGCAGACACAGAAGCTCATTGCCAATCTCAAACGCGAGAAGGAATCATACATCAGGACTGTAGATTTTCAAGTTCATGAGATCGAGAGGCGCGAAAACCAACTGGCAAACATTAAAGAAAGAGTACAGAAGATGGAACAACAACTCGAGGAAATGAAGACGTCCAGAGATGTCGCATTGGCCAATGACTTTTATCTGCAAGAGGCCTTTCTGCAAACACAAGCAGAAATTTTGTTAACCGAAGCCATAGCCATAAGTTCCGTTAGAGTAGATGCCCATTAGATTAGCCCGAAACATGTACTTAGAAGGAATAGTCGATGAGCAATAATTTTGTAAAAACTTGCGGGTTCGAGTCCACCATGCGTGCCAGTGTTAGTCGGCCGATGGGTTGGGACAGGTGTAACGGAAATCTTTGTAAAACACGCGCGAAAGGTAGTTACGCGCATATTTGTAAATCTTATATAAAGCAATGAAAAGAAGTGCTCGGGAGCGCGGGGATTTGGGCCTATTTTCGTGTTATCACCAGACTGTTCATCTGGTTGTCTGTCTGAGTGTTGTTGTAGTGTGGCTTGTCTAAGCTCTGCGTACTCTATTGTACTCTGTGTTGTCATCTGTCAATCTCGGTTACGCTGTGAATCTAATTCCATTCACTACGTCGTTGGATCCTTGTCTGAAAGAGTTACTGTGGATCGTTGTGACGAATTATTCTGTTAAGATGTATGACGTAGTGCTCCTCTCCTTGCTGAACTGTTAAGTACTGATAAGTCTGTGTGAATGTAGTAATCTTTCCCTAAGAGCATTGTGCAGAAGTAGTGCTGTTCTCAATCTGCACTTGTACGGTGAGAATTACCTATAGTTAAGGGTAATTCCAGTGTGTATTAGTCTTCAGATCTGTAGGTTGAAACCATAGGTACCTTCTATGATCCGATTGCTTGACTGTGAGCGTTGTCTTGGTGAAGGTTGGACTACTGTACTGTTACAGTAGCATATTAGTCTGAAGTAATTCGGTACCAAGGTACAGATAAGTCTGGTACAGTCTAGTTGTTACTGGTAGCTGAGCTAAGACTGTGATAACACTATCTAAGGACAGTAGATTCAGATAGAACTGTCAATAGCATTTTATTGTTGCAACTGAATCAGTTATTTTGGGAACTAAGTACAGCACCTCTGACTAACAGACCCCTACCACTCCCAAGAACCCATGATTCATTGACACGTGCTGCCAGTTAGAACAACGCATTAATTCAATACTGGCCTTAACATTGGCCGTTTTGTCTGCCATGTTAACAGCTTGCAGGTACTTCTTCCACATTCTTGTAAAGCCCTACACTTGCTATCATAAAAATTGACATAACAGATGATATCCATACCAGTATCCATAAAAATGTGGCCATTGACATATGATTTGAAGTGGCTTCCTCACTGCTGCACTTAAGGACAACACTTTTCTTCTCTCTGTTATGGCTTTTGACTAAGACTGTGTCCTCTATTTCTTCATCCGCTTCCTCTCCACTTGAGTTTGGAAAAATTCCATAGCAAGAAGATGGGTCTTCTGCATGGAGCCAAGCCAACATGTTTTCATCTTCATATAAATTTGCTTTTTCAAATAGATGTGCTTCTTGGTTGTCCAACAATTCTTCTTCCATTCAAATACCAATTGTCTGCATCATGCTAGTATTTCTCTCATTGTCTGGTCCTTCTTCTAAAATTATCTGCTGCAACTCATTTCCCTCATGCTTTACCCACATTGTGTCCTTGCCCCAGTCATGCAGCACGTTGGCATGCCTTAACCAAGGTCTCCCAATCAACATGAGAAAACTTCCTTCTACCTGTGGCAGCCTTAAAACAACAAAGTCCAAGTTAAAGGTGGTACCTTGTACCTTGACTGGGACTCCAGGGACCACTCCCATAGGCCATACTATGCTTTGGTCTGCCATTGTTACAGTGAAGTTGGCAGGTCTCGAAGTGTAAAGTCCAATCTTTTTCATGGTATATTCAGGCATCAAGTTAATGCCAGAACCACCATCCACAATAACTCCTTGAAACTCATGACCTTTAATGGAGACTGTTAGCCGAGGGCTCTTGTAATCTGTGAGGGGTGCTTCCCCTACACTTTTATCTTTATGCATAACAGCAGCCTTTGCCACTAAGTTTGTTGTGGACATTTCATCAATTATCTGCAAGAGTTCTGACCTGAACTTCCCATCCATCTTTATTAAATCAAAAATACTAACCTCCTTTTTCATGGACTTGAGTAGTCTGGAAGCTTCTGATTCCTTAAGAGCCTGGGCTCCATTTGACTTCTCAAACTCCTCATGAGCCCTGTTGAATGCATGTCCAATGGCATCACTGGTACCTATGAAATTTTCATTTTGCCTTGTGTCTGCACATGTGGTGGCTTTGTTCTCAAACACACCTTTATCTTTGTTTAATCCATTAATCATTGATTCTTGACCTATTTCCACTTGAGCCTTCCCCTTGCTTCTTGTCTGCATTGTAAAGGATTCAATTTCTTCTAATTGCACCACCCTGCACTACAAGAAATAGGGGGGCGTAGTGACGCCCCCGAATTGAAAAAAGAACGAATACCGTCGCTTATACGACGCTAGCATCGCATAAGCGATGGTGTTGTTTTCAGATTTTTTTTCCCCGCCCATTCGTCGCATAACCGATGCTTGCGTCGCTTATGCGACGCTAATTTAGAGCGTCACAAATATCGTCGCTAACGAGCGACGTTATTTGCGACGTTGGCAAACTAGATAGCGTCGCATATGCGGCGCTCTAGAATGTAAAAAAAAAAAATCAATTTCTCTCGGGACATTTGTGCCGGGATTTGGACACGAGAGCAAGAAGAGACAGAGAGAGAGAGAGAGAGAGAGAGAGAGAGGCATCTCGTTGAAGCAAGGTATGCGCACACACACACACTTACACACACATACATATGCATACACACACACATATACACACATAGACACACACACACATACACATAGACACACACACACATACACACAAATACACACACATACACAAATAATGTTGCATACACACATGCACACACATATACACATACATATACACACACATACACACACACATACAAAGACATATATGCATACACACATACATAGAGAGACATGCACACACATACACATACATGCATACATAATGCATATGCATATGTGTACATACATACATACTTACATGCATACACACACATATGCATCTATAATGCATATGCATATGCGTACATACATACATACTTACATGCATACACACACATATGCATACATAATGCACATGCATACATACACATACATAATGCATATGCATACATAATGAATATACATAATGCATATGCATACATAATGCACATGCATACATACACATACATAATGCATACACATACATATGCATACATAATGCATACACACACATACACACACATATGCATACATACATGCATACACATACACACATAGACACAAACACACATATAAACACATACACACTCATAGACACACACACATACACATAGACGTGCACACACATACACACACATATACACACACACATACACACATGGACACATACACACATAATGATGCATTCACACACATACACATGCATACACACACATATACACACACACATACACACATATATGCATACACACACATAGAGAGACATACACACACATACACATACATGCATACATATGCATACATAATGCATATGCATATGCATACATAATGCATATGCATACATAATGCATATGCATATGCATACATACATACTTACATGCATACATACACATACATAATGCATACACACACATGCATACATAATGCATACACACATATACACACACCTATGCATACATACATGCATACACATACACACATAGACACATAAACACATACACACTCATAGACGCGTAGCGACACATACACATAGACACACACACACATATACACAAACACATACACACATAGACACATACACACATAATGATGCATACACACACATACACATGCATACACATGCATACACATACATACGCATACATACATGCATACACATACACACATAGACACACACACACATAGACACATACACACACATAAACACATACACACTCATAGATACACACACATACACATAGACACACACACATACACACACACATACACACATAGACACATACACACATACACATACACATGCATACATGCATACAGACACATATACACACACATACACACACATATATGCATACACACACATAGAGAGACATACACACATATACACATACATGCATACATATGCATACATAATGCATATGCATATGCATATGCATACAATGTACATACATACTTACATGCATACATAATGCACATGCATAGATACATACACACACATAAACACATAGACACATACACACACATAAACACATACATACTCATAGATACACACACACACATAGACACACACACACATACACAAACATATACACACACATACACACATACACACATACATAATTATGCATACACACACATACACATGCATACACACATACAGACACACATACACACACATATATGCATAGACACACATAGAGAGACATACACACACATACACATAAATGCATACATATGCATACATAATGCATATGCATATGCATACATACATACTTACATGCATACATAATGCACATGCTTACATACACATACATAATGCATACACACACATATGCATACATAATGCATACACACACATACACACATATGCATACATACATACTTACATGCATACATAATGCACATGCTTACATACACATACATAATGCATACACACACGTATGCATACATAATGCATACACACACATATGCATACATACATGCATACACATACACACACATACACACTCATAGACGCATAGCAACACATACACATAGACACATACACATACACACACACATATACACACACACAAACATACACACATAGACACATACACACATAATGATGCATACACACACATACACATGCATCCACACACATATGCATACATACACACATACACATACACACATAGACACATACACACACATAGATACATACATACACATAAACACATACACACTCATAGACACACACACATACACATAGACACACACGTACACATATATACACACACATAGACACATACACACATAATGATGCATACACACACATACACATGCATACACACACATATGCATACATACATGCATACACATACACACATAGACACATACACACACATAGATACATACATACACATAAACACATACACACTCATAGACACATACACATAGACACACACACACATATACACGCACACAAACACACATAGACACATAGACACATACACACATACACACATAATGATGCATACACACACATACAAACACATATACACACACATACACACATATATGCATACACACACACACATAGAGAGACATACTCACACATACACATACATGCATATAGATACATACATAATGCATATGCATATGCATACATACATACATACATGCATGCATACATACACATACATAATGCATACACACACATATGCATACATAATGCATACACACACATACACACATATGCATACATACATGCATATACATACACACATAGACACATACACACACATAGACACATACACACACATAAACACATACACACTCATAGATGAACACACATACACATAGACACACACACCTACACACACACATATACACACACATACACACATAGACACATACACACATAATGATGCATACACACACATACACATGCATACACACATACACACACATACACATGCATACACACATACACACACACATACACATGCATACACACATACACACACACATACACACACACATACACACACATACATACACACACACATGCAAACATACACATATTTAATGCATACACACATACATATGTACACGTATTTATATTGATTTCTAACCATTTTGTTTTATATGTTAGGTATTATGGATCCCAGTAGAGAGAGAAAGGCGAAACTCACTCTCATAAAAAGTCTTATGAGAGCAAGAGTTCCGTCTGATACTCTAGGGGCCATCATGCGTGATTACTCAGAGATGTCTGATGAGGAGCTGGACTATATGATCCAGATGCTTACCTAGCAATCAGACGAGGGCTCTTCTACGGCTCCACATGCAGGAAGAGAGCTATCTGCTCATAGGTATGTCTTTTTTTTCATAAAATTTTTTAATGACATTATAACACATATTTTTATTTATTTTTATCTTTCTATTTTCAGGACACCTATACCACCTCCAAATCGTGATAGCAGAGCAGAGTTGCCTATGAGGACATGCATAGGCACCTTAGGACTAGAGTGCAATATAGAGCCAGAGGGGAACATTGTGTACATAGGGAATGGATTGGAGTTCCAGAGAAGAATGCAGGCACTATGAGACTCTTACCTGCGCTTTGTCCACTTATCGTGGAAGTAAGTAAAAATTTTACATATAAATTGAAATAAATATCTTATGTTTTATTTACATTATGTTTTTTATTTTTGTAGTAAGCATGATGAGAGGGATAAAAAATACGTACTTAATTCACTTGAGACAGAGTTTGGGATAGGATGGTTGCTTAAGTGGTGTCTAAAAGAGATGTAGACACTTATGGCTCATCGTCGCGATAATGCACGGTATGCACTGCTTTTATGTATATATATGTGGATATGAGTATGTGTGTTTATGCATGTATGTATGTATATGAGAGAGAGAGAGAGAAAAGAGTGAGACTAGAGGTATAAATACACGCATACACACACATATACATCATACATGCACATTTACACACATATACACATACATGCACATTTATACATACACACACATACATGCACATTTTTACACACACATACACATGCATGCAGTTACACACATATAATGAATACACATAGACACATACACATACTCACATACTTGTACACATACTCACATACACATACACATGCATAATCATATGTACACACACATAGACTCATATAATCATATTTACATGCATATATACATATACACATGCATATATACACACACACAACACATGCATATGCACATATAGATACACATACAAAAAACCTAAATTGAAAACACTAATTTCGATATTAGGGTTATAAAACCTCTAATTTAAAAACTCTAATTCAATCTTTTAGCCATATGTTTGAAGTATATGTACACATTGCATCTATTCCTCCGACGTCCTACTAGAGAGATGTCTCTCCTCCCAACCTTATGCCTCTATATATAGCTACTCGAATCAGCGAGGATCATAATATATATAAAGATATATACACATCATGTAGATAGGATACGTAAATATAAAATGGAGTAGATATATTATGCATCACACATACATGCCTAAATGCACACACACACACACACACACACATATATATATATATATATATATATATATATATATATATATATATATATATATATATATATATATATATATATATATATGCATGCATACATATTTACATGTACATATTTACACATATACATATATACATGTACACAATTATAAACACTTGCATATATTACATGAATACATGAATATTTTACATAAATGCATATGCATATTTAACACATGTATACATATATCACACACATGCAAACACATACATATACATGAAATACATATATATGCATACTAACATATGTATACATATAATACACATGAATACACACACATATGCATACATACATGATAAAAATTTGCTCCTCGAAGATAAAGCTATATATAAGATAATTAGGCATACCCCCGAGCTTCATGTTCTAACTTAGAAGAACATGATTTCATCTCTCTAGTAGGATTCATCGTTATTCAAGTTAATAAAAAAATCTATTATCTGATATCCATTCAGAAGCTTCAAGTTATTGATTGATGACTAGAGTAGAATTTACTATCTAATCTGCTCATATGTTTTCATTATTGCCATCATTTTGGTAAGACCAATATAGTCTCATCTTCATTATCCTTATTGATTTCATTTATTTCTTCTATTGTTAAATCTATGTTCTCATGAATCACATCATCTATTGATGGATTAATATCTATTTCTGATAATTCCTCTTCCTCATCAGTAGAATCAGCATGTAGAGAATTATCCTCTTCATAAAAAAGATTAGTATCATTATCACGTATAATGATTCTAATTTCTATTTCAGATGCTGATGTATCAGTATTTGATGTTGAATCATCAAGAGGACTTTCTTCGATCTCTCTAACAATAAACTGTTCAAACAATGACCTACCTCTAGGTTGCACATGAATGACTTGCCACCAAGGATGAGCATTTGGGTTTTTATAAAAAAATGCTTGTTCAATATGCCTAGGAAGATTATGTGGTTCTTTAGTAGATCGCATTACCTTGGAAGAATCAATTGCCCAAAACCCAGATAATTCCTTTCTTAATGTGGAATTACTACCTTTATACTCGGCTAGAAACTAGTCAACCTTCAAAATGACCTATCAAAATATATAACAACAAAAACCCATTATTAGGTGCTTAAAAAAATAACTAACTCTATTAAAAAAAAAAAAACTTTTTTCTACATGTTTGAATGTACGAAATGAAATTCCGTAGATACCAACAATAGTTCCTACGTAACCAAGTTCGTTATCTATAAGGTTCGTGTCTTTTGAGCTAGCATGTGATGGTTGCTTGAAAGAAGCAACAATACTAGAATCCTCTGTTTTACGTAAAGAATCAATGGCTTTGATTCTAATATGTTGTCCAAAAGCCCACATATTAGTGAACATTCGAGCCTGCAAAATAAATTCAATTAATAAATAGAAACTAACATACATATATGAAAAAAATAAAATATTATTTTAATAAAATTACCTTTTGTTCACAACCTATCATTAACTCTCTTTGATCATCTGAGATTTCTTCATTATTTGTGTTGGCACGTTGCAAACGACTATATAGCCAATCCATGAAAGAAGATATATCTATAATCTCATTATTATCGAGATTACTTCTAAATCTTTTGTTTTTTCGCCTTTTACTTCGGAGATTTTGAAGTTCCTCGTACTCGCTAAGGAATGCTTGCATGCATTCGCTATTATATGCTACAAAAGTAGAAACATCGTTTTTTTCTTGAAATGTAAATAAGAATGGAACCCCCTTACCTGATAATACCTCATCTGTTATTTTTGAAGAAGACTCGTTGGTCCATGCACGTGGAGCTTCTTCATGAACTCTTTCAAGGTACTCACTAACGTAATACATGCACTCTTCAAGCATCCAACCCTTTGCCATGGATCCTTCTGGTTTCGCTCTTTGTCGCACATAACCTTTTAATATTCCCATAAATCGCTCGACCCAAAACATCCATCGAGTGTTGACAACACCTGCAATCTCTATTTCATCTACAAGATGGACTAATAAATGAACTTGAATATCAAAAAATGAAGTGGGAAATTCTTTCTCCATCAAACATAGTAGCTCTTTGCATTCACGTTTTTTTGTGGGATCGAGTTTTTGTCCATCTCTTTGGATGTAATCCACCTATACATATCATAAAAACAATTATAAAGAAGTTAATTAAAAAATAAAAGATATCCAATATTCATCCATATTAAATATAAAAGTATCATAATTACCTTATAAGTGATCCAAGACGATAGATCACATCTCGTACTCCTTTCGTTGTACATCCATCGATAACCAAAGGTAAAATATGTTTCAAAAAGTTATGCCAGTCATGGGTCTTTAACCCAGATAAGCTCTTATCATCCATAGTAAACATGTTTTGAAAAGATGCTCCATATCCTGTACGAGTCTTAATCAATTGAATTCTATTGTTGATAGTTTGTATCTCTTTTGTTGTAAGTACCCAAGGAGCAGGTGCATAAGTCGTTTCTTGTCGATGTCTATCAAAAACTGGCCATAACTTTGGTTTGGATTTTTTATCTTTCAAATCATTCCTTGATGTTGTGGTATCTTTTAGTCCAAGAAGATGTTGCCATAGTGAATAACCAATATTTTTGAATATATGCATGACATACTTTTAACTCTTTCCAATACTCCAAAGATATTCATGCATCATGGGAAATGATAAAAATATAATTAGATTAAATCATATTTATTTACATGCATATTGAATAAAAAAATTGCATCAATACCTGAACAAAAACCATATCCTGGAAAATCGTGAATAGTCCAAGCCACAAGACCACGAACCGTAATATGTCTTTCATTGATGCTTTTCGATACATCAATGACATTAATACCTCTCCATAACTCTTGAAGATCGTCAATGAGAGGAGCAAGATATATATTCATATCTTTAACTTGTCTTTTGTCTGGGATTAAAAGTGAAAGCATTAAATGTTCCTTTTTAATGCTAAGATATGGCGGAAGATTGTAGTTTATGACTACCACTGGCCATGTTGACCATTTACTGGATTTCATGGAGAATGGATTAACCCCATCTAATGCAACTCCTAACTTTAGATTCTGTGGATTTTGTGCAAATTCAGGCCATGTAGAATCAATATGCTGAAAACCAACACTATCATGAGGAATTCTGATTATTCCATCAGTACTTTTGTGATCATGTCCCCAAGTCAAAAGCTTTGATAATTCGGGGCTTTGAAACATATGTCTAATCCGTGGAGCCAAGGAAAATGTCTCAATACCTTTTTTGGGATTTTACCTTCTTCGCCCTTATATCGAGGAGATTGACATTTGGGACATGTCAAACAGTCTGCATATTCACCTCTATATAAAATACAATCGTTAGGACATGGATGTATACATTGATAATCTATACCAAAGGACATGCATGTATACATTGATAATCTATACCAAGATTGTTGATTATCTTCTTCATTTCATCATGTGAGGTAGGAAGAATATTCTGACTTGGTAAAAACTTTTAAGATAATAACCTGTAAGTTTATCAAAAAAAGATATATTAAAAAAAGTAAATAAATAAATACACACACACACACACATATATATAATATATATATATATATATATATATATGCTTATGTGCATCTTTCAAAATATTCGCGAAAAATTTGATTGTTTTGGATGGCAGGATACGATTGTTGGTTTTGGAGGATATGAAGTATGTACCTTCATTGAATGATTTGTCGATTCTATCATATGTTCAATTTGAAAGTGTGAGAAGCGGGTTTATAATTGCTATTCAAAGAATTTGGCACTGTTTATAGGCCATACGATGGTGACCTGGATGAATCGCATGCACAGAGGTTACTCAAGATAGAGCAACCTGATTATAAGGGACTAGTGCCAGCAGGATTCCTGGGGTATGCAGTAAACCTCTTGCATGTCAATGATGAGCATCTGAACTTTAGGATACAAAGTGGAAATCATGGTGGCTTGAGAGGATCACTTTTATACAACTTGTTCAAAGAACTTCAGGTTTATAACCTGAAGTTCTTTGAACAAGTTGTATAAAAGTGATCCTCTCAAGCCACCATGATTTCCACTTTGTATCCTAAAGTTCAGATGCTCATCATTGACATGCAAGAGGTTTACTGCATACCCCAGGAATCCTGCTGGCACTAGTCCCTTATAATCAGGTTGCTCTATCTTGAGTAACCTCTGTGCATGCGATTCATCCAGGTCACCATCGTATGGCCTATAAACAGTGCCAAATTCTTTGAATAGCAATTATAAACCCGCTTCTCACACTTTCAAATTGAACATATGATAGAATCGACAAATCATTCAATGAAGGTACATACTTCATATCCTCCAAAACGAACAATCGTATCCTGCCATCCAAAACAATCAAATTTTTCGCGAATATTTTGAAAGATGCATTAATAGTTTTAAAAGATGTGCGGACAAAAAGTGTCCATTCAATTCAAGTTCTTGTTCTTACCTTATCTAAAGTAAGAATAAAAACCTGCATGTATTTATATATATATTTATGCATATATATATAAATAGATAGAAAATTGAAAATTATACCTTAATAGTGTCAAAACAGATACATTACTCCATCCAAAATGATTTTGAAGGTTGAGAATAAGTAAGCTTGCACTTAGTCGTGTCAAACGACTTCCTTCATATACATGCTTTAGACATTCCTCTCGAAGATATTTCTCAGTTTTAGAAATATCAATGCTCTCACTATCATTTTGATACCAATCCTCAATAAAATCTGCCATGCCATCATCTTCATCATTGTCACACAAATCTTGTACTTTATCGTCTTTTGAATATAGATCTTTCAACTTTGCATATTGCACAGGATTAGTTTTGCGTAGCCTCGTCATGGAAGCTTCTGATAAATGAGGTCTTACTGGTGATTGTGAATGTTGTGGAGGAATATCATCAACATCATACGTTGGAATCTACACATATAAATAAAATTCATTAGTATTCCATAAATGAATAAAAAGTAAACTTTAAATATAAAATTAAGTATATAACTTATTAAATATGGATAGAAAATTTTTATTCTCTCTAGCTAAAAGGTGCTCTTGGAGGTCTACGCCATCGATAATTCACTAATAGTTCATCACTGGCATGTAATGTAGTAATAGCATTGACAAATATGTATCTTGATACATCTCTACTCATGTATGGTGATTCATGACTATTTTCACGCTCCTCAAATGTGCAATTAGTCCTTGAACTATTATGTAACCCTCGACTACTATTTATTAAATCTGCTATATTTCCATGTGTGTAAGGTCTTCTATCAATATATAATCTTTCATTTTCTGCATGTAAAATCCCTCTACTAGTAAGGGATGTTGCGTTCAAGCATATTCCATAAGTATTCATGCTTTGAACATAACGTGAAAGTCGATGCCAATCTCCCCATCCATATATAGGACCACAAAATGAATAAGAGTGACTTCAGAGTTCGGAGGCACATACAAATCCTCTACAATAAAGAGACCACGATGAGCATTAGTAATAGTGGATGGAGCAATCATATAGCGATTACCCCAAAAGTTGAAAACCTCTCCATCTAAAGGAAGTGGTCCTCTATTCCATCCTCCATATCTTCTTCTATCATATGTTTGTACTAAAGAATGATCACGAGTTGGCAATGGATAATCTCCAGCCGTTTCATTCTCTAAACTAGGAGGTAGAGGATTTCTAGAAACCTCTGCTTGTAATTGATGAACAACAAGTCCATGACGTGTATGAGGTATGTTAACATTATGAGAAAAATTATCATCATCATCATCATCGAGCAAGTATTCCTGTATATCAACAGTAATTTGATTTTATATATGGCCTTTAAATAAAATAATGACATTAATATATATAGAAAATACATACCCAAGCATTATCACGTTGACCAGGTGATGGTGCACGCTCAAAAGTACCATACTCTACCTCATGTTCAATACATTCCAATCGTGGTCTTCGATACGTGCCATAACAAGAGTTACACCAACATATAATATGCTCTTGATAGTAAAATTCATCATAATTCCTATCGGAGGACACATGTGAAGTCGTTGCATGGGTAGGAGGTGGTGGAGTACCCTCTGATTGATCAGAATCTGCACATAATAAGAAACAAAAATATATATATATATTTAAAATTAAATGTTTGATATACTTACAGTATAAATTTGTTGCACGATGAGGAGACAGTGGTGGAGTTCCATCTGATTTATCAGAATCTACAAATAATGGTATTTGATATTAACAATCTGATTATCTACATACACAAAAAATTCACATATACATATTTACACATACACACATATTCACATTTACACATTTACACATACACACATATTCACATATACACAACTACACAGATGTATATGCATGCATGTGTGTGTACGTATATATGTGGATATGTATATGTGTGTTTAGGTTATATGTATGTATATGTGTATATGTATACATATATGTATGCTTATATGTTTGCATGTATATGTGTATGTGGGTATGTATGTGTATGTGTATGTGTGTGTATATATGTGTATGTATTCTGATTTTTTTTTCTGTTTGAGATTAAATTAATAGGAGATATTGTATGGTGGAAAAAAATAAGAGGGCCTGAGACGTGGCAGTTTTTTCGTAGACAGCTACGTCTTCAAGATTCATTTCCTCAGCAGAAGGTACACAAATTAATAGTTTATATTTATAATTTTTATATATTTTTGTAATTTTCTACATTTAATTTATGTATTTTTTTTCTTGGATAAACAGGCTGCTGCAAAGAAGAAAGTGGAGTCGAGCCACACATCGCACCTAGGCCAAATGGGCCATAATGGTTTTGTAGCTACATTTGTAAGTATATGTGTTATTGTGAGTATATTTTTTATTTTAGTTAAAATACAAGCAACTAATCTTTTTTTTTTTTGTTTCAATGCAGTGGAAGGATTATGGCCGATATCCTACGAAACATGAGATTGAGTATGCTACAGATTTTGGATATCGGCATTTGAGCGAGTATATGCAAGATCATCCTGATGCCTTTGTGAGTATCTTTAATTTTTATATAATTATTTTATTTTTATGAATGGTTTAATTGTTTTATTTATTTATGATTGTTATATGTAATACAAGAGTATTATGGAGAGACAAATATGGATGAGGTGGAGAGACAGACACAGGAGGGACGATCTCGATCATCACAGGGTGATCATGACGATGAGGATGAGGAAGATCAGGACATATTACTGATGATGATGATGATCATGATGATGATGATCATGATGATGATGATTAGGATTTTAGTTGATTATGACATTGGATTATATGTATTTTACATTGATATATATATATATATATATATATATTTTATCTATATATTTTTCATTTCAGTTATGTTTTGAATTGTGTGTATGGTATTAAGTAATGAAGAGTTTTGTTCTATTGATTGTTATTATTGTTTATATTAAGCATGTGTTTTAATACTTTAATTATATAATTCATTCATATGTGTGTACCTAAGTGTATATGTATGTATGTGCATGTGTATGTGTGTGTATATGTATGTATGTGCATGTGCATGTGTAAGTGTATATGTATGTATGAGTATGTGCATGTGCATGTGTATGTGTGTGTATATGTATGTGCATGTATATGTGTAACTCTATGTGTATATGTGTGTATGTGCATGTATATGTGTATATGTAGGTATGTGCATGTGTGTGTATATGTATGTATGTGCATGTGTATGTGTGTGTATATGTATGTATGTGCATGTGCATGTATAAGTGTATATGTGTGTATGAGTATGTGCATGTGCATGTGTATGTGTGTGTATATGTATATGCATGTATATGTATAACTCTATGTGTATATGTGTGTATGTGCATGTATATGTGTGCATGTGTGTGTGCATGTGTATATGTGTTTTAATACTTAAATTATATAATTCATTCATATGTGTGTACGTAAGTGTATATGTATGTATGTGCATGTGTATGTGTGTGTATATGTATGTATGTGCATGTGCATGTGCATGTGTAAGTATATATGTGTGTATGAATATGTGCATGTGCATGTGTATATGTGTGTATATGTATGTGCATGTATACGTGTAACTCTCTGTGTATATGTGTGTATGTGCATGTATATGTGTATATGTAGGTATGTGCATGTGTATATGTGTGTGTACGTATGTGCATATATATGTGTATATATGTGTATAATGTATGTATATGCATGTGTATATGTATTCCACATGCATGTGTATGTGGATGCATTTCCATTTGCATCCATGTGCATGCATGTGAATGTGCATATACATGTATTTGCGTATATGTTAATGTGTGTATGTGTGTGTGTGTGTATATATATATATATATATATATATGCAATAATGCATGCATGTAAGTCTTTTTATGTGGTTGTAGAAATGTTTGTGCATATGCATGTGTATATGTGTGTATGTCTAAGTGTATGTGCACATGTATCTGTGTGTATATATGTGTGTGTATGTGCATGTGTATATGTGTATATGTGTGAAAGTGCATCTTCATCATGTATAAGTGTATAAGTGCATATCAATAAGTGTGAGTATGCTATCTAATGAAAATAACACAATTCAAATGATATACAAAGAATAGAAATTGTACTTACAATAGTTAGCCATACTTTGTGCTTGGTTAGCTTCTTGAATAACCTGCAATAAAGAGATAAAGAAGAGAGACAGAGAGAGAGAGAGAATTCAAAGAGAGAAAGATGTAGAAAGAGAGAAACAGAGATAGAGGGTAACAATAAGAGAGAGCTTAGGCAAAACAACAATTCTGCATATACTTGCTTCAGCTCGTAAGCACAGCGCAATTGCAAACGTTGGAGAGCTCTTCGATTGGATGCGTGAAAATGCCGATCGAAGAGCCTCCAACATTTTAATTTTTGTCCGTCAACAGACTGTCGTGTAAGCGATGCTACCTATCGTCACATAAGCAACATGTTTTTAGCATCGCTTATGTGACGCCAAAAATCGTCGCCGATGCGACATAAAAAAGCGTCGCTTATGTGATGCTATTTAAAAGCGTCGTGTTAGCGACACTGTATGGGAGCGTCTCAGCCCCGTCGCGCTACAAGTCGCAAAAAACATCGTTTGCTTCGTCGTTTAATCGACGGTCCGGGTGCGACACTAATTACGACACATGTTGCAATTTTATAGCGACGCAATTCTGTCGCCTTAACCGTCGCTATACGCCCGTATTCCTTGTAGTGATGGTAGATGGAGATGGTACATGGACTTGATCTACCCTTTCTTCTTTGCACATAGAAATCATTTGAATGTGGGGCCCAAATGAAGATGCTTGGTTCTTAGGACAACAATTAGTATAGTGGTCTCTGGCCTCTGGTCAGTTCCTGCAAGGAGGGGCATTTTCTGGGAGAGTGCACCTACTTTGATAGTGCTCACATTCTCCACATCTGAAACAAATAATTGGCCTCCTTGGCCCATTTCCAAAGTTATCCCTCTGTCTAGGGTTGTAATTGTTACCTTGATTGGGTGCAGCCGCCATTACATTTGTTGGTGGTAGGGGTCCTCCTTGTCCAATATGTTGTTGCAGGCATTCCTCTTGATTGACATTCCTGGGCCTCATGACCAGCTTCTCTGCATAATTCGCAAGTCACACTTAACAGAGGACATTCACTTACTATATGCCCTACTTACTGCACATGGTACACCAAAGTCCACTCTTGATGCCACCTCCTTTGAGTTCCTGCAACTCTTGTCGCAGCTGAGCCAATTCCTTTGTTTGGGCCTCCTCCTCCTTTTGGAGCTTTACTGCTCAATCTCCCTTCTCAACTGAGTAATAGCATTCTCCTCCTCTTTGTAGGGCTTATTCCTTTTTAAACCCTCCAGCTCCTTCCTTAGCTGGATTACTAGATCCTCCATTTCTATAGAATATGGTAGTTGAGAAGAAGTTGCTCCATACTGTTGCCTTATCTGCTCTAGTTGTGTAGCTGTGTTGATGAACTCCTCTATGGAGGCTGTAGGCAACACTAATTCCTTGATTTTGCACTGGGTGGCCACTGGAAGTGGCTTAGCTAACCATTTCTTAACAAAAAAATCATGTGGTGGATCTGGTAATTTAGCCATTAGTGCCTTGGCCCTATTCACAAACTTTGGGAACTTTTCACCTAGACCTAATCTCAACTTTTCTAGTTCCTCTATGATGATCTCTGCAGTATTTCGATGCTGAAATTGATTTTTGAATGCATCTTTCATTAGGTCCCAAGTTGTAAAATGGTTCTCCGCAAACTGGCTGAACCATTTATCTGCTAATCCTTCTAATGTGGCAGGGAAGAGTATCAAAAGGGCATCCTCCCTACCCATTAAGCCTCTAGTTTTGCATAGTGCCAAAAACCTTCTAATATGCTTGTCTGGATCTTCTTGAGCTAGGCCTTTGAAAGAAGGAAATTTTATGTTCAATCTTGATAGTAAGGTTTCCAAGTCTACCTGACCAGCCATGCTCCTTACTGATGAAGTTGATGAAAGTGGACTAGGTGATCTTCTAACATCCTTCCTTCTTGTTTGCTTGCAGTTGACCCTCAATGTTTGGGACCGGGTTGCGGTCATGGGCTGTTCATAGTCCTCTTAGTATGAAATAATTAATAAGAATATGTACCTCTTAATCCATTGAAGTAGTACTGTCGACACTTGAACACTTGAATATTGCTTCTCCAACTACAATAGATCTTCTCCTATGCTCAAATCTCCTTGGAGATCCCACCGGGTGTGCCAAATTTTGTTGGGGGATTCTTGGACAAGAAGGGATTTGAGTGTTTGTAGGAGAAAAGAGAAGATAAGAAGAAGAATACACACTGGAAGCCTCTATCGATTGATTATAATAAGACAAATACAATGTTAAAGCACAATACAATCCAATGCTTCTTTGCAAAATCCCACAGAGTACTCAATTACAAAATACCAAATACCCAAAGGGCTTGTTGCTGCCGGCCTCCTCTGCACCAAACCTCCATCTTCTCCAAGCCTGCACTTGTGCACACCTTGCACCAAGCTTCCACTAAGGGGGAAGGATGGGTACCTTCTGTCGACACGCGCACACTTCAATAAGACCTTGGGATCCTTGGGGGACTAGCTTAGCACTTCTCTGCACACTTCCTTGGTCACTCTTCATGCACACCTTGCACTTCACTTCTCTGCGTCACACACTGGGTGTCTCTTGCAGTTCTCTCTCTTGCCTTGCTTAGACTATGCTTACTCTTGCTTACACTTAGAATGGTCCAAGAATAGTCCTTGCCTTGATTTTAGGGTGTCGATTCACGTACACTCCTAACTGCAAGAGTATCTTGGTGCTCACTTTGATGTCCCAAGATTGTCTTCACAAGTGGCAGCCAACAACTCCCTGTTTTGTCCTGTAGTGACTTTAGTCTAAAAACAAAATTTTAATTGGGGGGCCATACTTTCACTTCTGTGTACGCTGCCGCTTCACATACCCTCACATTTTCCTTTTAAGTCTTCACTTTTGCACATAAGAGAGGGTTCACCTGAACCTTCCAAAACACTTTAAAAACACTTTGAACCTTAGGGAAATTAGAGAAATACCTCTGCAACCTGCAATCCACTTTCTCCAATTTACCCTTTGTGGACAATTAATTGTGCACTACCTGTGCACTTTGACACCTGCACTTTAGCACTTTGACTTTGCACCTATTGACTTTGACCTTGACCTTGTTGACTTTGAACAATTTGACTTTGATCTTTTGACTTTGATTGCGGTTGACTTTGACCAATATGACCTTTATGGGCTCAACACTATGCTTCCTTTATCTCTTGAAGCAATGAGCTTTCTAGAACTGTAAAGCTCATTTGATACATTGTGATAATGCATCAACAACTATGTTATCTTTGCCTCTTCTATATAGGATTTCCATGTGAAACTCCTACATGAGCTCAGCCCAACAAGCTTGTCTGCCTCGAAGATCTGGCTGACTACAAAAATACTTAAGTGTATGGTGATTTGTGTATACATTAAAGTCTGCACCATAAAGATAGTGTCTCCAAACTTTAAGTGTATGCACCACTGCATACAACTCCTGTTCATGCACTGACCAGTTGCATTGTGCACTCGTCAATTTCTTGCTCTCAAAAGCTATTGGCCTACCATCTTGGCTCAAAACTGCCCCTATGGCTATGCCACTAGCATCTGTCTCTAACTCAAAGGGTTTATGTGGATCTACCACTTTAAGTATAGGAGCTTCTGAAACAACTTATTTCAGAGTATCAAAACTTTGTCGTTGCTCTTGCTTCCATGCAAATGGAGCTTTGCCTTGAAGAAATTTCATCATATGTGCTGCTATCGACAAATATGAAGAGATGAATTTTTTATAGAAATTGGAAAGTCTTAAAAATGACCATAACTGTCCCTCATCTTGATGAGTAGGCTAAGATAATATAATTGAGACCTTCTTGGGATCCATCTGAACCCCATCGGTCGATACCACATGCCCTAGATACTCTATCCTCAAAAACAACTGCATCTTCTCCGGATTAACATACAATTGATTTTCTTTCAAAACATTCAATACTAATCTCATATGATTTTCATGCTCGTGTACATTCTTACTATGCACTAACAAATCATCGATAGAATCAACAACACATTTTCCAATGAACATTAATATCATAAATGTAGCTGGTGCATTAGTCAAACCAAATGGCATGACCAAATACTCATAATGTCCAAAACGTGTCCTGAAAGCTATCTTATGTACATGATGATCTCTTACTCTAATTTGATGGTACCCACTTTTTAAATATATTTTACTAAATACAACGGCTCCACCAAGAGCATCTAAAAGATCATCAATCCTAGGCATAGGATATCTATGTCCGATAGTAATCTTATTGAGTGCTCAATAGTCGATGCACATCCTATAAGATCCATCTTTCTTCTTCACTAGAAGAATTGGTGCTACCAAGGGTGAATAGCAGGGTCTAATCAACCCTTTTTGTAAATACTCGTCCATGACCTTATGGGATTCATTTTCCTCCTCCAAACTCATTCAAAATGGTGTCCGAGTAGTCGGACTCACTCCCGATACCAATTCAATTCTATGCTCTATGTTCCTGCAAGGAGGCAAGCCAGAAGGTAATTGTTTCAAGAACAACTCTTGGAATTCTGCTCTCACTTTCGCTGAAAGTGTTGTAGCATTCCAACTAGACTCTCCATGATTGCACGAATCCATCATAATACACGATGAATGCATGAAATAAAGGAAATAAATGTACTTACAATCAATCTTGAGCAACTTCATAGCGGTTACCAATCGCATGTCTTGGAGATTTGGTTCTCCATGGGTTAGTAGTCGCTTTTCCTCATGCTCAAACTAATAAACATGTGAAGCAAAGTCAATGATTGGTCTCTTCCTTGGATGCCACTTTTTACTAAGGACGACATCGAAACGTGCTAGTCTTTCTATCTCAAAATCCAATCTGTCCTCATAGAATTGGATCTGAATGGGTAGATCAACAAACAATGCATCGATCCCATGTCTCAGTTCCCTTCTTATTGGCTAAGTCTACTGTGTAGGCATACTCTGACGGCACAGTCTCTAGATGTAACCTCTTAACTAGTCAAGAACTAATGACATTGTGTAGACCCAGTGTCAAAGAGTACCTTGACAGGTTGTCCTGCCATGACTCCCCTCATGACAATGAGTTCTGTGTCGGGAAACTGATATCCTTTCTATGCCACTCACGAAAGCACAACATTTGGCATAGTCGAGATCTTCTTTGTGACCATCATGGCCACTATGGGAGATGATAACGATGATGGGGAATCTCCAAATTCCTCATCATCATCACTCCCTTCTTGAGTAGGATTTATGACTATGGTGGCGGCTATTTTCTTTTTCTTAGGAAAGTCCTTGAACATGTGCTTCCCTAGACACCCATAACATAATCCTTCTTTCATTGCCTTCTCTTTCTACTGAGGATATGTATAGACCTATTATAAGCCCTCTCAACTAGAGCAAACACTTTTCTCTTACCTCCTACAATTATCTTGATCATATGCACCTGCTTAACCTCTCTAGAAGGATGTGCAAGGATCGAGCCAAGAGTAGGTGTGTGAACGGATCGATTGACCTTAGGCCATGAGGACCTCTGACCCTGAAAGCCTGTACCCTATGGCCATCCTCATAGACTAAAGCCATATCCATGGCCTGTGCCAAGGACTGACATCTCTCCTTCCTCACCAAAGGTATAATAGTTTCCCTAAGTCCCAAGATGAACTTGTGGACCTGGAGAAACTCTGGGATAGTATCAGGAACTTTAAGAAGCACCTCTCTATACCTATCTTCATACTCTTAAATTGTCTAATTCTTCTATCTGATGAAGAACCAAGTGTCTAGTGCCGTAGACCTCTCATCAAGTGGTACAAAATTATTGTAAAACAGGATCTTGAAGTGATTCCAAGTCTTGGGCTCTTTCTTATCCTGTTCTATCTTATGCCACCACCTATGGGAAACATCCATAAGGTTGTATGCAGCCTGCTAAATCTTGTGCCTATCATTCACGATGTGGCACAAGCGGAAGCACTGCTCCCACTTGTTGAGCCACTGCTCAACAACATCAGCAGTCCTAGCACTAGTCGAACCATGATATCTAGGCGGCTTAAGATCCTTAAGTTGTCATGTGGCCTCTCTAACTGGAATGCTATCTCTAGGGATTTCTAGAGTTTGATGCTCATCTGGAGCATCTACATCCATCCCTGGCAAACGAAGTGTGGTCACATCTTCCTCTTTCTTAGACCCACTCACATGTACCAATCATGAAGAGTGCTCTCTAAAGTGGTAATCCTATTGCTCATGGTCTGCATGGGATTTGCAGGGTTATCATCCACGAGTGTATCTCTCCTAGAAGGGGATGATGATGTTGTGTCCATACTATGTGATGGTGACGGTAAATTATTTTTTTTTTTAGATTTTCTAGTTTTGGATTTTTTTGCAATTTTAGAATAGGACGCTCCATGTAAACCAAAGTAAATCAGTGGCAACAGAAAAAAAAAAGATCACAAGCCTTTGCTCAATAGAAAAATAAAGAAACAAGAAACTTTCAGTATGTTTTGAATTCTAGAATGCATATGCATAGTAATTTTTAGAAATTTTTGCAGCATAACAACACAATTTTAAAAACTAAAGAAATTATTCCAAGTACTTAACAAGCAATTCCCGTGATAATAGTGTTGATAAACACGATCTAACTACAAAATAGACCAAAGGGGATTACACACCCTGACAATTTAAATTTTTCTCCTCGCTAACCTGTGAGAAAATACTTACCTATCCCTTCAAAGAAGAATACAACCACCATACATTATGAATCCACGTCTAGAATACATGTATATTCTAGGTACTATGCAAAACTTGCATGTCCTATATGCAATATGATGCAAAAAGAAAACAACGATGCATATAAATTGACAAGAGACTTATCAGGAGGTTCAAAAAGTAACTTGTAGGTATGTGCAAGTGTTGAAGATGGTCGGAATAGCAGGCCAATACTCTTCCAAGAGTCGATGCTTCAAAACAATGCTCGAAAGAGGGTTGTTGAAGATGCATGGGTAAAGTCCAAACTCTGAAGATGATGGAAACTTAAAGACAAAGTATGGCTTGCAGCCACTCTATGGAAAGGGCTCTGAGAGAGCTTGCCACAACAACAAAAAAAAACTCCATTTTAGACATGGGATGGTCAAGATATGGGCAAAAAAAGTGAAGGTGGGTAAGCAAACATTGGCTAAATCACACTTAGGCTATGGTAAAAAGAAACTTCGAGCACTTTGGACTTCTCCTCCAAGCATAGAGAACACATAGGTAAGAGAATTATTCCATATGTGCATTCAAAGCGGCGATAGTCAATCATATATAGAAAACAATACCTACACTTCTGCAATGATAGGAGAAGAGAAGATTCATATCTCTCCTCTCTTCCTCTGCATTGGTGGATAAAGGCACCTCAGCATGCATGCGGGTCTGGGCCATCAGGTAAAGTAAGTACCTGCATGAGTTGGCGTCCGCTGATCGATAGTCTTTAGAGGCTCATGCTCACATAACAGGTGTGTTGATATATTTAGGTAGTGATGTGTTTGAACACTCTAGGACCGTCGAGACACTTTTTTCCCTCTTTAGGAGGTTTTTTTTTTCATTGGCTTGTATATATGCCTATTGCCCTAATGGGCTACTTATCTTTGTACATTCTCTAGTAATACATTCAGTATTGTGTGTTGTGCTCCAAGCTTCTTCTTCTTCCTTGTGTTGTTCGCGTGCTTCCGTAGACGTCTAACTCCAACAATTGGTATCAGAGCAGGTCGTCGCTTCATCTAGGGTGCCGTCGACACTCCTCCGGTTGCAGTCTCAGAATCGCATGAATTTTGGTGAGCATATAGGTCTAGTGGAATTCTTCTAGGCAGTTCTGTTCAACTTTTTGAGATAAAGTCAATTTTCTGCATCAAGGTATTTTAGTCACCGGCCATGGTTGAAAGCAGTGATGTATTCCGTATGTTAGCTGTTGAGGATAAGTTGGATGGTACCAACTACCCGTTATGGGCTTATATGATGCAACATGTGTTGGTTGCAAAAGGACTGTGGAACATTGTGCAGGGTGTCGAAAAACCTATCACACCTGCAACTGTTACAACTGCATGTACTGAAGCTGATGTAGAAGGTGTCGAAGATGATGATATTCTGCATATTCCTATTCGTGCTGCAGTTTCTGCTGCACCTACTGCAGAGCAGATTCGTTGGGATGGCAGAGATGCCCAGGCACATGCATTGATAGCTTTGTCTGTCAAACATGCCATTATTCCTCACATTCGCTCTTGCAGAACAGCTAAGGATGCTTGGGATACACTTACCACATTGTACCAAGCTAGGAATGAGGCTCGTGTTGCTTACCTCCGAATACAGTTGGAGAGTGAGCACATGAATGAAGGTGATTCTATGGACAGTTTCCTAACAAAGATCAAAGACTTAAAGGAACAATTGATTTCTGCTGATGAGGTTATACCAGATAACTCACTTGTGCAGACCGTTTTGAATGGTCTTCCTGATTCATATCAAAGTTTTGCTTCTACTCTTCGGTTGATGATGAAAGGCAATCCGAATGCATTATTATTTGAGGAGTTAGTCTCTGTTCTATTGCAGGAAGATCAGTCCAGGTAGAACATGTTCATTATGCGAGTTGCAGGTCAAGCTTTCCTGGCTAGTCAGAAGGGCAAAGGAAAATGAAGCTCTTCAACTAGTAAGCATAAATCTGCTAATTCTGCATATTCGAAGAAGGAAGATAAAGATGAGAAGAAATCAGAAAAGCAAAAATTGTTTTTTAAGTATTGTAAAGGGAATGATCATATCATAAAGAACTATCCAAAATTGGCTGCTAAGGAGGCAAAGAAGAAAGAGGCTGGAATGGTTGTTGCAGAGGCCTCTACACCAAAAACAGAGTCTACTAATCTTGTGCAGGAAGAAGAATGGGCATTTACTACTGTCTACAGTTTTGACCCATCTTCTCATGAGCAGTGCATGTCTGCAGTAGACTCAGATGTTTGGTATTTTGACAGTGGGGCGACCAAACATATTACCTCGCAACGTAGTTTCTTCTCTTCACTCGAGCTTGCCCCTATAGGGAATACTATTACATGCGCCAACAACTCCTCTTATCCTGTTATGGGAGTTGGTAAGATCATTTTGACACTGCTGATGGTAGTTCTTTCAGTTTGTTAGATGTTTTATTTGTACTAGGGATCAAGAAGAACCTGTTATCAGTTTCAGCATTAGCCAAGATTGGCTTGGTTGTGAAATTTGTTGATGACAGGTGTACAGTTCATGATCTATCAAATGGCGATGTGATTATTGCTTCTGGCATTTTATGTCGTGGGCTATATAAGCTCATAGACTATGAAAGATCAGTAAATGATTTGGCATGTGTAGTAAATGATTCTCAGGCTATGTCAGATGCAAAGCTTTGGCATGCACGCTTTGGTCATCTGAATTTTGATAGTTTGCTACGCCTACAGAAATCTGAAATGGTGTCCTCTTTGCCCAAACTTGAGGCACCTGGAAAACATGTTTGTGAAGGCTATATTTTGGGCAAAATGCAACATTTGTCCTTTCCAAAAGATGGTTCAGTTCGGGCTACTCCAAAATTGCAGCTTGTACATAGTGATGCCTGTGGTCCTATGCAGGCACCTTCTTTTGGGAATTATCTTTACTTCGTGCCTTTCATCGATGATTTTTCCAGGCATGCATGGGTATATCCATTGAAGGTGAATTTTGAAGTGTTCATGTGCTTCAAATAGTTTTTGGTTTTGGCTGAAAATCTGTCAGCATGTAAAATGGGCACCCTCCGTTCTGATCGAGGGGGGGAATATATGTCTTCTGATTTTAATGCATTTCTGGCTGAACGTGGGATAAAACACCAGTGTACAGTGCCGTATACACCTCAACAGAATGGAGTTGTTGAATGAAAGAACAGGTCACTCATGGAGATGGCGAGCTGTATGGTCAAGGGTCAACCTTTACCACATAGTTTCTGGCTTGAGGCTGTCATCTGTGCAACATATGTATTGAACAGGTGTCCCACTAAAGCGCTGCAGTCTATCACTCCATATGAGGCTTGGCATGACCGCAAGCCATCTGTTGCTCATCTGCGTGTTTTTGGTTGTTTGGCATATGCATTAGTGCCTGAACAACATCACAGAAAACTGGATGATAAAGCAGTAAAATGTATTTTTGGGTATAGTTCTGAAAGTAAAGGCTATCGTCTGTATCATCCATAGACTAAACGCGTTCTGGTTAGCCATGATGTTGTTTTTATGGAGGATGCTATTCAGCCATTGCTTTCATGTACCAAGGAGACATCTGTTAGCTCCAAAGACATGTATGATACTTTGCTGCCTCTTTTTACAGGTGGACAGTCTAGTGCTAGTCCTAATGAGGCAACTTGTCAGCCTTTGCAGGTTTCATGTGATGATGCAGATCATTCCATTTCTGATGCAGATTTACATGATGCACTTATTGATGAGAGAGCTGATATTGATCAGGCAAGAACTATGCCAAAATGGCTGGTGTAGACCTTGTGTGATAGCAAATTATATGCACCTCTGTCATATCGTACTCGATCACGCTATCATAGTACCTCTTTTGCATCAGATTGCTATGCTATGACTGCATCTAGTCTATGTGATGCGACTGAGCCTGCTTCGTTTGATGAAGCACAAAATTCAGAAAATTGGATGGCTGCTATGCAATCTGAATATGATGCAATAATGAAGAATGGTACTTGGTCTTTATGTGACTTGCCTCCTGGCAAGAAGGCCATTGGCACTAAGTGGGTATACAAGCTGAAGCGTAAACCTGATGGTATAGTTGACAGGTATAAGGCTATGCTTGTTGCAAAGGGTTATGCACAGGAAAGAGGCATTGATTTTGATGAGACCTTTGCACCTACATGCCGTATGACTACCGTTCAGAGCATCTATGCACTTGCAGCCCATCATGGTTGGAATGTACATCAGTTGGACATTAAAACAACATTTATGAATGGTGACTTGCATGAAGAAGTGTATGTTTTTTAGCCCCGTGGCTTTGTGCAGAAAGGGCATGAAAACAAGCTGTGCAGGTTAAAGAAGGCATTATATGGTTTAAAGCAAGCACCACGTGCTTGGTACGCGAAGATACATGCCTATCTGACTGCACATGGTTTTGAGAACAGTCCAACAGAAAGCACCTTATATGTTAAGCATTGTTGACGACATGCTGCTCACTGGTCCTATTGAGAAGCATATTTCTGATTTTAAGGCTGATTTGCATGCCTCATTTGAGATGTCTGAATTGGGGCATTTGCATCATTATTTGGGCATTCAATTTATGCATGTTGATGGTGGAATGGCTTTGTGTCAAACGGAATATATTGACACATTATTGCAGCGTTTTGGCCTTGAAGACTGTAAGCCTATTGCCACTCCTATGGAGACAGGTTTACGATTGAGTCTTCATGATGCTGGAGATGCATTTGATGTTGTTCTCTATCAGCAGACTGTTGGATGCTTGATTTACTTATGCATTACTTGGCCAGATATTCAGTTTGTTGTCTCACAGATGAGTAGGTTTATGCATTGCCCAGGAGTCAAGCATTGGCAGGCGGTTAAGCGTATCTTTCGCTACTTGAGTGGTACTCGACTACTTGGGTTGTTTTATCCCAAGGGGGGATCACTACCGCCAGATTTGCATGCTTTTTCTGACTCTGATTGGGCTTGTTTCTATGACACTCGTGTGTCCACTAGTGGCTTTTGCTTCATGCTTGGTAGCTCATGTATATCTTGGTTGAGCAAGAAGCAGCCTACTGTGGCCACTTCCAGTTGTGAGGCTGATTATAGGGCAGATTTCACAGTGAATGTTGAGTGTGTCTGGCTCAGATGCCTCATGGCTGATTGAGGTGTTTGTCAGTCTTATGCCACCACCATCTTCACTGACAGTCAGAGCGCATTGGCAGTTGCGAGGAACCCTGTGTTCCATGCTCGCACTAAGCACATTGAGGTGCATTATCATTATGTCAGGGAGAGGTTCTTTGTTGGGGAGATCAGCTTGGCATATGTGCCCACGCAGGAGAACATTGCAGACCTTTTCATGAAGGCTCTGCCTAGGGAGAACTTTGAAGCTTTTCACAAAGCTTTGGGCTTACTTCCTTTTGTGGAGTGATTTCCACATAGATTGGCACTTCCTTATACATGAGTTCCAGCTACTTGTTCACCGCATCACTCCCAAGGGGGGATTTGTTGATATATTTAGGTAGTGATGTGTGTGAACACTCTAAGACCCCTGGAGCACTTTTTTCCCTCTTTAGGAGGCTTTCTTTCCCCCGCCTTGTATATATGCCTATTGTCCTAATGGGCTACTTATATTTGTACATTCTCTAATACATTCAATATTGTGTGTTGTGCTCCAAGCTTCTTCTTCTTCTTTGTGCTGTTCGCATGCTTCCGCAGACGTCTAACTCCAACAAGATGGGGGGTCCTATGGGATCACAATCTCTTCTTTTATGCTCTGCTTCTCACCTCCAAAGCCATCACTACCGACCATGGAAAATGCCATGGGAAACGCAAATGATCCTCCTCGAAAATGATGATGGTGACGATGCAATTATGAAACTAATGCCAAAAAAAAAAGAAGAATCTCCCAAGAAAATTGGATGCTCTGATACCAATTGTGAGACAATGACTTGAATGATCTGTGTGTGACTCACCTCCCATCCATATATACCCTCTTGTAGTCTAAAAATAGAAATGCTTTAGAGTAATCTAGTGTGAACATGTGGCCATCATGCAACACTTATTCCCATGACTACTTTTGTACCCTAGGGTGTTCCCTATATATATCATTTAATAGGGACGATTCTGTGACTTCCTCCCCTCCTAGTTCTTGTCCCGTCATTTAAAGAGCTATTTTGAGTGTTTGTGTTTAAAGCAAACCTGTGCCTAGTGTTATGCATGACTTTTTAATGTAACCCCATTTATGCCTAGTGTTATGCATGACTTTTTAATGTAACCCCATTTATGCTTACTTTGGAAATGCATTTTTCTAAATGGTGCATCTCAGGCAATTCAATTAAGTGGTTCTTTGATGTTGAGGCTTGACTCCCGTTGTTCCTATTTACAACATGCACATGTATCTATATTCCCATATTATTGTGAAAAGATGATTGTCTATTTTTTCCAATTCCGTTCATGATGTTCTCATTTCATCTTTGTTCTTTTGAGTTACGTGTATTTTTGCTTATGAAGATTCCTCCAAGACTTCCTTCATGTTTTGTTTAGGTCTCTATATTTGTCTACATATCTTTCCATTGTTTTTTGTATAATGGCTTTGTTTTTTAATTTCTTTCTGAACGACTAGCTTGGGTAGCCAAACGTGTTTCGTATTTTTTATGAAATGCTCTTTTTTGTTCCAGATGTTTGATTTCTTTGAACACTCAATTGATCGTATTGTCTTGTTTTGTTCAAAATTATCATGTATTGTTCTTTTTGGTCTCCTTCAATAGGAAATGTAAAAATATCCATTTTTGTTTTTCGTCTGTTTGGATCAAGTTCTTGCACAATATTACTTACAAAAACAAATCTCATAGATCGTCATTTCACTTTTAGGTTTAATAGTTTATTTTCAAAATCCAAAGAAACTTGATTTTGTGTCATCCACTCTTGACCTAAAATTAAACTTGTAGTCATCAACTCTTCAGGCCATTCATCACATTCGACCAAATTTTTTTCATCTCCTATTGTCAATTTGATTTAAATAGTTAACAAAGAACAAAGACTCTGACCATTAACAACCTTAAGTGTCATTGTTAGGCCTTTTAAATTTTTTCTCACGCAATAATTTTGAACTGATTAGGTTTACTTGTGCTCTAATTTCAACAAGCTTCTAAGTTTCCTTCCTTGATGTTGCATTTCTACCACTCATAAATGGTCATTTATTACCTTCTGACAACCTCACAGGTCATTACTTATTTGATTTGCTTCAATTCTTTCTTTCTTTTGATTCTCTCTTTTGCTTGATCTGGATCTTTTTGTCTCATTTTCATTTCTTCTTCCTTTCTTCTTTGTGCTTTCTGTAACCTTCTCCACATGTTTTATAGTTAATGACCCCATGTATTTCTTGATTTGATATCCACTTATGTAATTTGACATTATTTCCCCATCCACTGTTGCAAGTTGTACTACAAACCAATTTTATGAAGAACATAAGGCCCATGCCCTTTTTTTTCAATTTCTTGCTATGTTCTTTTAGATTATATGCTAGAACTAAATCTCCTTCTTGTAAATCTGTGTTTTTAATATGCATATCATAGTAAGCTTTTTGTCTCTTTTTACCTGCATAGATACTTATGACTTCTTGTAATCTAGATGTTCCCAATTGTTTCAATCCCAAGATCTTCTTAGATAATTCATGTTCTTTTCATGTTAACTAATTTCCTAATTTGAGAGTAGGTATAAAAAATTACATTGGTAAAACAACATTGATTCCATATACCAATTTGAATGGAGCAGTTCCTATGGAGGTTTTGGATGCTACTCTATATGCCCATAAAACATGATGAAGTTGTATATCCCAATCTCTTCTCTTATTTTTCACTGATTTTGATAGAACAATACACAATACTTTATTTGTACTTTCTATTAATCCATTAGCTTGGGGATAACAGGATGTTGACTTTCTATGTGTTATCATAAAATGATCAATCAAACACTCTATTATTTGATTTAAAAAATGAGTTCCCCTATCACTTACCCATTCAATTGGTAGTACGAATCTTGTTATGATGATTTCATACAAAAAGTTATATGATGTTTGAGCATCATTATTCAAAGTGGCTTTGACTTTTTGTCAAGTAATCTATTGCCGCTATGATATATTCTGCATGGGAATTTTTAGTTGGTGGGTGTATTGGTCCAACGAAGTCCAATCACCATTTACTAAATCCTCTTGCAGACATGAAAGGTTTAAATGGCATCTCATCCTTTCTTATTGGACATTTTGTTCTTTGACAAATATCACATCTCTCCACATAAATTTTTGCATATTGGAATAGAGTTGGCCACCATAATTTTGAATATAGAATCAACTTAGTAGTCCTATCAATGGAAATTGTCCTCCAACTACTCTTGAATGAGCTAATTCTAACATTTCCTAGCACTTATCTTCAGGAACACAAACTCTTAGATAGCCATCTATTCCTCTCTTGTATCATTGATTGTTTATTAGTACAAAATCTTTAACTATTTCTTGCATATTCCTTGTGTCTATATTCATGTGTTTTAAATCTTCTTGAGAAATTTGGTTCAAGAGTTCCACAATGTTCTCACTCCAATTAGGATTTATTTGAAACCAAAATAAGTCACATCTTGTAGAAAATCTTTATGTGTACACTGTTTACATTGTAACAAATAATTATCCACATTTGTTTCTTTGTTTAGCCAATATGCTCCTAATCTTTCCAAATTATTTAGAGTTACTATTTTAGAAGCATGTGAACATGCATTCCATTAATGTGCTTTCTCTAGATAATTATGTTGCTTGTCCTCTAGCACACAATATTCCAAAACTCATATCGAGTTTAAGTGATACATATGTCTTGAGAGTAAAATATAACTTCTACTTTGCAAGATCATATGTTTGAAAACATTAGTACTAAATTTTGGCCCAAATGATAATATTGGAACCAAAGGTTTTGCCCATTGAGGTATTCTCTTTACTTTGAATAGATAAACATCTAGAAGTTCATCATCATTTTCTTTTGGTTTATCTCCTTTCATTATCTTGGATAAATGGTTTGCTCTGATATGAGTCTTTCCTTGTATGACAATTACTTCAGATCCAAAGTCCATTAAGAGAAAACACCATCTTACAATTCTTCCTGCGTGAAAAGGTTTATTTACCACATAAAGTAAAGCTTGGTGGTCGACAAAAAAGTTAAACTTGTTTTCCAATGCATAGTGTCTGAATTTCTTTACAACATACACCATACCTAAACCCTCTCTTTCAGTGGTGGTGTAGTTTTTCTCATCCTGATTTAATTGTCTACTTTGCATAGGCTATTGGAAAATCTACTTTACTTCCTTCTATAGGTTGTGCCAATACACATCCTAAAGCCAATTAGAAGCATCTACATGTAAATCAAAGACTAGATCGCATTGAGGGGCTTTAAATATAGGTTTTGTGACTAAAAAAGTTTTAAGAGCTTCAAAAGCTTTTTCACAGGGAGACTCGGGTTCGATCCCCGACAACGATGCTAAAATATTTGTTCTACTTTGGAGTTGTCCTCTCCAATCATCACAACATAAAGGATTAAACAACCTCAAACACTAAATTCTCAATCTAGGAAGTATATGAAGATCATAGCCCCTTCTTAATTAATGGAATCCAAAACTTATCAAACAAAGATCAGTACTTTCATCAGTTTGTTTCGTCCAAGCAGCAAATTTAAAGATCTTACCATTTTTTTTATTGAAAACCTTCATTTGAGCGTAATTAAAGATAGGAATGAGATTTTTCTATGATTTTTGTACCTAAAATGTGTTATTTTTCATAAAAAAGACATATGTAACATTTTTTTTGTAACTATAACCCCTTGATGAGAGAATCATGGTTTTCGCAATTTCATATAGTCTTGAGAAAATGGATCATACTTTGATTTCGTAGGCATTTAAGATGAAAATAAATCAATGAAAGCATTGCACACACACAAAAAATACTCAAAAAACTTATTTAAAATCACCAAAAGAGTAAGGTGATGATAATTTTTTTTGGAAAGATCTTTCTAGATTAATCTCCAATAATGAATCTCCTTACAAAACTGACAAGAATTGTCTTTTATACCAAGGTTAGTGTCCAAGTTCACATTTAAATTTGGTCTTTCCCTAATTTTAATCTAAAAATCTACACTCTAAAGAGATCTAAAAATTCTATAAAAAACATATGAGATAAATATCACCAGGAGGAAGAGTCTTCCTCAATTTTTATAGAATTTGGTTTATCCTATCGAAAAATACATTTTTTCCTTTTTCTTCATGAAAAAATTACTCTTTGAAACTATTTTTGCATCCATTCCAATAACATCTTTGCCATACAACTTGTTCTCTCTCAAAACTTGAAAAATCTTTTTCTAATGGTCTAAATAGGCCATGCTTATATAGCTTTTATAACGAAAGTCGAGATAGATAAATGTAATCAGGAGAGACTAAACAGTCGACAAAATATACAATCTCACAATATCTTCACGACCAATTAACCAATCATAAGGTGGAAGCTTTGATAACACACATGTCACCTCATGCGTTGTTTTTTATTATTTTTATTTTCTTTCTTTTAAACCAAATTTAAATATTTCGTATAACAAAACATTATCAATCTTTTTATTCTTCCATCGTCCAATGTTCACATAGGACGATGACACAAAAAAAATATTAATCATACTCTCGACTTGCCTGTGTGAACAAGCCCACGCTACCTAACAAACTTCCACGCAGGGTAGTAATTTTTTGGGTATTTGTTCCATCGCTTTTGTGTGAGCGAAGCCCAAAAGCAATGCGAGAAGTCAAACTCTCAAAAATTGATCCGTCGCCTCGAAAACAATAAATCCAAAAAAAAGTTCGAAGAACGCCCTCCGTAAGTTTGTTCAAACGCACTGCGTCGTCTTTTTTACTCCAGATGCCGTTCGTGACCTTTGTGGCCTTCTAGCTATATTACATTGCTTACAGGCTACAGCATATCGGCAGCAGTCCACGACGTGCAAAACATCATTAGGCACGAGCTCACTAGAAGCGTCAGCTCAATCGTAGACTGGGAGGGTAATTAGGTTCGCTTTCTTTCTCACACCGTGTGTTCGTCCCATACTTACTACTTTGTCTGGCTGATCCGACTTTACATTTGTAGAATGAGCGATCATTGTGTATGAACCCTTTATTGTAAATGCGCGTTTATGCGTTTGTGCATAATTTCTGTCCCTTTTCTCCTCCCCAACACACACACACACACACACACACACACACACACACACACTCACACACACACACACGTACTGGTTTTGAACTTGTTAGACATTTTCACTCTGTAGAATTTGGAACTTACCTTATCATAAGAATGAAAGTTAAAGTAGTCTATGTATGCAGATGATGTAACAGATATGGAGGTCGACACGTCTAGACCACCATCTGTGCCTTCAGCCGGGCTTATCCAACCAACTATATGGGTTCCAGTGTCCAGAGTCAATCAACTGGATGCTGCAAAGCTTGACGTGGAGATGACAGCCATGCTAAAAGAGCAACTTACAAAGGTTTTCTCGCTTATGCAGGTTGGTTTATTCATTAGTTTATCGGTTGTTCCGATTGTTGAAAGAGTATCATGTTTTTAATAATCATTGAAAATTTGACTTGAGTCGTATAAGAAGCTAGTATTTCATATGCGTTGAATGAACAAGTTGTATCTTTTATTGTGGGAGAGCAATAATGAGTTTTAGTTTGAGCATCTGTATTTGATTTCAAAACCTGTGTGATCCAGTCATACACAATTCTTGTATTGTCGAATGGATTTAAGCACGTTTGCTTAATTTTCAGTGTCAATTTGAAATATAACTATTCTATGGACTTTTTTAATAGCCAGGACTTGTTTCTCGTTATGAGCCAGAGCTTGATGCATTTCTTGAATTCCTGGTTTGGAGGTTTTCAATATGGTTGGACAAGCCCACTCCTGGAAATGCACTAATGAATTTACGATATAGGGATGAGAGGGCGTTTCTCCCATTGGCTGCCCTTGGAAAAGGTTCGTCTAAAGAATTATCATATATCCTAGTGTAGTTATATAAACTTCTGGATTTTGTTTTTAACATTTTTTTTTTATATGTTGAATTTTCAGTTCGAACTGGCTTGGAAGGTCCAGGCCTGACAAAGTATCAGAAACTTGGGTATTGTCTCGCCCTGGTAGGTGGCAGGTACACTTGGGCTCGATTACAGATGTTTTCAGCTTTTCGCCGATGGGGTGACAGTGCACAGGTGTCATTTCTAAGCACTTAAATCTCTTATATCGATTGAAGCTGAAGATTGTCAATAAATATAGTTCCTGTTTCGTTTGAGTTTGCTACTTTAAAATTTGGTGAAGACAAGTTTCAAAGATTAAAATAGTAAATGGAATCTCTTTGCAAGGAACTATGGGGCAAATTCATAAATGTGCCTCATTCGAATTCAATTACTTTCTTTGGAATTACAAAGCAAGTTTTATGATTAGTATGATGATATTAACACATGTGTGTGTCATAGGAAGGATAAAGTGGAAGGAGATCAAGAGATGATTTTTCAATGCTTGACAATGTACCTACAATTGTTCTTAGAGTATGGCAGATAGTAGCTACTATCATAAAAGTGTGAAAATAGCTTATTTCTTTACAATATCATTTTATGCTTTTTCAGGAATTTCTCATTTGGTCTTATCTTTGTGGACAATTCATCTAGGTTAAATGAAAACAATTTCTCAAATATCTTTGATATCAATGAAAAATACTTATAAGTACACTTTTTATGTAAATAGTGTAAGCGTGTAACTGATGTAGCCCTCACAATGTCTTAAATGATCTAAGTTAGGAAGGCACAATCTCAAGAAATTTCAAATTAGTAGGTATCTAGAAAATTTGTGAGTGATGCATACCTCAAAGTCCATGGGCAATATCATATTTGATTCAATTAAGAGCATTATTACTAACATATTTTGTAAAAGGGAAAGTTGAAATATCACTACTTCATCATGATAGTGACGCGTATGAACACACTAAAGTCTATCGGGGCACCCAACACTTTTTTCCTTGTTAGTTTCTTTATTTCAAAGCTTGGATATATACCTTGATGAGCTATTTGTTTTTGCATTTTCCACACTTAGTATTATCAAAGTGTTGTGCCGCAAATCTCCTTCTTCCTTGTATTGTTTATGTGCATTCCGGGTTCCCTGACCTTGAACTCCAACAACTAGTATTAGAAGTGGTCTCTCTCACACTCATATAAATTCTGATGAGCATCATTACGCTTGCATACTCTTTTGGATAGCGGAAGAGTTTGTTATTGTCAAATTTTGCATAGGGGCTCATTTTGGCCTTGGTGCAATTGTATTGTGATTATCGTGCATGCATTTTTGTTTTGTGTAAATTTTCATTTGGGTTTTTGCTTGCTAGTACAAGCACGTGAAAGTTAGTCACATGTATTTTAGAGATCCACATGGTTCTTTGTTTAGGTTTTTATAGCAAAGAATCAATTTTTGTAGTAGCATCTAGTCATTGCCCATGTCCAATAAACATGGTGTATTTCGTACGCTGGTCATTAAAGAAGTAAAATATCGATTGCTGGCATATATGATGCATTGTGTAATGGTAGCAAGGGGCTTGTTGAACATTTTGTAGGGTGTTTAAATACATCCTATTGTAGCTACAGCCTACACATACTACAAATATAAGTGATGCCAATGGAGTTGAAATTGATACTATGCATGATGAAGCTATTGGCTATATTGTCTTGTAGTTGATTGCCATGAGCTTATAACTTTCTTTTTGGATAAATTTTGGACTTTTTGGGACTCATCTTGGTATATATGTTTGTCATAAAGGCATGTAGTTTTCACTAGAGAAACCTTCGTCGGAGTTGTGATGAGTTAATAGGTTTGTGTACCTTATCAACTATGGATGTACATACCTTACCAATTATGCACTACCTTTTCTTATCTTTAGTGTGCATCTTGTGCTAGTCTTCATTATGGCTAAGTGTGCCCATCATGGTGAGAAGTGTTAGGGTTGAGATGTGGTGCTGAGGGGTAGAGAACGTGCGTATGTGCCTCAAAGACGGAGGCGTTGGGCAAAAATGGAGGTGCAGATGAGAGAGAGAGAGAGAGAGAGAGAGAGAGAGAGAGAGAGAGAGAGAGAGAGAGAGAGAGAGAGAGAGAGAGAGAGAGAGAGAGAGAGAGAGAGAGAGAGAGAGAGAGAGAGAGAGAGAGAGAGAGTCGACCAGCTTTGGAGGTGGCTTCTCTAAAAGTGAGAGAGCCAAAAGTGTTATTAAGTTATGTTATATAGAACCCGTTTTAGGGTTGGCCAAGTTCACATTGAACTTGGGCCAAAAAATAAAGAATAAGTGACTTAGCCTTTATAAATAGGCCTATACACGTGTATACACTATAAAGAAGTCATTTAGGGCTTTACTTCAACAACCTCCCACTTAAAGGCATAAATGATGCCTTTAAGCTAAGTGACTACCACCATTTGTATACATAACTGATGTTGTGCTTTTGGGTAAGCACTTAGTGAGAACATTTGCAGGGTTCTGTGATGTATGGACCTTAACCAATGTGATAAGGCCATCCTCAAGCACCTCTCGAATGAAGTGATATCGAACATCAATATGTTTTGTGCATGCATGGAACATGGCATTCTTTGCCAAACATATGGCACTTTGGCTATCACAACCAAGCATAGGTGCTCTGTCGGGCAAACCAAACTCATTGCAAAGACGTGCTAACTATATTGCTTCCTTGGAAGCCTCAGTGGCTGAAATATATTTGGCCTTAGTAGGAGACAAAGCAACAATCTTTTGCAGTCTGCTGCACCATGATACAACACCACCTGCAAGAGTGAAAATATAGCCACTTGTGGATTTCCGTGTATCCACATCACCTGCCATGTCGGAATCACAGAATCCCTTCAGCTCTAATGGGTTCTTTCCATAAATGAGGCATTTGTTTTTATGTCCTTTCAAATATCTCAAGGTAGATTTGTCCGTGTCCCAATGAGCTCTAGCAGGATTGGCCATGAATCTGCCCACAACTTCCCACTGCATGATCAATGTCTGGTCGAGTAGCAACCATAGCATACATAAGTGAACCACAAGCTGATGCATATGGAACACTCTTCATGTAATTGGCTGCATCATCATCTTTGGGACAGTCATCCTTGGAAAGCTTAACATGTGGCTTCAATGGCACTCCAAGAAGCTTAGCATCAGCCACATTAAATCTGTCCAGCACTTTTTCAATGTACTTTTCTTGGGATACCTGCAAAGTATGCTGCGGCCTATCCCTTTTTATTCGCATACCAAGAATATGCTCAGCTTCCCCAAGGTCTTTCATTGAGACTGCAGAGTTCAGCTGCAGTTTTAGAGCATTCAGTGTGCTCTTTTTCTTCCCAGCCAGCAGCATATCATCTACATACAGTACAAGAATGATTGGGCTGCCATCTTCATCCTTTTTGGTGTACAATCAGTGGTCTGCATGGCTTCTTTTAAACCCTTCTGTTAAACCCATGCTTGAGCATAAATGCATCAAACTTCTTATACCATTGTCTGGGAGCCTGTTTCAGCCCATATAAGCTCCTTTTCAACTTGCACACCAGATGCTCTTTTCCAGGAATGGCATATCCTTCTGGCTGTTTCATGTACAGCTCTTCATCTAAATCACCATGCAAAAAGGATGTCTTAACATCCATTTGGAATAATTCCAAATCCGAGGCAGCTGTGAGAGCAAACAACACACGTAATGTGGTCATTTTAACTACTGGAGAGAACACTTCTTGGAAATCAATGCCCTCCTTTTGGGCATATCCTTTGGCAACCAGCCTTGCCTTATACTTGGGTTTGCCATCAACAGTTTTGATTTTGTACACCCACTTGTTAGGAATGGCCTTCCTTCCTTTGGGTAACTCAACCAAATCCCAAGTATCACTTGCATGCAAGGCCTTTATCTCTTCCTGCATGGCTAACTCCCACTTCTTCTTGTGCTCACATAGCTTTGCCTCTTTATAGGTAAGAGGCTCACCCTCATGTGATAACATAATATAATGTATAGAGGGATCATATCTATTCAATGGCCTCCTAGGACGTGTAGATCTTCTTACCCAATGATCCACATTACCCGGTAATGGGTCTACATCAGGAGGTACATAAACTTTTTCATTGTTGATGGGTTGCCGTACATCATTTCCAGCCCTGTTTTCAGCATGAATAGGTGGCTGTATATGCCCTTCTGGAGCCTCTTCTTGCTGTCCAACATCATCTGGCTCAAAAACCACTGGATGATCTATATTATCAGCCATATGTTGTGCATCTTGAGGGTCTGAAATAGGCCTAACATGTGGCTGGTCTTGCTGAAATGTGACCTTTTTATGGTCATGTTTCGAGGCAACATTATTTTGTAGCAGCCTTGCCTCATTAAAAACATCTCGGTTGAGTATGACCCTCTTGAGCTGAGGTAATCATATCCTATAACCCATTTCACCTTCTTCACCATAACCCATGAAGAGGTCTTTAATGGATTTAGCATCAAGCTTACTCCTCAACTCAGGTCTTATGTGTACAAAAGCTTCAGAGCAAAAGACGCGTAAGTGATCATATGAAGCAGGTTTGCCATACCAAACTTCTTCAGGGATGTCACCTTTCAAAGATGTGTGAGGGGATCGATTGCATATATGTACTGCAGTTTTAAGAGCCTCTCCTCAAAAACCATGAGGGAGATTAGGTGTGGACAACATGTATCTCACCCTCTCACAAAGAGTTCGATTATACCTTTCAGCACATCATTAGAAGAGGGGTTGTATGGAACAGTAAGCTCCCTCTTTATGCCAAATTTTCACAAAATTTTTTGAATTCAACACTTGTGAACTCACCCCCATTATCCGTACGTAAGCATTTCAGTTTTTTACCTGTTTGGGTAGTCACAAATGCATGAAATCTTTTAAACGCAGCAAATACTTCATCTTTTGATTTGAGAAGCTCCACCCAAATTTTCCTAGAAAATTTGTCAACAAAAGAAATAAAGTATAAAGCACCCCCCCTAGATTTGGTGGGCATGCTACATACTTCAGAATGGACAAGATCTAATATACAAGACTTACGATACACACCAGAATAATGAGAACTTTTCACTTGCTTTCCATATTGACAAATCATTACAAAAGTCTAACTTGGTGCCTTTAACATCAAGCTTCTTCAAGTTACAAAGTTTGGATAGACCCTTTTGGCTCATATGGCCAAGTCTTTTATGCCACAATTCCATGAGAGAATTAATCTCAGCCAATGCAATGAATTTGCTAGACAAGGCCTTTCCATGCAAGCAATACAAAGTTCCCCTTTTGTACCTTTTACAATCAGCCATGAACCTTTGGTCACCTTCCATGAGCCTCTTTCAAATAAAACACTATAACCATGCATATCCATCTGCCCAACAGAGAGCAAACTCTTCTTGATTCCTGGTACATATCTCACATTATGCAAGACCAGCTCATTTGTGCCATCTGTTGAAAGATGCACAGTACCAATACCTTCAATAGGACATGCATGATTATTCCCTAGGTATACATGGCCATGGCTGCACGCATGAAAAGTAACAAAACACTCCTTGACAGGAGTCACATGAAATGAAGCACCAAAATCAACAATCCATGTCTGGGATAATGCATCACTTACAGTCAATAAAGCATCAATTAGATCACTTTTAGTTAGTGATTGACATGTCCTGTACATGAACATTGCAAGAGACATCATGTGCATGAGGCTTGAGCATCATCAGCTGATATAGTAGCACATAGAATATCTTCCATATTTGAAAGCTCCTCAATAACAACACCAGAGGCCACATTGGCCTTCTCCTTTTCTTTTTGGCTTTCTTGTCCATCCGTCTTGTCTTCCTTCTTGTCCTTTCTTTTGTCTCTAGCATTCTTCTTCCTCTCAAGCTCTCCTTATAGAATCGGCGGTCGGGTTTCTTATGGCCTTTCCTACCACACTGATAACATGTCAAATCAGTACCGTGCTTCTTGATGGAGCTTCCTCTTTCTTTGCCTTTGCTCTTACGCCTCTGTGAATAAAATCCCTTCTTCTCTGATGCGCCTCTGACCATGTTTGCTGAAGTGCTTCCTTCACCACTCGCTTTTCTTCTTATTTCTTCATTCAATATGGAACCCTTCACACCATCAAAAGTAAGATTGGGGTTATTTGATAATGAGACCACCAAGATCTCCCAAGAATTAGGAAGTGTCATAAGCAAAAAGATAACTTTCAGCTTATCATTAAAGGGAGGCATCCCTGAGTCCTTGAACTGCGAGAGAATACCTGTAAAATGAGACAAGTGTTCTGCAGCGCTCTTGGACTCATCCAACTGCATAACAACTAATTTCCTCATGAGGTGTACCTGATTAACAGGTGTGGTGTTCTCATAGGTGGCCTTAAGCTTGGCCCACAACTCTGAAGCTGTAGTAATGCCCTTGAGGTCTACAAAAATGTCATCGGATACGGCCATTTTAATGTAAGTGACGGCCTTTCTATTCAGATTATGCCATGCATCATCTGACATGTCTTCTGGCTTTCTTGCTTCCAATGCCCTGTCACAATCTTTGAGGAAGAGAATTCTTTGAATCCTCTCCTTCCGAAGATCAAATCCGGTGCCCTCAAAGCGGCGAATATCAAAGAGATTCTTCATATCTGAGGACGACGATGCCATTGTTGCACAAATAAGAGGTTAATGTGCTAAAATTTTGGGCAAAATGCACCAAAATCAATGTACCACCTCTAAAAGTAGTGCACAAAAGCTTCAAACACTTGTAGGAGCAAGATGGAGCAAAATCGAGCCGATTGGAACACAAAATCAGAATCTGAATTTTTTGAAATTTTTCGCAGAAAATTCCAGCAAGCTAATTTGTGCTTGAAATCAACAAATTTGACTTCTTTTGACCTCAATGTGCTCTCATAAGTGGCCTTAATCTTGGCCCACAACTTTGAAGCAGTAGTGCCCACAACTCTGAAGCTGTAGTAATGCCCTTGAGGTCTACAAGAATGTCATCAGATACGACCATTTTAATGTAAGTGACTGCCTTTCTATTCAGATTATGCCATGCATCATCTTACATGTCTTCTTGGTTTCTTGCTTCCAATGCCCTGTCACAATCTTTGAGGAAGAGAATTCGTTGAATCCGCTCCTTCCAAAGATCAAATCCTGTGCCTTGAAAGCGGCGAATCTCAAAGAGATTCTTCATATCTGAGAATGACGATGCCATGGTTGCACAAATAAGAGGTTAATGTGCGAAAATTTTGGGCAAAATGCACCAAAATCAATGTACCACCTCTAAAAGTAGTGCATAACAGCTTCAAATACTTGTAGGAGCAAGATGGAGCAAAATGGAGTCGATTGGAGCACAAAATCAGAATTTGAAATTTCTGAATTTTTTTGCAGAAAATTCAAGCAAGCTAATATGTGCTTGAAATCAACAAATTTGACTTCTTTTGACCTCAATGTGCATACGTAAGGCTATAACGAAGCCTTTAGAACCAAATAGGAGCAAAAGCCCCAAATTTTACTTCAGAAATTCCTGAAATTCTTAGAAAAATGCCACAAATTGCTGTACATAAGCAATTTCTTTTGCCACAAATCAATACATAAGGTCCTATACCTGTGTATTGCTCTTATGACCTGTGAAACACCTGTTTAGACCTGTAAAACATCTGAAAACAGCCTGTTATGGGATGTAGAGATTCCCAAAGTCATCCTTTTGGCTCCAGAGCAAGTTTCTTCGCGATGAAATTGAAAATTATCACGAAAAGTGGGGTTTTCTTTTCTGTACAGCAAGTGCGCAGCAGCTCTGAAACCCTAAATCAGCTTTGATACCAGTTAGGGTTGAGATGTGGTGCCGAGGGGTAGAGAATGCGTGTATATGCCTCAAAGATGGGGGTGCTCGGCAGAAATGAAGGCGAAGCTAAGAGGGAGAGAGAGAGAGAGAGAGAGAGAGAGAGAGAGAGAGAGAGAGAGAGAGAGAGAGAGAGAGAGAGAGAGAGAGAGAGAGAGAGAGAGAGAGAGAGAGAGAGAGAGAGAGAGAGAGAGAGAGAGAGAGAGAGAGAGAGAGAGAGAGTTGACCAGTTTCAGAGGTGGCTTCTCTAAAAGTGAGAGAGCCAAAAGTGTTATTAAGTTATGTTATATAGAACCCTTTTTAGGGTTGGCCAAGTTCACATTGAACTTGGGTCAAAAAATAAAGAATAAGTGACTTAGCCTTTATAAATAGGCCTATACACATGTATACACCATAAAGGGGTCATTTAGGGCTTTACCCCAACAGAGAAGCTTATAGAGGTTATTATGAGTTCATGCTTGTGGGGTTTGTGTATACATGTTGTTGGGTGTGTGAGTGAACATGTATTCATTGCTAGATCTATAGCCACTATTCAACACTTATGAATTTAGTGGGTATGTCATAATAATTTTTTTATACTATGCATAATGTAGTTATGACTATGTTGTCTTGTGTATGACTACAATGAGCTTATGGTTGCACTTTCTTTTTGAAGTGAACTTGGGATTTGCATAGACTCATCTCAGCATAGAGGTAATGCAAATGGTGTTGAGGATGTGGGAGGTTCTTATTTTGCTTCAAGTCTTAGTTTAACTATATGTTTGAGTGAGCATGTATTCACTATCCGTTCATGGTTGGATCGATGCTCGCATCGATCACATAAGGAACACGAACTTAACGTATTGAAGGTACCAAGTGCACCAAACATATTGAATGTTCCATTCGTGAATGATGCATAATATAAAAAAATAAATGCATATATACTACATAAATGATAAATACATATCTCGTACATTGATGAACATTAAAAAGTGCATTCAAATTTCATACGTATATTAATGTTAAATAAATGCATACATATTACATATATTAGTTATTTATTTGCTTATTTTTTATATTGAACAATGCACTTAACCCATCGAACCTCAAGATTTTGTTAGGTTCTCGAAATGAACACATACTGTAAGCAATGAATATGACGAATTGGTCCACCTTGTGTTAGTTCAATACCCACTATTTGACACTTATGACATTAGCGAGGATGTCATAATAATTTTTCTATACTACGCCCAATGGAGTTATAATTATATTGTCTTGTGGTTGACTAATATGAGCTTATAGTGCACTTTATTTTTGGGATGAATTTAGGATTTTCCTGGACTCATCTTGGTATAAAGGTGATGTAGATGGTATTGAGGATATGGGTGGCTCATATTTTGCTTTAATTTTTAGTTCAACTATGTTAGGTGCACCATCAACACCTCTATTAAGGAACTTTGATGGGATAATAGAGATGCACATGCCTTGGTTGCTTTGTCTATCAAGCACGTGATTATCTCTTGTGTACACTTGCTCGTATTTACTCATGTAAAACAATTATGGATGCTTGGTTACACTTTCCACATTATTCTAAGAAAAAAATGAGTCTTATGTTGTGCACCTTCAAAAACAATTGGAAAGTGAGCAATGAATGAAGGTGACTCTACTGAAAACTATCTAACAAGGATGATTTGATAGAGCAATTGATTTGGCCAAATAGTTAACTTGTACTACATATTGTTTGAATAGGCTTCTTGATTCTCATTAGAGTTTTGGTTTGGAGGACAAAAGACAATCCCAATGCCTTATCACTTGAAGAGTTAGTTTGTGTATTATTGCGAGAGGACCAATCTAAATAGTGCCATTATATGTGTTGTAAACTAACTTTCGTTGCCATTTAGAGGTTAAGGGTGAAGTTTGCACTTCTCTTGCAAGCTAAAAATTGTCAATCTTGTAGAATCGAAGAAATTAGAAAAGCAAAAATAATTTTGCAAGTATTTTTTCATTAAGAGGTGAAGGAGTTCGGGGGAGGCGGAACTCACACAAACAACACAAGGAAGAAGAAGTGGAAGTTTGTGTGAGATTAGCTTCTCCACAAATTCTATGCTTTGGGGGTCTCTTTTAGCTTGATGCACAAAGTGTAGGTAAGACCTAGGTCTTTAGATGCTTTAAAGATGTTTGGAGATCCGTGTGCAAATGGAAGCTCTGAATTAGGATTTGTGAGTGTCCTAGAACTACATGGTAAAAAGATAGGACGTTGAACCACTAGAATAGTAGTTAGTGGCACTGTAGAATTAACGCCATCCAACAACAAAGGTAGATTAGTATAAAAACAGGAACATTAGTAACATCATGATAAGATTGATCTTCTAGGAATACACAATCTCGACTCCCATACATTTTCTTGTTTTTAGGGTCAGCAAGTCTATAGCTTTTGCTTTTGTAGCCAATCACGACTAAGATGTATCTAATAGCCTTATTGTCGAGCTTACCTATTAACTGAGTATGCACATGCAAATAATCAACAAAACTAAAAACTATTAAATGATCAACATTAGGTTTATTCCCATAATAAGCTTCATAAGGTGTTTGAAATTTTAGAACTTTAAGTTGGAGCATGATTTTTAATGTGATTGGCACACAATAACGCATCAAACAAATAGAAGTGATAGAGTTTCTTATTGATCAACATAGTCTTAGTCATCTCAAATTTCAATGGGAGTTCTATTCTTTCTTTTAGCTACACTATTTAACTCAAGTTATTCTAATAGTCAATCGGCGTTTGATATCATAAGAATTGATAAAATTATTGAATTCTTTGGACATGTATTCCCCCTAGATATAAACATAGTATCTTAAGTTTTGATTTGGATCCCCTTTTTTATAATGTTGAGCTAATGGTTGAATATAATGGAGACTTTAGACTTGGTTTTAAGTCCAAACATCCAAGTAAATATGGAAAAATCATCAATAAAAGTCACAGAGTTTGTAAATTTTGGATCTTGATCTAGTCCTCATGGGTCCACGGATGTCATATTGAATTAGCGCAAGGTTTTGGTATCTCTTGCTATGTTACCTTTCTTGATGATCTTATCTTGGGTACAACTCTCATTCTTAGAAGTAAAAATCTCCATGTTAAGCAAAGACCGAACCATGCCATGCTTTTACAAAGCGATAAAATCTTCTTAGTTTAGATGGCCATATGCATTGTGCCATAGTTCCATGTTGTTTATGGAAACAATGGTGCTATGTGGAATCTCTAGGGCCTTAGATTGGTCTAAAATAAATTTGTTGGAAACAATGTTAGATTGTGGTTCTAAACCCAAATTTCCAGCAAACCCTAATTTATCGTTCCACCATTTTTCAAAAAATGGGTTGGTCAAAGATGATAAAAAAATATTATTACATAATTGAAAAGCACTCTTCAAGAGCTATCTGTTGATATATAACATTCAACCATCTGACCTCAAATGAACCCTCAAAACCCAAACCCTAATTTTAGTGGAAGGTTGCTCCAATGACATATTCTAACAATAAATACAATGTAGTAAATGCCCCTTCTTCATGTTGCACAAGGTTAGGAGACTTAGCATATTCATATGCAATAGCCATTCTAGATTCTTTTCTCTTTGTCTCCTTAGCAACTAATTTATGATAACTCTTTATATCATGATTGTTGGTCTTACGATACTTGCAAAAGTGTTTTTACTTTTGTGATTTCTTCTCATCCCTATCTTCCTTTTTTGATTGTGTGGCATTGACATATTTTTGCTTACTAAAAGAAGTGTGAGTTTTATTCTTGCCCTTCTAACTAGCAATAAAAACTTGATTCGCAGGCATAATGGACATGTTCTACGTAGATCGATTCTCTTTTAGAGAAACATAACCAACTCTTCAAATGACAATGTATTTGAATTCTAGAGTGCAATTCATCATCAATCGAAGAGTACAAGCAAAACTCTAATAAGAATCAAGAAGCCCATTAAGAAAAGTATGCACAATACATGAGTCTTTCTTTGCTATATGAATTCTTTTAATTCTTTGTGACCATGTAAAAGAATCAAACCTTTTGTGCTTTATGTCTGAGCTTTTGCGTTGCTCCATGAAGACCTTTGAGCTTACAAACAAGGTGTTCTGTCTCAAGAATTGCAAACTTCTCTAGTTGCATTGTGTTCATCAATGTTACCATGCAAGAAGGAAGTCCTCACATCCAATGTCAAAACTCTAAATTGAGAGGTTGCAATAGTGAGATCAAATAGTGTACACACAGCAAGTATCTTACATATTACATGAGAAAGCACTTAATGAAAGTCAATGCACTAAATTTGTACATTCTACATACCATTTTTCAACTAGTTAGGCTTTGTACTTGCATTTATTCTTGACGATTTTTATTTTATATACCAAGTTGTCAGCATAGTTGCACGAAACGCCTGTTTCGGGCTCCCCAGAATGGCGCTCCATTTCTGAGCGCATCACAAAATCCTTTCAACTCCAATGAACCCTTATCCATAACATAGGCATTTACCTTTGGTCCCTTTCAAATATCTCAAGATAGATTTGACTGCCTCCCAATGAGCTTTGCCAGGATTAACCATGAACCTGCTAATAACTCCCACTCCATGAGCAAAGTCTGGTCGAGTGGAAACCATAGCATACATAAGTGAACCACAAGCTGATGCATATGGAACACTCTTCATGTAGTTGGCTGCATCATCATCTTTGAGACAGTCATCCTTGAAGAGCTTAACATGTGGCTTCAATGGCACTACAAGAGGCTTAACATCAGCCACATTAAATCTGTCCAGCACTTTTTCAATGTACTTCTTGGGATAAATGCAAACTATGCTGCTGCTTATCCCTTTTTATTCGCATACCAAGTATGTGCTCAGCTTCCCCAAGGTCTTTCATTGAGAATGCAGAGTTTTAGAGAATTTAGAGTGCTCTTTTTCTTTCCAGCCAGCAGCATATCATCTACATACAGCACTAGAATAATCGGGATGCCATCTTCATCCCTTTTAGTGTACAAACAGTGGTATGCATGGCTTCTTTTGAACCCATGTTTGAGCATAAATGCATCAAACTTCTCATACCATTGTCTGGGGGTTTGTTTCAGCCCATATAAACTCCTTTTCAGCTTTGCATACTAGATGCTCTTTTCCAAGAATGGCATATCCTTCTGGCTGTTTCATGTGCAGTTCTTTGTCTAAATCACCATGCCAAAAGGTTGTTTTAACATCCATTTGATATAACTCCAAATCAAGGTTGCGAGCAACGTTTTTGCAACGTCCAAGGCAACATGTTGATAACGCATTAGCAACATAGCAATGTTTTGCCCTAGACGTTGCGAAAACATTATGAATATTTTTTTTTGCATTTTTTTTTTTCAAATTTTGGCACCCTAGGCTACTTATAGATAATATATGATGATTTAGATACATATATCAATATACATATGTAATATATTATATATATATATATACATAGTTTTTTCCGTACGCGTATGATTGGGCAGCCATACTTATCGGACGTCTGCTTCAATCGGGCGTCTGATATACTTTTTCGTACTTGAAGTCTGGAAAGTCTATTTTTTTGGCACACTGAACCATTATCAAAGCACTATTTGGGAGTCTAGCACCTATCTCCCTTGGCCACATGGATGAATCTTATAGAGTTAATTGTTTAGATACATTGTAAATATGCACACTGTAGATTTTACTCAGATTTTATTATGTAATTATCTATATTATAACTGTTGGACTGTAATTGTATAATACAGACTGAATACAGTACAGCAATAGCCTTAACTCATGTATACAATTTATGCTTTAGTATATACATTAATAATTATAATGTATATGAGAAATAATACATAGCAGATAATACCAAATATAGTATGCAGTACAAGGTATAAAAATTATACTATTAGACTCTACACTCTACATTACAAAGATAAATTCCACACTGTCTGGAATCTTTAGTGTACAGTGCAACAGTCTAGAAGTACACATTTTTACCTTATACTATTTACTATATATTGTATTGTGTACTATCATTATGTGTAACATACATTATACCTATTTTTGTATAAACTAAAGCATAAATTGTGTGCACAAATTAATAATAACTTAAAATTATAACTCTACTATCTGGAGTCTTTATTGTTTAGTATAACAATCCAACCCTTCTAAAGACTCAACCAATGAGTCATGTTTACTTACTATCTTTTGATAGGTGGAAATTGTGATTTTCATGTCTCTTTGCATATTGCACTACACCTATAACACCTATATCTGTTTTTTCTCACCTCTATATTTAGGGTCACGTATGGTCACGTATGGTATTTTCAATCATACTTTTTCCGTATTTCTGTACCCGTATGTGTTTGCCGTATGGTTGCCGTATGAAAAAACTATATATATATATATATATATATATATATATATATATATATATATATATATATATATATATATATATATATATATATAGATAGATATATAGATATATATATATATATATATATTATTATTATTATTGACTGAACTATGTAGTATGTACTATGTAGTTACAATTTACTACTAACTAGTATGTACACAATGCACATGTCAAACTTGCCACTTCAAAGTTGAAAAGTTCAAAGCTCAAACTTATCATGATTCATTTTAAATTCACAATGCACATTGCACAAATAATCATTGTCATTCTGAAATTTAAATTCACATTGCACGTGCCACATTCAATCAATTAAACTTTAAAGATTTAGGTCATGACCAATCATCAATGTCTAGACTCCATCGAGATTCAAGATTCAAAGCATAACAAATACAAAGAATTATGATAAGTCAATGAGTCACAAATCATATATAAAATATGTTAAAGAGTCAACTCAAAACTGTGACACTGTCATAATTGATACGTCGTACCTCTAAATAGTCAAACAATAAATTGTCAATAATTCGATCAATACAAGTAAATCATAAATCATGATCAATCATCAACCCTCAAAATCCTTTGAGTCGCTATCATCATCATCATCATCATCATCATCATCATCATGTGCTCGACTAGTAGATGCCTCCATCT